>QRFJ01002351.1:70250-130164 GCA_006176705.1 Cocos nucifera | reverse complement strand
CGGTCCAGGTTCGTCCAGATCTGATTAGATCAAGAGATATATTTCAAAAATTTTCTCTTGACCTTAATCAGATCTTGATATGTTTCAAATCCAATTCTTATTATTTTAATAAATAAAATAAAATAAGATAAATTAAATCAAATTCAATTTACCTGATTTGGGTAATCCTATTACCCTGTAGATGATCCTGATTGCAGCGGAAGGTTCTGGATCTTAGCCACGCAAGCGCCTGGCCTCTACCGGTATCCACTCGGGTTGGATCTGGAGAACCTCTTCTTCTCTATCACACCTCCAAAAATCAGATCTGGATCTGATCTGGAGGATCTTCAAAACTCTTTTGAAGATCTGCAGTCGTCCTTTTGCAGCAGCGCAGCCTTCTTGCTTTTGATCGCCTTTCCTTGATCTGAATCGCACCAAACTAAATCCAAAACACTTTTGGACGTGGAGAGCAAGGGGAGAAGAGACTATGGCATGGAGAAAGAGGGGAGAGGCAGCCTTGGGGTGTGGGAAATCTCATTCACTTAGGATTAGGGTTGGGCGCAGGGTCTTATTTATAGACCTCTTGTGATCCAACTCCTCTTCCTCTCAACCAATCACAACCCTTTGTGAAATCAGATCTAAATCTGATTGGTTGAAAAAGAGACCCCTGGATTCCTCCTTAGAGGGTGCCTAAGACCAGTCAAACTGGATTCTTAGTAGAACTCTGATTGGAATCCTAAAGGGAGGTGGAGTCCTTGTCCAACAAGGACTCACGCCACCCTTGGCGTGCGCCCTTCTCCTTGCCAGGTTCTGGCAGGGGGACAGGCCCCCACCAGCTCTCCAATAGGTGCATGACATGTGGTCAAAAGTCAAAGGGTGAATGGTCAACGTTTGACCAGTCAAAGGTAGACTTTTGACCAAAGTCAAAGAACAAGAAATGGCAGGTGACCAAAAATGGCAGGTAATGTCTTACAAATAAGACAACCTATTCTGACTTGGACAACCTCCAGTCAGACCATATGAAGGCCTCTGATTGAGCACAAACTCCTTTGGCTCAGTCAGGACAACTTATTTATGATAGTAAAAGAAGAACGTTAGGTTCAATCGAGTGCTAGCACGATTTCCTTGAACCTAATTGAATCTCATTCAGATCAATTGAACTAGATCAGTTCAATTGATGATCACCAGATTCAAACCCTTATTTGTGTGACCCAGTTGGTTCAATTTTGTATGGTAATGGGATATATCATGATCTCTATCATAGACATCATCGAAACTCCTTTCGATGGATCAGAACTCTTCTGATTCGAACAGCTTGAATGATCGATCATCTAAATCATTCTAATTGCTCCCAAAATCCACCAGTGACACCTAGCAGTATATGGTGGCAACCCATCAGAGCTGAATGCGAACCTCTTAGTGCAGCTACCTGTGTGATTAAGTTCTTCTATCTTGAGCCCCGATCAGATTAGGGTTAAGGTGAACTCGTCAAACCCTAGTCTCTGTCATATGATGTAATCATTCGATTCGAGTCCAATGTGAAAATCTAAATAGAAACTCTTTCTATTATTTCACTCTACCATGGCCATGGATTTCTGGACTTGATTCTCATGATCATCATAGGGCTACTCCTCTACCACCGAGGTAGATAGATCCCATCTTGATGCAATCCAGTTCCTACAATGAACATGCTATAGCCAACATACACCTCAGGATTCCATATGGCTAGGAGATCGAGTAATGGTGTAGTCAAACTATAACACCCTCAAGGTGAACTGTCGATGCATCTCAGGTCAAAGAACCAGACACACTACTGCAGCATCGAGTCAGTCATTGACGAGAAGGTAGACTCCCTAATGACTACTCGAGGTGGTCACGCTCAGTGCCCTCGTTCTCTAACGAGTACCTGTACTCTCGCTCCGGTGTCTCCACACCGTAGACTCAAGACTCATCTACTAAAGAAAAGCGATCGTACACCAACCTTCCGGATCAATCACCATCCTCGTGATGATCCTATGGTCGGGAGCTGTTTATGAGTTAATAATGATTATTCATGTCTTAAATTTTTAACTCTTGAAAATATGAATTATCATTACCATTAACTCAAAGGATGTATCACAGACACTAAATTCACATGTGTGATAGAAAATAACCCATTTCATTAATTATAGTCAAAATTACAATTTTGCCCCTAGAAGTGTATTACAAGTGTCAGCCAATTCTGGCTTCTAGGGCACATATATCTAACAAAAGATGACAGCAGGAAATGTTAGATCATGAATTTATCCTAATAAAAGGAGTAATATTCTAGAAAAATTTTAAATAGAATTTTACTACCTATTCGGTTAGTGATGTAGAGTACATCATGACATTTGATGCTGCCATATAGGCTATGTGGTGATATAAGTTCATTAGCAAGCTGGGAGTGGCACCCTCCATCGATGGTCTAGTCCTAATGTATCACTGGAGCCATATCTTAGACTAAAAAATTGAAAGTACACCATAGGACCAGCATACTCTACATCGCTATCACGTTAGATTTTAGATCAGGATGAAGTCAACCTTAAGAAGATCGATGAAAAGAAGAACTTGACCGACCAATTTACTAAAGCCTCGAAACAAAGGAGTTCTACGAGCTCAAGTGGAAGATAGGATATTTGATGTTGTTCTAATATGCTTTAGTTCAAGTGGGAGTTATTAGGAAATGTGTCCTAAAGCCAATCATCTAAGTTATAGATGATTGAAATTAGTATATGAATTATCAGATAATAATAGTTATTTGGCTTATTCATCATCAAAGTTCTATCTTCCTTGAATGAACTCCTAAATGATGATGAAGTCCTTCAAACCATACTTAATCGATAAAGAAGGATTTATCGAATGGTTCTTAAATTGTTCATAATTAAATGATATGTGATTAATAACGATGATAACTTATCGAGTGTAGGTCGCTGTATATCATATGCATTGATTGTCCTCACAAGCAAGTGGTATAGAGACACTGGTATGACATGTAGGTGAAATATAGGAGTACATCTGCACTAGATGTGATCAATATAGGACTCTAATATCAAGAGTAGCTAGCTAAGGCCAATGGGTATAAGTATCCCACCGATCTGAGATCACCACGATGACTTATAGGCAACTCATTGTACTTTGGTGCTGGACTATCTATATTTCTAATACAGGATTGAAAGTTTTTTAGGTACAGTCAAGTACTTGTAAAGTCGATGGGTGAGTCCAGATGGGATTGACCACTTCTGATTAACTTTAGGAAGCAAATGTCTTACTATGTTTCAATTTAGCAAAATCTTGGCCTGACTAATCCATGTGAGGAGTCATGGGATTTGCAAAAATTTTGAAACACGATAGAGATGACTTATATGAGTGTTGACAGCTAACTCGATGTCATCTTGAGCATTATTGATCAAAGGATGAATTATACGATAACCATAGCCTAGGATTCTAAGAATGTTACTTTGCATACATTTGACCTATCCAAACGTCGGGTACCATTGCTCGATGGTTAATTTGATTGGTACAAAAATTGATTCCTATGCTATCGACTTAGGTTCAAATCTATGGAGTCTCACATATTAGAGGTTGCTACCTGATCGGATGGTTGATCGATGATTGAAAAACATTCAACGATCAAATCATCAATGCGACTGATGATCGATCAAGTGCAAGTATTGTAAGAGGATCGATTAGCAATTAGATTGTTAATTGGCTCAATTTGATTAAGCCATTAAACTGAGATTAAGTCTAATTGAATTAGATTCAATTTAGAATTAGTTTAGATTTAATTAGGTTAAGTTCAATTGGTTTATTGGATAAGCCAATTAACAAGAAAAAATAATTTTTTGTTAGACTAGGACTTGAGTGCGCCTAATTCCTAATCAAGTTAGAATTTAAATTAGATTTAAACTTTAATTTAATTTGATTTAATTGGACTCCTAATTGGACTAGGATCATGCTTAATTGGGTTGCATTTAATCTGGTTTAAATAAGATTTAAATTGGCTTTGACCTAGTCCACATTGGAGAGTCCTAGTTGGACTAGGACTCCTCCTATTCCCTTGCGCCTAAATTCCCATGCCCCATATTTTTATTTTTTGATATTTATGTATATTTTCCCACGCCTAAGAAAGCTCTTCCATGCCTAATATCTGGTTATTTGGAATAAAATTTGACTTGATCTTATTTGGAAGTTAGTTTGGATGAGTCAAACTAAGTAAGAGTTTTAATTTGTTAAAAATCTTCTCCTCTCCCTTTGAAATTTTTTCTCTAATGTCCAAATATTTTGTCACCCATTTTTTTTTCTTCAATTTGTTTATTGGGTTTCTAGTTCTCTATGTCAAAATTATAGGAGGTGGCATCCAACCACCATGACTCCCTGGTTTGTTTCCTATTATGACTAGATTTTGACCTAGCCTTCCACTAAACTAGGGGATGCCTCCCATATTTTTGTTTGCATGAAAACCTCCAGGTTCTCCATAAAAATTCAAGAGGAAAAAGAGGAGAGGGTGTGGGAGATTGGGTGCGCCTTCTTTCTTGAAGGGATTGATTTATTTTGGACATCATATGGATGATGTCCTATTGAGACAAGGTGAAGAGAAGATGGTCTTCTCTTAGGTTCTCCTTGAGAGCCCTTTTTCTTGTCCATGTTTTATGAGTCTTTTCATTAGGAAAATCAGAGAGGAAGAGATGAGTGGCATGGACAAATGGGTGCTCCAAGGAGTTGGGGCATGGTGGTTTGTTTTAGACTTAATTTGATCATGTCCTGATGAGCGAAGAAGAAAAGAAGAAAGTCTTCTCATAGGATTTGTTTAAGAGCCCTTCTTCTCCATTTTTTTGTAAGATTTTTTCATGAAAAAACTTAGAGAAAAAAGAAAAGAGGGTATGGGAAAATTCTAGAGGTGAACGTCTCCTCTTGTCCTTGCATGGAGATATATTCAGGATATCAATGGTTGATGTCCTGAAAGAGAAGATGTGTCTTCTCTTAGGGCTTTTCCTTAATCTTTTATTTCTTCTTTTTAGAAGATCCAAAAGTTGATCTTCTTCCTTAATCCTCCTCTTAATCTTCATATCTTGGAGTGTCCAAGAGATCTGAAGATAATTTCTCAGATCGACCATTAAGAGGGATCCACGAGAAACTAGCACTTCGAGCGGTTCTTCATTTGACGAACCTTCGATCAGAGTGAGGACTTCATATGGACTACCTGTAAAGGCTAGACGTGCTATGTGGCTCCAAGCAACAAGAATGATAATTAAATCAACCGTGATGTTCTTGACCCATGCAAAGGTAAGAGATTGGATCTCTTCTTGACCTAGATATGATCTAGGATTTTTCTAGAAGTGTTTTAGATCTAAGGTATTGATGTGATCAATATTAATTCCTATTTTATTTTTTAGATTTATGCTTGCATCATGATATGTCATAGATCCTAGATATAGGGTTTAGTGATTAGATCACATGTATTATTAGATTAAATAGTTTAATCTATATCTTCCGCTACGTATTATTTCAAAAAAATTTTTGAAATGTATGCAAAAAATCCTGCATGTTTTCCAACATTCACTCCCCATTTTGGAATTTATTTTGAATTGGTCAAAACATAGAAAGTGGTTATGCCTTGATAGAGTTTCTAAAATCCTAAAACTCCTCCCTTCTTGCACCATATTTTTCCCATGCCAAAATATTTTTTGCTCGCCCCTTTATTCTTTCTTTTGTGCATGGGATTATAGACTCATGCCTATTTTTTAGGGAGGAGGCATCCAACTATTTTTTAGGGAGGAGGCATCCAAGGGTTGGATGCCTCCTAAAAATCCTCCTAAGACTCCTTATTTGACTAGGTTTGACCTAGTCTTCCTAATCTTAAGAGGGCACGACTTTTTATTATGATTTTAGCATAAGAAAACCTCAATTAATTCACAAAAATTTTGAGAGAGAAGAGGAGTTAAGGTGTGGGTGATTGGTGCTCCAAGATTTTGTGCATGGAGGTTTCTTTGGACATCAAACATTGATGTCCTCTAGAGAGAAAAAAATTAAGAAGAATGTCTTCTCTTAGATTTTCTTTCAAGGGCCTTTTCTTCTCAAATTTTTGTGACATTTTTATGAGAAAAATCTCAAAGAAAGAGGACCATTGAGCATGAAAAAATAATTGAGAAGAAGGTTTCCCCTTTTCATGGTGTGGAAATCAATTTCAAGATTTCAATGGTTGATATCCTGAAAGAAAAGATGGGTCTTATCTCATTGATTTTCTTGAGATTTTATTTTCATCTTTTTGGGAGATCCAAGGGTTAGTCTTCTCCCTCAATCCTCCATCTACTCTTAGAGAGTCCAAGAGATCCAAAGATATTTTTACAGATCAACTATTAGGAGGGATCCGTGAGAAGCTAGCACTTCGAGCGGATCTTCATTCGATGAACCTCCGATCTGCATAGCAGCCTCGTGTGGATTACTTATAGAGGCCAGATATGCTGTGCAGCTCCAAGAAATAAAGGATAACATCAAATTTTAACTACAACATTTTCAACCTATGCATAGGTAAGAGATTTGATCTTTTTTCTAACCTAGATGCGATCTAGGATTTTTAGAATAGTTCTAGATCTAGGTTATTGATATGATCAATATCAACCTAATTTAATTTTTTAGATTTATCATGCATCATGATATGTCATAGATCCTAGATGTAGGATTTAGTGATTAGATCACATGCATAATTAGGTTAAATAGTTTAATCTATATCTTCATCTGTATTTGATTTCGAAAAAGTTTCAAAATATATGCATGAAACTATACATGGTTTTCCAACAATTATGCTACACTAGCAACGAAACAATAGATCATATATTGCTCAAATGTTCATATTTCATAGAATTGTGGTCATTTATCACCCACAGTTTACACCAACCACAACTGCCAAAAACAATGGATCTAACATGGAAAGCCTAGACTCAAAGTTTTCCAACCAAAGAACATGGCATAGTATTCACTTTGCTGCTATTAACTGCACACTAGATGATTTGGAAAGAATGCAACAGCAGAATCTTTAAATTTGAAGCTCACTCAAAAAAATAGGAAGACCATAGAATTATTTGTAGATTGGACACTACCACTCAAGGAAATAGGAAGATCAAACAAGCTAAACCTATGAGATGAACTGCAATGCCTGCACTTACAATTCACAAACATAAGCAATCCATGATCATTAGAGGCTTTACGCACTAAAACAAACAAAATACCTTCTAGCATACTTGAAGATGGGTAAGAAGTCCAAAAATAGATGAAAGAAAGGAACCAAAATGGACCGAAGAAGTAGTAGAGATAGAGATTAAGAGCCAGCCACAAATGCAACAAAGAGGGCCATACTATTCTCACAATTCCCATACATCGACGAGATGCATCTAGGATCGAGAGAAGCTTTCCAGCACTCACTATGGCACCCTCTCCTCACCTCTGCTCAATAGCTAACCCCCCACTTACCAAACAAGTCACCACACCACACAAAAACAATCTTTAGCACCTCCATACAAAATCATCCACCCTTGAATATTGAGGTCACTATATTGGTTACAAGCCATGAGTCACATGGTGTTTCTAAAACCTTTTCTTATGGATTCATGGGACCTCCCTTCCTTCTCCACTCTTGAATGTTTGATGGGACGGTCTCATGCAAAACCAAGATTTGTCTTCAAAGTCTAGGATAGAGACCCCAATTAACCCTTTGTATTCTCCTTAATATAAATAAATTAAAATATACTCTGGGGAAGGATCTTACTTCTGTTAGATATATGTGCCCTAGAAGCTAGAATTGGCTGACACTTGTAATACACTTCTAGGGGCAAAATTATAATTTTGACTAAAATCAATAAATGGGTTATTTTCTATCACATATGTGTATTTAGTGTCTGTGATACATCCTTTGAGTTAATGGTAATGATAATTCATATTTTTAAGAGTTGAAAATTTAAGACATGAATAATCATTATTAACTCATAAATTGCTCCTGACCATAGGATCATCACGAGGATGGTGATTGATCTGGAAGGTTGGTGTATGATCGCTTCTCTTTAGTAGATGAGTCTTGAGTCTACGGTGTGGAGACACCAGAGCGAGAGTACAGGTACTCGTTAGAGAACGAGGGCACTGAGCGTGACCACCTCGAGTAGTCATTAGGGAAGTCTACCTTCTCGTCAATGACTGACTCGATGCTGCAGTAGTGTGTCTGGTTCTTTGACCTGAGATGCATCGGCAGTTCACCTTGAGGGTGTTATAGTTTGACTACACCATTACTCGGTCTCCTAGCCATATGGAACCCTGAGGTGTATGTTGGCTATGACATGTTCATTGTAGGAACTGGATTGCATCAAGATGGAATCTATCTACCTCGGTGGTAGAGGAGTAGCCCTATGATGATCATGAGAATCAAGTCCAGAAATCCATGGCCATGGTAGAGTGAAATAATAGAAAGAGTTTCTATTTAGATTTTCACATTGGACTCGAATCGAATGATTACATCATATGACAGAGACTAGGGTTTGACGAGTTCACCTTAACCCTAATCTGATCGGGGCTCAAGATAGAAGAACTTAATCACACAGGTAGCTGCACCAAGAGGTTCGCATTCAGCTCTGATGGGTTGCCACCATATACTGCTAGGTGTCACTGGTGGATTTTGGGAGCAATTAGAATGATTTAGATGATCGATCATTCTAGCTGTTCGAATCAGAAGAGTTCTGATCCATCGAAAGGAGTTTCGATGATGTCGATGATAGAGATCATGACATATCCCATTACCATACAGAACTGAACCTAACTGGGTCACACAAACAAGGGTTTGAATCTGGTGATCATCAATTGAACTGATCTAGTTCAATTGATCTGAATGAGATTCAATTAGGTTCAAGGAAATCGTGCTAGCACTCGATTGAACCTAACGTTCTTCTTTTACTATCATAAATAAGTTGTCCTGACTGAGCCAAAGGAGTTTGTGCTCAATCAGAGGCCTTCATATGGTCTGACTGGAGGTTGTCCAAGTCAGAATAGGTTGTCTTATTTGTAAGACATTACCTGCCATTTTTGGTCACCTGCCATTTCTTGTTCTTTGACTTTGGTCAAAAGTCTACCTTTGACTGGTCAAACGTTGACCATTGACCCTTTGACTTTTGACCACATGTCATGCACCTATTGGAGAGCTGGTGGGGGCCTGTCCCCCTGCCAGAACCTGGCAAGGAGAAGGGCGCACGCCAAGGGTGGCGTGAGCCCAAGTAGGAGGCGCCTAGGAGTCCTTGTTGGACAAGGACTCCACCTCCCTTTTGGATTCCAATCAGAGTTCTACTAAGAATCCAGTTTGACTGGTCTTAGGCGCCCTCTAAGGAGGAATCCAGGGGTCTCTATTCCAACCAATCAGATTTAGATCTGATTTCACAAAGGGTTGTGATTGGTTGAGAGGAAGAGGAGTTGGATCACAAGCTTAGGTCTATAAATAAGACCCTGCGCCCAACCCTAATCCTAAGATGAATTCAATAGATTTCCCACGCCCCAAGGCTGCCTCTCCCCTCCTTCTCCATGCCATAGTCTCTTCTCCCCTTGCTCTCCACGTCCAAAAGGAGTGTTTTGGACTTAGGTTTGGTGCGATTCAGATCAAGGAAAGGCGATCAAAAGCAAGAAGGCTGCGCTGCTGCAAAAGGACGACTGCAGATCTTCAAAAGAGTTTTGAAGATCCTCCAGATCAGATCCAGATCTGATTTTTGGAGGTGTGATAGAGAAGAAGAGGATCTCCAGATCCAACCCGAGTGGATACCGGTAGAGGCCAGGCGCTTGCGTGGCTAAGATCCAGAACCTTCCGCTGCAATCAGGATCATCTACAGGGTAATAGGATTACCCAAATCAGGTAAATTAAATTTGATTTAATTTATCTTATTTTATTTTATTTATTAAAATAATAAGAATCAGATCTGAAACATATCAAGATCTGATTAAGGATCAAGAGAAAAATTTTTGAAATATATCTCTTGATCTAATCAGATCTGGACGAACCTGGACCGGGAAATCAGGATTTCCCTTCAACTGGTATCAGAGCCATGGTTCTAAAATTGTTTAGATCTGATTTTAATTTTATTTTAATTAGAAAATAAAGTGATTTCAGATGTCACATGAGATGTGATCAGATCTGAAATCAGAAAAAATTAAAATTAAATGATTTGGATCTAAGAACATGAAGATATGCATGACTAGTTCTAGAATAGAATAGTTCTATAGAATAGTTTTGCATGTCTTTGATTTAATCTGATTAAATCATATTTTAGATCTTCTTATTTACTATTTTCTGATATTATAAGTGTTATAATAACATCTGATAAACAGCAAATAAAAATTATTTAATTTTAAATATCATATGAGATATGATAGATGCATGTCTAGACTAGTTGTAGAATAGTTCTACATAATTGTCTAGATTAGAATTTATTTTGATTAGATCAATTTAAATCTAATTTTTTAGATTATTATGAGATAATTTAGATCTGAAAACATGCATGATTATGATACATGAGATGTATGCAAAATATGCCATGATTAGATCTACTTTATATATGAGATATATGATATAGATCTGATATTGTTTTGTAGTATTGAATGTTCCTGATTAAGGCGTTCCTCTTGGCCGTCCGGTCATAAGAACGAAGAAGGGTTTAAAGGCCCTCTCTTCCCATTCGATGGGGTGTTCTTATGACGTGTAGGGGTGCTGCGTGTTCGTCCTTAATCAGAAACCCAAAACTTACTTTCTGCAAAACCCTAGATCCTGAAACCCTAGGATTTATTGTGCATATTTTGTTTATGAACCCAACTTAATTAAGAATTAAGTTTATGGAATATTAATTAGGTCTAAAATTGAGAATTTCAGATCTAAGACATATTCATAATACTGGGTTCGGGCTTGGGTAGCTCAATTAGGTCTAAGCGGTTGATCAAACCGAATCAAGAGTTGGTTAGATGGGATCAACAATGCTTAAATTGACCAGCCTAATAGGATTAAGTCTGGGTCAAGATCGAGTCACGATCAAGCAAGACCTAATTAGGCTCAGAGGTTAGAGTCTGGATTGTAGGCTAACCCAATTGGTTCTGACTCAACAATTTGGTGTCTAAGGTAAGTTTGGCACAGACGACCGACTGGTTTTTAATTGGAAGCTACTCGACCTGAATGCGTTCTTGTGCGAGTTAACGGCATATTCCTTCCACCGGTCTCACTTACCTGGCCATATCTGTTGACACAGTTCTGATCTGAGGTGGTCAATAATCCGAGCTGACCCATGCCACTAGGTTAGTCATAATTGTTATGACTAAGCCAAGTCTAGTTTAATGAGACCTGAATCAATTCTCCCTAAGAAAAGATTAAGTCCGAGGTCTTCCACCATTGTAGACGTGCGGGCCCTTCCCGGGGTTGATTGTTCTCGGCTGGATACAGTGGCTCAGTTGCACCGGGAAGACGCAACCATGTCTATTAGGCATTGGATGCTATGGGCTGGAGGATGAGTTGGGCTCAATATTCCGGATACGGTGAGAGACCCAATTAGGAACCCAGTCTATGCAAATGGTGGGTCTGACTTAACTAAGGAGTGGATCAATATTCCGGATACGGTGAGATTCATGAATTAGAGACCAAGTTTGGGTGCACCATGATTAGAGAATCATTGAACAAGAGTTGTTCACTCATTGGCTAACCCATCACCAATAACTGTTAGGTGAGGTGATGAGTCAGTTGGTGAGACCGCACCACCCACTAGAAATCATCAATCGCGGAGATTTTCGCATCTCTACAGAGGGAGTGTAGGGATCCGAGAAAATAGTGGGAGCTAATTTGTTTAAAAATAAAATCCCTAAACAAATTGGTCAAGTCAAAATTACAGTATCTAACTAGAATCTTTGACTCTCTACAGGAAAATGTCTGCGTCCAACCCACTGGCACGTATCCTAGACACACATAGACTGACTGGACCCAATTATAAAGATTGGCTCAGGAACTACAAAATTGTTTTGGGTTCAGAGAAGTTAACACATGTTTTGGACCAGGACCCTCCCACCTTACCAGCTCGTCCATCCACTGAACAGAGAGCGTCTCTGGAAAAATGGATTGACGAAGACAATAAGGCCAGATACTTACATGTTGGGCTCGATGTCTGATGAGCTCCAGCGCCAACATGAAGATATCGGGACTGCTCGCCAAATGTTGGCTCACCTGCAGGAGATGTTTGGTGAACAGAGTCGCGCAGCCAAATATCAAGTCACAAAATGACTTTTTAAGGCTAAGATGCGTGATGGGCAGTCAGTCCAAGATCACTGTCTGACAATGATCAAGGACATGGAAGAGCTTGAGAAGCTCGGTGTGAAGTTGGACTTGGATTTGCAGAACGATATTATTCTGCAATCCTTGACTGATGCATATGGGCAATTCATCATGAATTACCACATGCATAAACTTCAAAATTCCTTGGCCGAGTTAATGAATATGCTGGTTACCGCTGAGCTTTCTATGAAAGGTTCTAAAGGCTCAGTTCTTGCTATGGAACGGACTTCTTCCAAAAGAAAGTCTTATGGAAAGAAAAAGAAGTCTGTGAAAAAGCAAAAGGTGGAAGGATCAAAGAAGAAGAAGGCAGAACCGAAGAAAAAGGTCCGATGGCAAAGGAAAGTGTTTCCATTGCAACAGCGACGGCCATTGGAAGCGGAACTGCCCTACTTACCTGGCCACCCTGAAAGAACAAGAAGGAAGGTCCTTCTGGAGGTATGCTCGTTATTGAGTCTAACCTTACGGTTTCTTCTGCATCCAGTTGGGTGCTTGACTCTGGTTCTAGTGCTCATCTGTGCACTTCTATGCAGGGTCTTGAGGATAGCAGGAGGCTGAGGGATGGAGACATGATCCTACGCATCGGTAATGGAGCAAGAGTTGCTGCAGTAGCCGTGGGAACATACCCTCTTCGATTACCATCTGGTTTAGACTTAGTTTTGAAAGACTGTTATTATGTGCCTGCAGCTAGCAGGAATTTGATTTCTGTTTCATGCTTAGCACAAGAAGGTTATGTGATCACCTTCTTTAAGGACCATTGTAACATTCTTTATGAAAGAAATAAAATTGCAAATGGTTTCCTTATTAATGGTCTTTATCAGCTACATATTGACGTACCTGTTCTAACTATCGAGCAAAACGTGAATGCCAAACGACCTAGGGATAGTCCAAACGATAGATATCTATGGCACCTGAGATTAGGTCATATAGCAGAAGATAGGATCAACAAATTGGAGAAAAATGGGCTATTGAGTCCATTGACTTTCCGAGTCATATCCAACTTGTGAATCTTGTCTTCAAGGCAAAATGACTAAACTCCCTTTTGTTGGACATGGGGAGAGGGCCACAGATCTCCTTGCCCTAGTACATACTGATGTGTGCGGCCCATTTGATGTGCCGGCTAGAGGCAATTTTGTCTACTTCATTACCTTTACCGATGATCTGTCTAGGTATGGGTATGTGTATCTTATGAGACACAAGTCTGAAGCCTTTTGAAAAGTTCAAAGAATTCAGACATGAAGTAGAAAAACAAACTGAAAAAACCCATTAAGGTTCTTCGATCAGATCGAGGAGGTGAATACCTTAGCCGGGAATTCCTAGACTATCTTAAGGAAAATGGCATAGTCTCTCAATGGACTCCACCAGGAACACCTCAACTCAACGGGGTTTCAGAACGGAGAAATCGGACTCTATTGGATATGGTTCGATCCATGATGAGCTTCACAGACCTCCCTGATTTTCTTTGGGGACATTCATTGTTAACTTCAATCTATCTTACTGAATAGGGTTCCCTCTAAAACCGTTCCTACCACACCGTATGAGATATGGCACGGTAAGAAACCAAGTCTGAGTCATCTCAGAATTTGGGGTTGTCCGGCTCATGTCAAAAGACAACAAGCGGACAAGTTAGAGTTTAGGTCCTTTAGAGCTCGATTCATAGGATATCCTAAAGAGTCATTAGGATACTATTTCTACATTCCAGAAGACCACAATGTGATTGTGAGTCGACATGCCATATTTCTTGAAAAATAGTTTATTCAAGATAGCGGCATTGGAAAGCAGATTAAGCTTGATGAGAAAGTCTCACAAGCAGAACGAGCTAAGGACCAAGTGGAACCAAATCAGGTTGAGCCAATAAGAACACTACCTCCTCCACCTCGTAGATCGGAAAGAGTTTCCCGTCATCCCCCTGAAAGATACTTAGGTATTATTTCAGAGGATGTAGAGGAAATGTTCCTCATAGGTAATGGTGCTCATGGTGATGATCCCAAAACCTACAACGAGGCGATATCAGATATCGACTCCGAGAAATGGCTAGAGGCAATGCAAGTCAGAAATTGACTCGATGCACTCAAACCAAGTCTGGACCTTGGTAGATCCACCAGAAGGTATAGTACCTATTGGGTGTAAATGGATCTTCAAGAGAAAGATTGGTGCAGATGGGAATGTGGAGACATTCAAGGCTAGACTGGTGGCAAAAGGTTATAGTCAATGCGTGAAGGCATTGACTATCAGGATACCTTTTCCCCAGTAGCTATGCTAAAATCCATCCGCACATTGCTTGCTGTTGCAGCCTATTTCGATTATGAAATATGGCAAATGGACGTGAAAACGGCATTCCTAAATGGATATCTTGAGGAAGATATCTATATGGAACAGCCGCTAGGTTTCACATCCAGTGATACTGATCACAAGGTTTGCAAGCTGCAAAGGTCCATATATGGACTTAAGCAAGCATCTCGGAGCTGGAACACTCGTTTCAATGATGTGATCAAAAAGTTTGGTTTCATCAAAAATGAAGAGGAACCATGTGTTTTCAAAAGGGTCAGTGGGAGCGCTGTTGTCTTCCTCGTATTGTACGTGGATGACATCCTCCTTATTGGGAATGATATTCCCATGTTGACATCAGTCAAGATGTGGTTGTCCAAGGAATTCTCCATGAAAGACCTAGGTGAAGCATCCTTTATTCTAGGAATTAAGGTCTATAGGGATAGACCGAATAGGATGCTAGGACTTTCACAGAAGATGTACATAGAGGAAAGTACTAAAGAGGTTTAGTATGGAAAACTCTAAGAGGGGATTAATACCCTTCAGACATGGTATTCATCTTTCCAAGAAGATGTGCCCCAGCACACCTGAGGAAATAGAACGCATGAGCAAGATCCCTTATGCTTCTGCAATAGGGAGCCTCATGTATGCCATGCTATGTACACGACCTGATATAGCCCATGCTGTGAGTGTCACAAGCAGATATCAGTCAAATCCAGGTGAAGAACACTGGACTTCTGTGAAATGTATCCTTAAGTACTTGAGAAGAACTAAGGATATGATGTTGGTCTTTGGTAATGGAGAACTCCAAGTCCAGGGATACACAGACTCGGACTTCATGTCCGATATAGATGATCGAAAGTCGACATCTGGCAATGACTGTTTGTGTGCAGATTCCACCATGGAAGCAGTTCCTAAGCAAACGGTGATACCATCAGATCATCCGCGATTACCCTTGCTAAGAGCCGAGGTCTCACCAGGTTTGAGCGTTCATCTCATCCGAGGTTACAGGTCAGAGAGTCAACTCCACAGATAATGTGGCAGACCCACTTACAAAGCCGTTGGGCCAGCAGAAGATCGAAGCCCACCTTGAGAAGATGGGACTTAGACTTGTAGCCAATTGGCTTTAGGACAAGTGGGAGATTGTTAGATATATGTGCCCTAGAAGCCAGAATTGGCTGACACTTGTAATACACTTCTAGGGGCAAAATTGTAATTTTGACTATAATTAATGAAATGGGTTATTTTCTATCACACATGTGTATTTAGTGTCTGTGATACATCCTTTGAGTTAATGGTAATGATAATTCATATTTTCAAGAGTTGAAAATTTAAGACATGAATAATCATTATTAACTCATAAACAGCTCCCGACCATAGGATCATCACGAGGATGGTGATTGATCCGGAAGGTTGGTGTACGATCGCTTCTCTTTAGTAGATGAGTCTTGAGTCTACGGTGTGGAGACACCGGAGCGAGAGTACAGGTACTCGTTAGAGAACGAGGGCACTGAGCGTGACCACCTCGAGTAGTCATTAGGGAAGTCTACCTTCTCGTCAATGACTGACTCGATGCTGCAGTAGTGTGTCTGGTTCTTTGACCTGAGATGCATCGGCAGTTCACCTTGAGGGTGTTATAGTTTGACTACACCATTACTCGGTCTCCTAGCCATATGGAACCCTGAGGTGTATGTTGGCTATAGACATGTTCATTGTAGGAACTGGATTGCATCAAGATGGAATCTATCTACCTCGGTGGTAGAGGAGTAGCCCTATGATGATCATGAGAATCAAGTCCAGAAATCCCATGGCCATGGTAGAGTGAAATAATAGAAAGAGTTTCTATTTAGATTTTCACATTGGACTCGAATCGAATGATTACATCATATGACAGAGACTAGGGTTTGACGAGTTCACCTTAACCCTAATCTGATCGGGGCTCAAGATAGAAGAACTGAATCACACAGGTAGCTGCACCAAGAGGTTCGCATTCAGCTCTGATGGGTTGCCACCATATACTGCTAGGTGTCACTGGTGGATTTTGGGAGCAATTAGAATGATTTAGATGATCGATCATTCTAGCTGTTCGAATCAGAAGAGTTCTGATCCATCGAAAGGAGTTTCGATGATGTCTATGATAGAGATCATGACATATCCCATTACCATACAGAACTGAACCTAACTGGGTCACACAAACAAGGGTTTGAATCTGGTGATCATCAATTGAACTGATCTAGTTCAATTGATCTGAATGAGATTCAATTAGGTTCAAGGAAATCGTGCTAGCACTCGATTGAACCTAACGTTCTTCTTTTACTATCATAAATAAGTTGTCCTGACTGAGCCAAAGGAGTTTGTGCTCAATCAGAGGCCTTCATATGGTCTGACTGGAGGTTGTCCAAGTCAGAATAGGTTGTCTTATTTGTAAGACATTACCTGCCATTTTTGGTCACCTGCCATTTCTTGTTCTTTGACTTTGGTCAAAAGTCTACCTTTGACTGGTCAAACGTTGACCATTCACCCTTTGACTTTTGACCACATGTCATGCACCTATTGGAGAGCTGGTGGGGGCCTGTCCCCCTGCCAGAACCTGGCAAGGAGAAGGGCGCACGCCAAGGGTGGCGTGAGCCCAAGTAGGAGGCGCCTAGGAGTCCTTGTTGGACAAGGACTCCACCTCCCTTTTTGGATTCCAATTAGAGTTCTACTAAGAATCCAGTTTGACTGGTCTTAGGCACCCTCTAAGGAGGAATCCAGGGGTCTCTTTTTCCCAACCAATCAGATTTAGATCTGATTTCACAAAGGGTTGTGATTGGTTGAGAGGAAGAGGAGTTGGATCACAAGCTAGGTCTATAAATAAGACCCTGCGCCCAACCCAGAAGATAATGATGAATACAGAGATATGAAAGAGATTTTTCCCACGCCCCAAGGCTGCCTCTCCCCTCCTTCTCCATGCCATAGTCTCTTCTCCCCTTGCTCTCCACGTCCAAAAGGAGTGTTTTGGACTTAGTTTGGTGCGATTCAGATCAAGGAAAGGCGATCAAAAGCAAGAAGGCTGCGCTGCTGCAAAAGGACGACTGCAGATCTTCAAAAGAGTTTTGAAGATCCTCCAGATCAGATTCAGATATGATTTTTGGAGGTGTGATAAAGAAGAGGAGGATCTCCAGATCCAACCGGAGTGGATACCGATAGAGGCCAGGCGCTTGCATGGCTATGATCCAGAACCTTCCGTTGCAAACAGGATCATCAATAGGGTAATAGGATTACCCAGATCAGGTAAATTAAATTTGATTTAATTTATCTTTTAATTTTATTTTATTAAAATAATAAGAATCAGATCTGAAACATATCAAGATCTGATTGGGATCAAGAGAAAAATTTTTAAAATATATCTCTTGATCTGATCAGATCTGAACGAACCTGGATCGAAAAATCAGGATTTCCCTTCAACTTCCACTTGGATTCTCAAAAAGAAAAGGGTCTTGGCCTCATTCTGCTTTATTTCTATTATGCTATGAAGAAGAGGAGTCCCCTTCTTGTGTATTTTTGTCAAGTAGATATATTAAACAATTATGGGAGTTCTTTTGAAAAAAGGTTAGATGGAAAGGAAGAGCTCCCTCTTCTACTTCATTCTAGAGCATTTTGAGGGTGAAGAGGATCAAGATGGGATGATATCCTTGTTGCTGTTGCATTATGGAAGATATGGAAGGAAAGGAAAGCTAAGACCTTCAAGTATGTGGTGAAGTCTTCTTAGCTGTTAGCTAGTGAAATATAGTTGTTTTGGTGGATTTATCTTTAGCTTTGAATCAAAGATTTCATAATGATTTATTATTTCAATAAATTTTTGGTTTAACGTACAGGTCTTGGTTGTATCTAAATTTAGAGCTTTCTTTCAATCAATTAGGCCTCTTAACCTAGGATTTCAAGGACCTACATATACTTGATGCATTAATCAAATGGGGATGGCTCATATGGGAGAGATTGGATCGTATGTTTGCTTCAAACCATTGGCCGGATTTATTCCCAAAATCAAAGGTATCATTTAGCCTAGTTTCTTTAAATCTCCTCCTATCCATGTTGGATTAAGTAATAAGATTTAAATCATTTTGCTTTGAGAAATTTTGGTTATTATGTGAAGATACCCATGAAGTGGTCTGTCCAACATGGAAATCTGAAGGAAACCACCCGTTAGGGTTATGGTTATCACCAATGCTCCAGAATATAAAGATAGCACTTTGAAGATTGAGTAGATGATATATTGGTAATATCCTTAGGAGGGAGCAATTATATGGAAAGCTCACTCAACTATAAGAACAGGAGGCTCAACTTGGAGGCCTAACAAAATAAGAGTATATGCAGTTATTGTGGACTTGTGTGCCTATATAGAAACTTGCATTCGCAAGAAGCTTTTTTGAGACAAAAATTGTGAATGATCTAGAGCAAGAAAGGTGATGCCACCACTAAATTGTTTTATTGATCCACTATCATAAGGCGGTGCAGCATCGAATAACCATGCTCCAAGATCCATGGGTTACTAGAAGGAGGGAAGACATCAAAGGTATGTGCTATAGCATATTTTCAATAGTTGTGGCAACATCAAGTGCAAGCCCCTTGTTCTTGGCCATCTCCACTAACAACCTACTCATAACATAGCAAAAGGATCAACTTGTTGCAACCATGATCGAGGAAGAGATTTAGAAGGCAGCCAAACAAAGCACGAGGCTAGCTAGCTTTCCACCCTTTTTCTTTCAATGGTTTTGGTTTATTATCAAAATATATGTAGTGGCTGTTGTTAAAGACTTCTTTAGATATATTACTATGCCTCATTGATGGAAAGATACTTATATAGCACTAATTCCTAAGGAACAAAGTGAAGGAAAAACTAAGGTTTGCTGGCATGTATTTTGAACCATTTTCAAAATGTGAATAGCAAACACAATAAATTAATCATATTATTCTATAAAATATGCAACTAAACCCTAGATCTAGGATCTTAAGACTTGAATCATGCATGCACCAAATCTAAAAATTAAATAATAAATAAAAATAAGGATGCTAATCATATCAACATCAAACAAAAATTATATCTAATCCAGTAAGTGAAAGAGATCATATCTCTTTTACCTTTAGCAAGTCAAGATCTTCACTTGCTGATCTAATGCTGACGTTGTTGCTTCAAGCCACACATGTGTTCGACCTCTACAGAAAGTCCACATAAAGTCTTGATCTTCATCCAAAGTCCAACAATTAAAAATTCGCACAATGTGGTAGCACTATACTGATCCTTCTTTGACGATTGATTATGAATCTCCTTTTAATTTCTTGGACCTTCCAAGGTCAAAGAAGGAGATGAGAGGATCTAAGATGAGTCTTCTTCCTCACCTTTTTTCTTTCAAAAATATGTATGAAAAAAGATCTAAGAGAAATCCTAGAGAAGACCCCTCTTCTCTCTTTCTTTTCTCTCACCAAGACACAACAAACTTGTGTCCTTATAATAGCCCATGCCCAAGACCCTCTTACACCGAAGACTCCCATGCCCAAGCCCTCTCTCCTAGGTCTAATTTCTATAGAAAAATCATGCCCAAACTCTCTTTAAATAGAGAGATAGATAGGAGTCCTAGTCTAGGTCAAACATCAAGAAAGGCATGTCCCAATAAGACAAAATTATTAGAAAGGGAAGGGTAGATTACATGCATGTATTTCAAAACTATTTTGAAATCGTAGTGAAAATAAAAACTAGATTAACTATTAATCTATCATGTATTAGATCAGATCTAAAAATCTTTCCTAACATGGATCTAAGACATATAAAATCTAAAATTATTTATGAGATCAGATCTCATACCATATCGTGGGTCGAAGAACTCCGCAGTCAATGATCAAAAACTTGATAGGTTCCTAGAGCCACGCAAATGGCTGGCCTCCATAGGTATCCACATGAGATCCAATCTGATTTGAGGCTTGTCTATATTTCCGGGGTGCTAGTCCCTCGTAGACAAGACATCTTAATGATTGATTTGATTCTTCTTCAGATCTGGAAGAAGATCTTCAGTCGAAGAAATAGTGGAGGTAGAAGAAAGGCAGCAGCAGTGCAGCTTTCTTCCTCAGAGTCCCACATCCTGTACAAATGGAGATTTTTCTTCAAACTTGGAAGGGAGGATGCCAAGAAGTCCCTTTATCTCTATAGTGGTTGGCCAAACTTGGTTTTGATATTAAGAACCAACTATAGGCATCCCAAAGGCAGATCCTTTTAAGGTGGCACCTAGCAAAGTCTAGATAAAGTCAAACTTTATCTTGAATTTGAATTAAATTTTAGATTTAAATCAAACTCTATCCATATCCAAAAGAGGAAAAGAGTGGCTGGCCAAGAGGTGAATGAGCAAGGAAATCCTCATGCAAATCTGAAATATGCGTGAGTAGAGAAGGGGCATGGGCAAGAGATGGCGCATGGGAAGAGTCCTTCACAAAATGGACTCTAGGGTTTTGGATTGAGTCTCAAACCAAAACTAATTTCATTTAGACCCAAATACCTAATTGAACCTAATCTAATTAGATCTCTAATCAGGTCAAATCCTAACCTAATTAAGATTTAATTGAACCCAAATTTAGATCAAATCAGAATATGATTCCATTGCAATTGAGTCATCTTATAATTCAATCAAACCAAACCCGATTCAAGTCAAACTAAATCTAATTGAATTAGACTTGATCTAAAGCTTATTGCTCAATCAAATTGAGCCTAATTAGTAATCAAATTACTAATTAATCCTTCTACAACCTTTTGCATTAGATTAATTATCAATCGTATTGATAATTATATCCTTAACGATTCATAATCATCGATCAATCATCGAATTAGACAGAAACCTCTTTTGTATGTGATCCCATAGGTTTCATTCTTTTTGTTAGTGAGATACATTATGATCTCTATCATAATATCATTAAAACTTCTTTAGATGGATTGAAACAATTTCAACACTACCCATCAAAAATCATCGATTATCAAGATGATGCTCGTGGATCCCACAATCTACCAATGACACCTAGCAGTATGTAGTGGCAACCCAGTAGAATGAAAGTATGAACATCTAGGTATAGTTATCATATGATTTAATCCTTCTATCAAAAGTTCTAACTTGATGGAGGATGGATAACTCGTCAAACCCCATCGTCAGTCATATGCAAGATTGGCTCGACTTGAGTTCTCTAGTGAATCTTGTGGAAATTCTTTTCCAGTATTCACTCTTACTTTGGTCAAAGATTACTGAACTCGATCTCATGAATCACATAGGACTACATCATTTTCACTAAGATCGATAGATGCCATCTAAATACATCCTACTCATAATAGTGAACCATAACCAACTATAGCTAACGTACACAATAAGGACCCAAATGACTAGGGACCAAGTGGATGTGCAGTTAAACTATGGTAGCCTCACTGTGAATAGCCAATACACCATAGGTCAAAGGACTAGTCATACCACTATAGCATTGAGAATACCACTGATGAGTGAGTAGACATTCAAGTGGTTTCTCGTAATGGTCATGCTTAGTGCAAGCTGTTCTCTAACAACCACCTACATTATCATCCTAGCATCACCATAATATAGACTCGAGACTCATCTATCCATGAAGGAGGTGATGATGCACCGATCTAACTAGATCAATCACTATCTTCCATAATGATCCTTTGATCGAGAGCATTTAGAAATTAACCACTAATAGTGTATGTCTCAAATTCTCAACACCTTGAGAATATGCAAAATCATCTTTGTCAATTTCTAAGGATAAATCATTGACATATAAACATGATTGAAAAAAAGAATGTCCTTTATTAATAATAAAAATTTTATAAGTTCAAATACAAGCTCTGAAAAAAATATATGTTAGCCAACAATTGGCTTTCTAGGGTACAGGTGTAATAAACTCCCACTTGACCTAAAGCCAATCGGTCATAAACCTAATACCCATCTTTTCAAGATGAGCTTCAGTCTTTTGCTGGTTGAGAAGCTTTGTCAGTGGATCCACCACATTCTGTGCAGAGTCGACTCTCTGCACCTTGACAAACTGCTTCTTGAGATATTTACGTATAATGTGGAATTATCATTCACTATGGTTGGACTTTTGGTGAGACCTGGGTTCCGTAGCAAGGGCTATGGCATCATTGTTGTCGTAGTGAAATGCAATGGCATCTATTGACATCACACCTAGCTCTGCAATGAATTTCTTAAATCAGTTGGCTACCTTAGTAGCTTCAGAGGTAGCGATGTACTTGGCTTCCATGGTCGAATCTACAATGATCGATTATTTGGGACTTTTCTAGCTAATCAATCCTCCATTACACAAAAAAATACATCATGGTGTAGACCTTCTATCATCAACATCAGTTATGAAGTCTAAATCAGTGTATCCTTCCACTTTCAGCTCTGAACCTCCTCTAAAAATCAAAAACAAATCCTTAGTTCTTCTCAAGTACCTAAGGATGTTCTTTATAGCTATCCAATGCTCCTTGCCTAGATTTGACTGATATCTACTCATAACACTCATGATAAGAGCTATATCAAGTCGCGTACACAGCATAGCATATATGAGACTCCCTATAGCCGAAGCATAAGAGATATTGCTCATGCATTGGATCTCTTCATATGTATCAAGACACATCTTCTTCGAAAGATGAATGCCATGCCTAAGAGGCAAGAGACCTCTCTTGGAGTTTTTCATGCTGAACCACTTCAGCATCTCCTCTATGTACATTCGCTGTAAGAGTCCTGTCATTCTCTTAGATCTATTCCTATAGACCTTAATACCAAGAATGTAGGAAGCTTCTCTAGGTCTTTCATAGAGAATTCTTTTGACAACCAAACTTTGATCGATGTCAGCATGGAAATATCATTCTCAATCAGAAGGATGTCATCCATGTACAATACGAGGAACATGACAGTGCTCCCACTGATCTTTTTGTACACATATAGCTCCTCATTTTTAATGAAATCAAATGATTCGATCATATTATTAAAGCGAGTGTTCCAACTTCGGGATGCTTGCTTAAGTCCATAAATGAATTTTTGTAACTTGCAGACTTTGTGATCACTATTACTAGATGTGAAATTCATAAGATGCTCCATATAGATATTTTCTTCTAAATACCAATTTAGGAAGGTAGTTTTCACATCCATCTGCTAGATCTCATAGTCATAATAAGCTGCAATCGCAAGTAAAGTATGAATATGTTGGTGGACATCAACTTACTCTGATATTGATTATTATGAAGTCTGGCCAGGACACCACGATCTCAAGATCTTATCGATACTATTTGTATTGCACTCGATCACGTAAGGATACCACAAGAGAAAGAAAGAAGAATATAAGATATAAGAGAGCAAACAATCAAGTATACATGGATTAGATCAAGGTCTACCTCCATGGGGCATACAAAACTTTACTATGAGAGAAAGAAAACAAACAATACAAGAAAAACTTATCACTGAACCCTTGTACAAGAATCTCTCAATAAAAAGCCCTAAAACCATCACATAAGCTTTTTGAAATCTCTCAAGAAGCCTCTCAGCACCTCTGAGACATCACCAGCTTTTTAACGCAATAAATGATTCATTAATCAAAATTATATAGACTTCAAAAATCTAAAAATAGTATTTCAATAGGAAACCCAATCCTAATCACACTCGAGATTGCATCTAGACTGTCCGATCATGACCAGCTCCCTCCTAGGCCATCGGATCGTGCATAATAGTCTTGATCAGGCTTTGATTAAGTTTCAATCATTTGATCATGATTGGCTCATCCCTAAGCCATCGGATCATGATCGGTGCATAGAACAGTGTCGTGGACCATGCAAAATGCAAAGGAAAATGATTAGGTGGCCCACGTGGGCACCCATGAGTTGGCAGTCCATGGTGGACCATGCTCCACCATGTGGACTGGGTGCTCATATGGCCTGCTCCTATGCAGGCCGTGCGTGCCTTCTGCATGCACTCACATGCTTGGTCGGCCCAGCGCATGGCTAGCCCAGCACTATTGTATGCTACCAGTTTGGGCCATGCTGTCGCTAGTTGGCACCGCTTATGGGCCCCTCCGATGGGCTCAAGGTTTGGCTATCCCTCTCTAACCTTCTTTTACGCATATCTTCTCCATTTGGACTCCATTTGGGCTATTCTTGGGCTCGTTGGACTTCGTTGGTCATCCTAGACCTCATTTAGGATTTATTGTGAATCGAATCTTGAGGTATTTTTTTCAACAATCTCCATCTTGACTCAATATTCAGCCTCCACCTATCTTTGAGAGCCTATGATACATCTTGCCTCCATATCCTGGGGCACGCCTACTGTCTCATGGATGGACAAATGTGGGAGTCGAGCCAGGCCACTTGATCCCACCTCTATCAATGACTATATCCACTTTGACCAAAGACCTGCTCGGAGAAGTCTCTTACGGTAATAGAAACTTCACTCTACGATGTCGTCTCTCATCCTCTCAAGTCTCACATCTCGTGCTCGATCCACTTTTACTTAGAGCTCCACCTTGCACTGGGCTTCCTCTGGTTTCTGAAGCTCTACCTTGCACTAGGCTCCCTGCCAAATAGTAATGTCCTCTCAAACTCTTCTTCCCCTCCAATATCATCCTATCGCTATGCATGACCTTCAATATTCCATCACCAGCTATCCACCTGTAGCTATTTGAATCCAGTCTGCTCAGTGAGATAAGATTCTATCTGAAATTGGGTATATATCAAACCTCCTCCAATCTCCTCACTACACCATCATGTGTCCTCCAGCTGACCATCCTGATGCCTCTAATTGCACAGCTTGATCCATCCGATAGATAAATAGTGCTCTCACTGCTCTCTAGGGAGTCAAACTACTTCTCTATACAACAAACATGATATGTACATGTAAAATCTAAAATCCACTATTGAAAAGAAGAAGATATCTCTAGGACATCATCCTCTGACTCGCTACTAGCCGTCGATGCAGTAGCCCCTATCTGATCCCTAAGCTATAGAAAATCTTTGACACGATGTCCCAACTCGTCGCATTGGTAGCATCTGATCTTGCTTTGATCCCTCATCTTGGATCTGGATCTTCCTCCTCGTGATCCTTTATCGCTTTGTCTACTGCCACCTGCTCATTCAGAAACCATCGAAGCTGAGCAACCACTATTTAAGCTTGAAGCTGGGTTCTTCCTTATGAGAATCTCGTTCTGAAGAATCGCTGCAATGATCTCGTCCATCTTGATGGTGTACTTTTCTACTAGAAGAGTAGTCATCAAGGACTCATACGAAGGGAGAAGCAATGCTAGCAAGATCAATGCTCGGGTCTTCTCTTCAACCTTCTACCTATACTGAGAAGATTGATGAGAATCTTCTAGAAGTGGCTGAGATGCTCTTGTATGCTCTATCCCTCAATCATCCATAGTTGGTAGAACTGCCTCCAAAGAAAGAGGGTGTTGGTGAAGGACTTCTTCATGTACAACTCCTCGAGCTTCGACTACAGCACTGTCAGAGAAGACTTGCCAAGTACATGGATCACCACCTCATCCGCTAAGTATATACAGATGGTACTCACCATCTACATCTATAGCCGCTCCTAGGTCCTCTTCTCTATGGTGTCAGGCTTCTTTTCATTCAAAAGAGCATCGATCAAATCATGTTGAATGAGCACGTTCTTCACCCTCACTTGCCACAAGGAGAAATTTCTCTTTCCATCGAACTGACTGATCTCCATCTTAATTGTGCTTATCTTCTCTATCTTCTTTGATCTCAATCAACACCATCATGATCTGGGCAACCATGTGTACTGGTATCATCTAGCTCTAATATCAATTATTGGGGGATATCTGAAGGAATCAGATCTAGAATTTTAGGGCTAGATCTGGAAGACTTAAATAAATCAATCTTTATCGATAAAATTAGAGAATACCCTAGATCTAAGATCCTATTATAAGATTATGGCATAAGATTAAATCAAAAATTAAAAATATAAAGAAAGAAAAAATGTTGATTATATCAACATAGATCTACACTAGATTGAAATCATATGAGTAACAGAAGATCAGATCTTTGTTACCTATGCAAGTTAGATATTCTAACTTGTTGATCTAGGCCTAAGAATGATGTTGTGATCCACACATGCATCCAACCTCTAGGAGTCGTCCATACGAGCTCACGAATCACAATCAAAAATCCTGATGCACGAAATCAAAATAGTATGCTAATACTATGCTGATCCTTCTTCGATGGTTGATCTGGAACCACCTTCTTCAAATCTTGTACTCTCCAATTTTCAAAAGGAAGAGAAAGAGATTTTGAACCTAAGACACCTCTCAAAAATTGCTAAAAAAGGAGGAAGAGATCAAAGAACAACCCTAGAAGAAGAACCCTTCTTCTTCTTCTTATTTTCTCTCACCTAGATACCTAGATTGGTGTCTATGAAAACCCCATGCCCCAATAGTCTCTCTCTCTCTGATTTTCACATGCCCCAAAGGTATCTCAAAGATCTAGAATCTCCAAAAAAATTAGTCTAAAATTTATTTTAAATATTGAGATATGGAAGAGTCTTGTCTAGATCAAATTTCTAGACAAGGTGGGTCCAAAATAGGCAACTAGTTGGGGCACCCAACACTTGGGTGCCCCCTCCTTTTTTTATACCATGGATTGGGTGCCCCCTCCTTTTTTTATACCATGGACCACCAGGAATAAGCACACAAAATCCTCCTCCTTCCCATGAAAAAAATGAGAGAAAAATCAGGGATGTGGGCAGCACAAAGGAAGGAGTTTTAAGTGCTTAAAATTCTATCTCATAGAATTTAAATCAAAACCAACTCCTAGTTTGACTTGGTCCACAACCAAATGCCATCTAAGGAATAAGGAAAGGTGATGGGCACGCATGAGGGGCTGGGAAAAACTTTTTTAATGTTCAAAATTAAAGAGAAGGGGTGTGGGGGGCATGATGGGTCAATGGCGCAAGAAATAAGGAGTCCTAGTTATACTAGGATTCCTATTTTGACTTGGTCCAAGATGGTTTCTCAAACCAAATCAAATCAAAATTAATTCAACCCAATTAAATTAGGTCCTAAACTAATTAAAAATTTAATTAAATTAGATTAAATTTGATTTAATTTTCTAATCAAATTAAAAAATTGGTATGACCAAAGTCCTAATTGAACTAGGACTAGTTCTTCCTTGCACTTGGCTTATCCAATAAATCAATTGAACTTGATCCAATCAAGCTCAAACTAAATATAATTAATCATATTCAATTAGACTTAATCTTAGCTCTTTGGCTTAGTCAAGTTAATCCAATTAGCAATCAAATTTCAAATCGATCCTCCTATAATACTTGCACTAGGTTAAACATTAATCGTATTGATTGTTTAACCATAGAACGATTCTTAATCGTTGATCAACCATCTGATTAGATCATGAGCTCTAATATGTATGATCTTATAGACCCAGACATAAGCTGGTATCGTAGAAATAAATTTTTATATCAATCAAAGTAACCATCTAGTAATGGACCTGATGATGTGAAATGTATGCCCTAGAAGCTAGATTGGCTAACACTTGTAATACACTTCCAAGGGCAATTTTATAATTTTGATTGTAAATTAATAAAAAGATTATTTTCTATTATAGTGTGTTTTTAAAGTATCTGCGATACATCCTTTGAGTTAATGGTAATGACAGTTCATATTTTCAAGAATTAAAAATTTAAGACATGAATTTTCATAATTAATTCATAAACTGCTCCTAATCATAGGATCATCATGAGGATGGTGATCAATCCAAAAGGATGGTGTATGATCACTTTCTTATGATAGATGTGTCTTGAGTCTATGGTGTGGAGACATCGGAGTGAGAGTATAGATACTCGTTAGAGAATGAGGGCACTAAACGTGATCATCTCGAGTAGTCATAAGAAAGTCTACCTTCTCGTCGCTGACTAACTCGATGCTGTAGTGGTATGTTTGGTTTTTTGACCTAAGGTACATCAATAGTTCACCTTGAGGGTGTTATAGTTTGACTACACCATAACTCGATCTCTTAGCCATTTAAAATCATAAGATGTATATTGGCCATAGCATGTTCATTGTAGGAATTGGATTACACCAATAGGAGATCTATCTACCTTGGTAGATGAGGAGTAGCCCTATGATAATCATGAGATTGAGTCCATAAGCCCAAGGCCATGGCAGCGTGAATATGGTAGAAAGAGTTTCTATTAGAATTTCACATACAAATCGAATCGAATGATTAATTCATATGATTGATATTGGGTTTGATGAGTTCACCTTAATCCTAATCTAGTCGGGGCTCAAGATAGAAGAACCCAATCAAACAGGTAGCTACACCGAGATGTTTGCTTTTAGTTTTGATGGGTTGCCACCATATATTTCTAGATGTCACTGATGAATTTTGGGAGCAATTAGAATGATCTAGATGATCGATCATTCTAATTGCATGAATCAAAAAAAGTTTTTGTCCATCGAAAGGTGTTTTGATGATGTCGATGATAGAGATCGCGATATATCTCATTACCATATGGAACTGAACCTAACTGGTTTACACAAACAAGAATTTGAGTCTAGATGTCATCAATTAGACTAACTAAGTTCAATTGATTTGGATTAGATCCGATTAGATTGAAGGAAATTGTGCTAGCACACGATTGAGCCTAAAATTCTCCTTTTTATAATCACTTAGGTTCGTCTCGACTGAGCCAAATTTATTTAGGCTCACTCAAGAACCTTGTCTTAGTCTGACTGAAGTTAGTTCAAATTAGAAAAGGATTGTCTTAATTTATTAGATGGATTTAAGATAACACCTGTTCATTTCTATCACCTGCTAATTCCTATTTTTGGACATAGGTCAACTGTTGACCCTGGACACTTGGACATGGGGTCATGTGTCATGCGCCTATAGGAGAGTATCTAGAGCTCTTGTCCCCCTACTAAATGATGCTGGAGAGTGGGTGCATGCCACCTTAGGCGTGCGCCCCATGTGGATAAGAGATGGAGTCCCATACAAATGGGACTCCAGGGTGTTTTGGTAGATTTAAACACCTAGCGCCAAATAGATTGGGTTTATCCAGTTTAGGTGCCACCTATGTGAATTCTAGAGGGGCTCTCATCTGATTGGATTAGAAGACATCATCCCACCAATCAGATTTAAATTTGATTGAATGAAGGCCTCTGATTGGCCAGGATGATGTGGCACTGCATAGCATAGCAGGATCTATTTAAACCCTGTCTGCGCTTAGGGCTTGTGTGCTTCTCCCATTCTCTATGCCGCAAGACTGTCCACATATATTCCATGCCATTTTCTAATCCTCTATCTCTCCTCTACATGCCCAACTCCTTGGGCATAGGTTCAACTGCGATCCAAGGAAGAAAGACCCCTAGATCAAAAAGAAGACAGCGCTGCTGAAAGAGATGATCGCTGCCTCTTCAAAAGAGTTTTGAAGAACTTCAAGATTAGATTCAGATCTAATTTTTGAAAAATAGATTCAAAAGGAGAAGACCTTCATATCCTATCTGAGTAGATACCGATAAAGGCCAGACACTTGCGTGGCTCCTTCTAGAACCTCAGGATAGATCTAAATCATCATAGGATAATTTAATTATCCAAAGACAAGGTATGAAATTAAATTAGATTTAATTTTATTTTTAATCTTAATATTAGATCTTAAAGAATCAGATCCAAGATGTCTCAAATTTGATTATGATATAATAATTTTTTTTTAAAAAATATTTCTTCAGATTTAATCAGATCTAAACGATCCTGTGCTGGAAAATAGGATTTTTACTTCAACTGGCATCAGAGCCAGATTAGTAGTTCTTCAGATCTACCTTAGATCTAATTTTATTTTTGATTATGATATGATATTAAAACATTTCAAATATCATATTAGATATGATTAGATCTAAAATTAAAAATTTAAAAAAATAAATCATTTAGATCAAATACGTATGAGATGCATGACTAGACTAGGTATAGAATAGTTCTGTATGTAGTCTAGTATGATCATGTATTTAATTTAATTAAATATAATTTTAAATCTATTTAATTTTTATTTTTTTAATAATATAATTATTATAATCAGATCTAAAAATAAAAAATAAATTTTTTAAATTTTAATTTATTCATATGAGATATGAAAGATGTGTGCTTAGACTAGTCATAGAATAGTTCTATAAGATATCTAGAATAGTTTTATATTTGATATGATTAAATTTAAAATTTTATTTTTTAAAATTAATATGAGATATTTCATATCTGAAAGTATGGATATTGTTTTAGTTATAATGCATAAGATATATGCAAAATATGTATTAGTTAGATCATTAATTGTATATGCGATGTATGATCTAGAACTAACTAGTTTTGTAGTAGAAAATTATATTTCTGATTAGGGCATTCTCCATAGCCATCCGGTTATAAGAACAAAGTAGAATTTAAAGGACCTCTCCTCTCATTCGATGGGATGTTGACGTGTAGGGGTGCTGCGCGTTCGTCCTTAATTAGAAATCAAAACTTATTTTTCTGCAAAATCCTAGATCCTAAAATCCTAGAATTTTTGTTACATATTTTATTCATGAATCCAAAACTTAATTAAGAATTAAGATTATAAAATTAATTAGATCTAAAAATTATAAATTTTCATATCTAAGACATATTCATAAATTTGGATTCGAACTTGGGTAGCTCAATTAGGTCTAGCGGTTGATCAAACCGGATCAAGAGTTGGTTAGGTTGGATCAAAGAAAGCTTAGATTTGATCAGCCTAATAGGATTAAGTCGGGTCAAGATCGAATCACATTGAGGTGTGACTCGATCAAGTCAAGACCTAATTTGGCTTCATAGTTTGAGTCTGGATTGAAGGCTAACCTAATTAGTTTTGATTCGACAATTTGGTATCTAAGGTAAGTTTGGCAGATATGACTGACTGATTTTTAATTAGGAGCTACTCAATCTGAATGCATTCTTATCGAGTTAATGGCATATCCCTTACACTAGTCTCACTTACTTAGCCATTTATGTCGATACAATTCTGATTTGAGGTGGCTAACAATTCGAGCCAACCCATGTCACTAGGTTAGTTATAATTATTATGACTAAACCAAGTTAGGTTTAAAGAGACCTAAATTAAATCTCCCTAAGAAAATATTAAGTCTAAGGTCTTCCACCATTGTGGATGTGTGGGCCCTTTTCGAGGTTGATTATTCTCAGCTGGATATAGTGGTTCAGTTGCACCAGAAAGATGCAACCATATCTATTAGGTATTGGATGCTATAGGTTGGAGGATGGGTTGGGCTCAATATTTTGGATACGGTGATGGACCCAATCAAAAATCCAATTCATACAAATGATGGATCTGACTTAACTAAGGAGTGGATCAATATTTTGGACACGATGAGACTTATGAATTAGAGACCAAGTTTGGATGCACCATGATTAGAGAATCATTGGACAAGAGTTATTCATTCATCGGTTGACCCATCATCAATAACTATTAGGTGAGATGATGAATCAGTAGGTGGAACCACACCATCCACTAAAAATTAATAATCGTGAAGATTTTTGCATCTCTGCCAAGAAAGTGTAGGAATTCGAGTAAATAGTGAGAGCCTAATTTATTTAAAAATAATGTTTTTAAATAAATTAGTTATGTCTAATTATAAAATCTAATTAGAAACTTTGACTCTCTATAGGAAGATGTCAGCGTCCAACCCACTAGCCTGTATCTTGGACACCCATAGACTGATCAGACCCAACTACAAGGATTGGCTCTAGAACTTCAAAATTATTTTGGATTCTAAAAAGTTGACTCATGTGTTCGAATAGGATCCTCCCATGTTACCAATTTATCCATCCATTGATCAGAGAGCGTCTCTTGAGAAGTGGATGGATGAAGATAACAAAGCCAGGTACTATATATTGGGCTAGATGTCTGATGAGCTCCAGTACCAATATGAAGACATTCAGACTAGCCGGCAAATGTTGGCTCATCTACAAGTGTTGTTTGATGAACAGAATCGCACAGCCAAATATCAAGTTACTAAAAGACTATTTAAGGCTCAAATGTGTGATGGACAATCAGTCCAAGATCATTATCTGATGATGATCAAGGACTTAGAAGAGCTTGAGAAGCTCGATGTTAAGTTAGATCAGGATCTGCAAACTAACATAATTATATAGTTCTTGACTGATGCGTATGGGCAGTTCATCATAAACTACCATATGCATAAACTTTAGAATACCTTGGCTGAGCTCATGAATATGCTGGTTATTGCTAAGCTTTTATGAAAAGTTCTAAAGGCTCAGTACTTGCTGTGGAGCTGACTTCTTCCAAGAAAAAGTCTTTTGAAAAGAAGAAGAAGTCCGTGAAGAAGCAAAAGGTGGATAGTGGGAAGAAGAAGGCAGAGACGAAGGAAAAGGCTGCTGGCAAAGAAAAATATTTTCATTGCAACACTGACAGCCATTGGAAGCAGAACTATCCTCTTTACCTGGCCTGAAGAATAAGGAGGTAGGTCCTTCTGGAGGTATGCTCGTTATAGAATCTAATCTTACGATTTCTTCTGCATCTAGTTGGGTGCTTGACTCTGGTTCTAGTGCTCACTTGTGCACTTCTATTCAAGATCTTGAGGATAGTAGGAGGCTGAGGGATATGAGATGATCCTACGCATTGGGAATGAAGCAAGAGTTGCTGCTACGACCGTGGGAACCTACCCTCTGCGATTACCATCAGGATTAGATTTAGTTCTTAGGGATTATTATTATGTACCTATAGCAAGCAAAAATTTGATTTTTGTTTCATGTTTAGCATAGTAAGGCTATGTAATTAGTTTTCTTAAGGACCATTGTAATATTCTTTATGAAAGGAATAAAATTACAAGTGGTTTTCTTATAAATGATCTCTATCAGTTACATATTGATGTTTTTGTTTTCAATATCCAGCAAAACATGAATGCCATTGGATCAAAGTGACCTAGGGATAGTCTAATGATAGGAATCTTTGGCACCTTAGGCTAGGTCATATAGCTGAACACAGGATTAACAAATTAAAAAAAATTAGGCTATTGAGTCTGTTGACTTTCGAGTCATATCCAATTTATGAATCATGCCTTCATGGCAAAATGATCAAGCTCCCTTTTGTAGGACACGGGGAAAGGGCCACAGACTTACTTGCCCAAGTACATACTGATGTATGCGGCCCATTTAATGTGCCAGTTAGGGGCAATTACATCTACTTCATCACCTTTATCGATGATTTATCTTGGTATGGATTTGAGTATTTAATGCGACACAAGTCTGAAGCTTTTGAAAAGTTCAAAAAATTCGGACTTGAAGTAGAAAAACAAACAGAAAAATCTATTAAAATTCTTCATTCATATCGAGGAGGCGAATACCTTAGTCAAAAATTTTTAGACTATCCTAAGGATAATAGCATAGTTTCTCAATGGACTCCACCTAGAATGCCTCAACTCAACAAAGTTTCAGAATGGAGAAACTAGATCCTATTAGATATGGTCCAATTCATGATCAGTTTCATGGACCTTCCTAAGTTTTTTTGGGGATATAGTCTATTGACTGCTATATATCTACTGAATAGGGTTTCATCTAAAACTATTCCTATCACATCGTATGAGATATGGCATGGTAAGAAACCAAGTCTGAGTCATCTCAGAATTTGGGATTGTTCAGTTCATGTCAAGAGACAACAGAAAAATAAATTAGAGTCTAGGTCCTTTAGAGCTTGATTTATTGGATATCCTAAAGAGTCATTAGGATATTATTTCTATCTCCTAGAAGATCGCAATATGATTGTAAGTCGACATGCCATCTTTCTTGAAAAATAGTTTATTCAAGATGGTGGCATCGAATGGTAAATTAGACTTGAGGAGAAAGTCTCTGATGAGAAATGGGCTAAGAAACCTAAGAAATCAAATTAGATTAAGCCAACCCAAACACTACCTCCTCCACCTCGTAGATCAAGTAGAATTTTCCATCCTCCTGAAAGGTACTTAGGTACTATTTTAGAGGATGTAGAGAAAATGTTTCTCATGAAAAATGGGGTTCATGATGATGATCCCAAAATTTATGACGAGTCGAAATCAGATATCGACTCCGAGAAATGGTTAGAGGCGATGAGGTCAGAAATTGACTCAATTCGTTCTAATCAAGTCTGGATCTTAGTAGATCTACTTAAAGGTATAGTACCTATTGGATGTAAATGGATCTTTAAAGAAAGATAGGTGCTGATGGAAATGTAGAGACATTCAAAGCAAGGCTCATAGCGAAAGGGTATAGTCAGCGCGAAGGGATTGACTATCAGAATACTTTTTCGCTAGTGGCCATGCTTAAATCAATCCTCATATTGCTTGTTGTTATAGCCTATTTTGATTATGAAATATGGTAGATGGACGTAAAAATAATATTTTTAAATAGATATCTTGAGGAAGATATCTATATGGAACAGCCATTAGGTTAACATCCAATGATAATAATCATAAGGTATACAAGCTGCAAAGGTCCATATATGGACTTAAGCAAGCATCTCGGAGCTAGAATGCTCATTTCAATAATGTAATCAAATCATTTGGATTCATCAAAAATAAGGAGGAGCCCTGTATATTCAAAAAGATTAGTGAGAGCGTTGTTGTCTTTCTTGTATTGTACGTGGATAACATCCTCCTAATTAGGAATGATATTCCCATGTTGACTACAGTCAAAATGTGGTTGTCTAAGGAGTTCTCTATGAAAGATCTAAGAGAGGCATCCTTTATTCTAGAAATTAAGGTCTATAGAGATAGACCGAATAGGATGTTGCATCTCTCACAAAAGATGTACATAGAATAGGTGCTAAAAAGGTTTAGCATGAAAAACTCCAAGAGGAGATTGGTACCTTTTAGACATGATATTCATCTTTCCAAGAAGATGTGTCCCAACACACTTGAGGAGATTAAACACATGAGCAAGATCCCTTATGCTTTGGCAATAGGGACCCTTATGTATGCCATACTATGTACACAAGCTGATATTACCCATGCTGTGAGTATCACGAGTAGGTATCAGTCAAATCCAAGCGAAGAGCACCAGACTTCTACGAAATGTATCCTTAAGTACCTAAGAAGGACTAAGGATATATTTCTAGTCTTTGGTAATAGAGAACTCCAAGTCCAGGGATATATAGACTCGAATTTTATGTCTAATATAGATGATCGAAAGTTGACATCTGGAGGTTTGTTTGTGTGCAATGATAGTGCTGTCAGTTGGAAGAGTTCCAAGCAGACTGTGATCGCAGATTCCATCATGAAAGTAGAGCACATCGCTGCATCGGAGTTTGCAAAGCATGCATTTTTGGTACAAGAAGTTCATCCCAAAGCTAGGAGTGATGCCATCAGATGCTGTCCCTCTGTACTATGATAACAATGGCACCATAGCCCAAGCTAAGGAGCTGAGGTCTCACTAAAAATCTAAGCATATCGAGCAGTGATATCACCTCATCCATGATTATCTTGAAAAGGGACACATCGAGGTCAAGAGAGTCGATACTATAGATAATGCGGCTGACTCGCTGACAATACCATTAAGCAAGCAGAAGATCAAAGCCCACCTTGAGAAGATGGAACTTAGATTTATAGCCTATTGACTTTTGGTCAAGTGGGAGTTTGTTAGATGTGTGCCCTAGAAGCCAGATTGGCTAACACTTGTAATACACTTCTAAGGACAATGTTATAATTTTGATTATAAATTAATAAAAAAATTATTTTCTATTACAGTATGTTTTTAAAGTGTCTGTGATACATCCTTTGAGTTAATGGTAATGATAGTTCATATTTTCAAGAGTTGAAAATTTAAGACATGAATTTTCATAATTAACTCATAAACTGCGTTCGACCATAGGATCATTACGAGGATGGTGATTGATCCCGAAGATTAGTGTATGATCATTTTCTTAGGATAGATGTGTCTTGAGTCTATGGTGTGGAGACACTAGAGCGAGAGTACAGGTACTCATTAAAGAATAAGGGCACTGAGCATGACCATCTGAGTAGTCATAAGGAAGTTTATCTTCTCGTCAATGACGGACTCGATACTGAAGTGGTATGTCTGATTCTTTGACTTGAGGTACATCGACAGTTCACCTTGAGGGTGTTATAGTTTGACTACATCATAACTCGATCTTCTAGCCATTCAGAATCTTGAGGTATATGTTGGCCAAAGCATGTTCATTGTAGGAATTGGATTACACCAATAGGAGATCTATCTACCTTGATAGATGAGGAGTAGCCCTATGATAAAAATGAGATTGAGTCCATAAGTCCATGGCCATGGCAGTGTGAATATGATAGAAAGAGTTTCTATTAGAATTTCACATAAGACTCGAATCGAATAATTAATTCATATGACTGATATTGGGTTTGACGAGTTCACCTTAACCCTAATCCAGTCGGAGCTCAAGATAGAAGAACCCAATCACATAGGTATCTGCATCGAGAGGTTTGCTTTTAGTTCTAATGGATTGCCATCATATACTATTAGGTGTCACTAGTGTATTTTGAGAGCAATTAGAATGATTTAGATGATCAATCATTCTAATTGTATGAATCAGAAAAGTTCTAGTCCATCGAAAGGTATTTTGATGATGTCGATGATAGAAATCACGACATGTCTCATTACCATACGGAACTGAACCTAACTAAATCACACAAACAAGAGCTTAGATCTAGATGTCATCAATTGGACTAACCAAATTCAATTGATTTGGATTAGATCTAATTAGATTTAAGGAAATTGTGTTAGCACACGATTGAGCCTAACATTCTCTTTTTTGTAATCACTTAGGTTCATCTCGACTGAGCCAAATTTGTTTGGACTCACTCAGGAACCTTGTCTTAGTCTGACTAGAGCTAGTCTAGATCAAAAAAAGGTTGTCTTAATTTATTAGATGGATTTAAGACAACACCTGCTAATTTTTGTCACCTGCTAATTCCTATTTTTGGATATAGGTCAACTATTGACCCTTGGCACCTGGACATGGGGCCATGTATCATGCGCCTATAGGAGAGTATCTGGGGCTCTTATCCCCCTGCTAAATGATGCAAGGGAGAGGACACACACCACCCTAGGCATGCACCCCATGTGGATAAGAGATGGAGTCCCATACAAATGGGACTCCAGGGTGTTTTGATAGGTTTAAACACCTAGGTGCCAAATAGATTGGGTTTATCCAGTTTAGGCACCACCTATGTGGATTTCAGAGGGGCTCTCATCTGATTAGATTAGATGACATCATTTTAACAATTAGATTTAGATCTGATTGAATAAAGGCCTCTAATTGGCCAGGATGATGTGGTACTACATGGCGCAGCAGGGTCTATTTAAACCTATCTGCACCTAGGATTTGTGTGCTTCTTCCATTCTCTACGTCGCAAGGCTGCACACATATATTCCATGCTATCTTCTGATCCTCTCTCTCTCCTCTCCATGCCCAAGGAGTTGGGTATAGGTTCAAGTGCGATCTGAGGAAGAAAGGTGTCCGGATCAGGAAGAAGACAGCACTACTGAAAGAGACGACCGCTGCCTCTTCAAATATGCTTTGAAGATCTTCAAGATCAGATTCAAATCTAATTTTTGAAGAGTAGATTCAGAAGGAGAGGACCTTCAAATCCTGTCTGAGTGGATGCTGATAGAGGCTAGGCACTTGCGTGGCTCCTTCCAGAACCTCAAGATAGATTAGAATCATCACAAGATAATTTGATTATCCAAATACAAGGTATGAAATTAAATTAGATTTAATTTTATTTTTGATCTTAATATCAGATCTTAAAGGATCAAATCTAAGATATCTCAGATCTGATTGTGATATGAAAATTTTTTTTTTGAAATATTTCTTTAGATCTAATTAGATCTAAACGATTTTGTGTCAGAAAATAGGATTTTTCCTTCAATGACCAAGTAGGTTGAATGTGTAGAACAATATCCTTAGAACCCATGTAGATATAGTTTCCATATAATTCATCCCCTTGACCAAAATGCTCGTAGAACACCTCAGAGTTCAGCTGTCAACTCTAATCAGGTTGTCCACATTGTATTTCAATACCAAATCCATCTCATGGATTACCCTGGTCAAGATTTTGCTATATTGAAATACAGTGATACATTCTTCTCCAACTCTTAGAGTGGTCAATTTCATCTTGATTACACACCAGCTTTACAAGTACTTGACTATATCTAGAAGCTTTTCATTACTAAATTAGAAATTCAGTTAGTCCAGTACCAAAGGATAGTGAGTTGCTTGCAAGTCACTGAGATGATCTCAAGTCTAAGAGACACTTATACCTATATCCCATCAAAGATATTCTTGATAGTAAAATGCTCTAGAGTTGGTCACATTTAATGACGTTGTACCCTTACATCTCATCTGTATATCATACCAGTGTCTCCACACTCCTTGGTGAAAAGAACAACCAACCTATATGGCATACAGCGACCTATGCTCGATAGATGCTGTCGTCCTTATTAACAGCCTATCATTTGATCGTGAATAGTTTTAAGGACTAATCGATAAATGCTCTCTTTATCGAATCTAAATAGTCCTAAGGACTTCATCATAATAATGGAGTTCGTTAGAAGATGAATACTCGTGATGAAAATGCCAAAAAAATATTTTATTATTTAATAAATTAATTATAATTAAAAAATAGATCAACCATCAATAGGCTGATGATTAGCTTTTGGACATATTTTTCAATAGCTTTCACTTATCCTAAAGCCACTCGGCATAGTATCTAATATCCATCTTCAACTTGTGGTTGTCGAACTTCTTTATTGCCACAGCATTAGTGAAGGGGTTGGTCAGGTTCTTCTTTCTATCGATCTTCTGAAGATCAACGTCACCTCAATTCACGATCTCCCAGACCAGATGGAAATGATGCAGAATGTGCTTCATCCACTAGTGTGCTTTTGGTTCTTTCACCTGAGCTATGGGATCAGTGCTATTGTAGTAGAGCAGGATCGAACCATCTAGGAAGGGTGCTACTCCAAGTTTGGTGATAAATTTTCTTAGCCGCACAGCTTCCTTCATGGCATCTAGTGCTGCGACATACTCTACTTCGCAAATAGAGTCTGCCACAGTATGCTGCTTGGAACTCATCTAGCAAATGGCTCCATCATTTAGAGTAAAGATATATCCCAATATGTTTCTACTATCATCATGATCAGATTGAAAGCTGAAGTATGTAAACCCCATAAGTTTCAGATCTGACTCATCATAAACCAACCATTAGTCCTTAGTATTTCTTAAATACTTAAGGATGGCTTTAACCACTTTCTAGTAGTTTTTTCTAGGATCAGACATGTATCTGCTCACTACTCCTAGTAAGTATGCCACGTCTAGTCTCGTACATGTCATGGCATATATGATAGATTCTACTATCGAAGCATATGGGACTCTACTTATATGCTCTCTCTCTTCAGGAGTTGTCGAATAATCCTTCTTAGAGAGAGAAATTTCATGGTCTATCGGAAGATAGTCTTTTTTAAAATTTTTCATGCTAAACCTCTTCAGCATGGTATCCATATATGTGGATAGGGATAACCCAAGCATCCTTTTAGATCCATCTTTATAGATCTTCATCCCTTGGATGTAGGATGCTTCACCCAAGTCCTTCATGAAGAATTATGATGATAATCAAATTTTTATTTCCTGCAGTGTGGGGATGTCATTCTCGATTAAGAGAATGTCATCCACGTACAAGACAAGGAACACCCACGTACAAGATAAGGAATACCACAGCTGGATCATTTGTCCACTTATAAATATAGGGCTCTTCTCCATTCTTAATGAAGCCATATATTTTGATCACCTTATTAAAATACATGTTCCAACTTCGAGATACCTGCTTCAATCCATAAATGGATCTCTGAAGCTTGCACACCTTGGACTCATCTATGGATATGAAGCCCTCAGATTGTATCATATACATCACTTCAGTCAGCTCTCCATTAAGAAAAGCTATCTTCATATCCATTTACCAGATCTCATAATTTAGATGGGCAGCTATCGTACGTATTATCCAAATGGATTTGAGCATTTCCATAGGAGAGAACATCTCGTCATAGTCAATACCATAATATTGACGATATCCCTTGGCAACCAGATGGGCTTTATAGGTCTCCATCTTTCTATCTATGCCTATTTTTTTTTTGAAGACCTATTTACACCCAATGGATTTAATTCCTTTGGGTGGGTCAACCAATGTCCACACATCATTGACCTTCATGGACTCCATCTCAGATTTTATAGCCTCAAGCTATATCTCGGAATTAGGCCTCTACATTGCATCCATATAGATAATCGGATCCTCATCATTCTCATTGAGTTCGATGGGATCACTATCCCAGACTAAGAAACCATAGTATCTGTCTGACTGATGTGGTACTCTACTAGATTATCTTAATGGTGTAGGTACATTAGGCTTTAGATCTGATCTGATCAAATTTGACTTAGGTTCAGCTACTGGTGTTGGTCTTTCTACCTATTGAACTTCATCAAGTTCAACCTTAGAGGCAACAATTTCTTCACTAAGAAACTTCTTTTCTAAAAAGATTGCCTTAAGGCTGACGAACATCTTTCGTTCTTCAACATGGCAGAAATAGTAATCCTTACTTTCTTCGGGATATCCTATAAATACATACTTATCATACCGGGGTCCAAGCTTATCTGTATGCAAATGTTTGACACAGGCCGAATAACCCCAAACCTGTAGGTGAAAGAGTGTAGGCCTATGCCCAGTCCATATCTCATATGAAATCTTTGTGATAGATTTACTTGGTACATTATTCAATATATAACATGCAGTCTCAAGACAATAACCCCAAAATAAAATAGGCAGACTAGAAAATTTCATCATGGATCGAATCATGTCTAACTAGATTCATTTTCTTCTTTTCGATATACCATTATGCTATGGTATTCCTGGAGGAGTCCACTATAAGAGAATCCTATTCTCTCCTAGATATGTCAAAAACTCAGTAGATAGATATTCACCTCCTCGATCTGATCGAAGAGTTTTAATACTCTTTCTAATTTATTTTTCTACTTTACTTTAGAATCTTTTGAATATTTTAAATAAATCCGACTTATGTTTCATCAAATAAATATATCCATATCTGAATAGATCATCTATGAAAGTAATCAAGTAGAAGTATCCACCTCTAGCACCTATGCTCATTGGTCCACATACATTAGTATGTGCTAGACCTAAGAGCTCAGTAGCTCTCTCATCCTTTTCAGTAAAAGATGACTTGGTCATTTTACCAAGAAGATAAAATTTATAGGTTGGAAGTGATTCATAATCACTAACTTTAAGGATTTTCTCTTGAGTCAACCTATTTATCCTATTCTTGTTTATGTGACCTGGCCAATAGTGCCATAGGTAGATATAAAAGACATTATCTAATCTATGATGTTTTCTAGAGCTGTACATTATACTCATAGGCTATGATAAAATGTAAATACCATTTCTTTGTTGTCCTTGCATTATTGTAATATCATTCATAATGATATCACAATAATCTTTCTTTATAAATAAATACCATCTTTGGCCAAAAGGCCTACAGAGATTATATTCATCAAAAAGGAAGGACAATAATGACATTCATTTAAAGAAATGATATTAGTATTGAGAGTAAGTTGAACTATTCTCATAGCTAGAACTGAAAAGACCTTCCATCTCTAGCATTCAGGAATCGCTTATTATTCTCAAATTTTCTACTAATTTGAAGTCCTTGCAATGTATTACAAATATAGACTAGACTTTCGATATCCAATACCCAAGTAGAAGTATCACAAATAGAAAAATTATAAGGTGTTATCATGTAACATCCTTGATCAGCAACTACTTGCTCATCTCTCTTATTTAGCCTGTTGGGGTCATGGGAATCAAGATACTGAGGATAGTTCCTCTTTCAATATCCTTTCTCTTTATAGCACTTTGCCTGATCTAGGTTATTCTTAGGCCTTATGTTTAATTTGGGCATAGAGGCCTTAGCACGAACCACTTCGTATTACTGAACAATATTTAACTTTCGATATTTATTATCGAAGTTAGACCTCATAAGTTTATCATTGTCTAATAGTGAATGAAGCAACTGTGGTTAGGGTTTAACTACATAAAGAAAAACTAAAAGTCTACTTAGTAATTGATTCATTGAACCTAAATGTTGGTGCAAAATTTGGTTGATGCCGGAATGAGCTGGAGTGGAGAAGGATGAGGTCGCCGTTGATGACCTGCAAAACAAAGTCCCTCCGGAGTCGGTGGTGGTGGCTCTGGCAGGACCCTCTAATGATCAAGTCAGCTCTTTCGGCTAATAGAAATGAAGTACTCAGGAGAGAGTTTGGCAGAGTTTTTAGAGGGGGAGAGGAGAGCTTAGAAAAATTATATCTAGAGGGTTCCTTTTTATAGACGGAGCCTGTAGCGAATTGATGGTGACAGCCATATCATCTGGTAGTGGGCTACGTGGGGTTTGCTATGGAGAGAGAGGTGTTGCCAGACTGGTAGTGGCGGCCATGTCATCTGATCGTGGATCGTATGGGGTTCGCTACGGAGAGAGAGGTATTGCCAGACTGATAGTGGCAGTCATGTCATCAAGTCGTGGGCCACATGGAGTTTGTTATGGAGAGAGCGACATCGCCAAATCGATAATGATAGCCATATCATCTGATGAAAGCATGCGTTCGGGGTCTGACTGAGCTAGAGGAGTTTGGAAGAAGTTCGGCTCCTGGAGGAACCTGACTGTAAGTGCAATTCGGAAGGAGGTTGGCTCCTAAAGGAGCCCGACTGTAGGAGCAATTCGGAAGGAGTTCGGCTCCTAAAGGAGTCCGACTATAGAAGCAATTCGGAAGAAGTTTGGTTCTTGAAGGAACCCAGCTGTAGGAGTGATCCGAAAGGAGTTCGGCTCCTGAAGGAGCCCACTATAGGAGCGATCTGGAAGGAGGTCAGCTCCTGAAGGAGTCCGATTGTAGGAGCAATCCGAAAGAAGGTCGGCTCCTAGAGGAGTCCTACTGCAGGAGTGATCTGGAAGGAGTCTGGCTTCTGAAGGAACCTCGCTGTAGGAGCGATCCGGAGGGAGGTCGGCACTTGGAGGAGTCTAACTGCAGAAGCGATCCGAAAGGAGTTTGGCTCATGGAGGCATCCGATTGGAGGAGAAGCTCGAAAGAAGTTCGGCTCCCATAGGCGTCCGACTAGAGGAGTGCGGAGGGAGTTTGACTCTCGTAGAAGTCCGACTGAAGGAGTGCGGAGGAAGTTTGGCTCCTATAAGAGTTCGACTGAAGCTCGACCACTGAGAAGTTCGACCGACTGAAAGGATTTAGCTAAGACTCGATCGCTGGAGAGTTCGGCTGACTAAAGAAGTTCGGCTAAGGTTTGGCCGCTGAAGCTCTTTCATGATCACCGATTGCATTGGGATAAGTATCAGGCTAGACTTCGGCAAGAGCGGGGTTTATCCCCAACACAAAAGATTTGGACTTTAATCAAAATATTTCTTCCACTATTTTTTTTGAACTGGTAGCCTTTACCTCCAATTTGAGGAATTATGCTAATTCTTTAGTGGATACTAGTAACCACATAGACTGCACATAAGTCCAACTTTGGTTGGTCAACCTATGTACATTTAAGGATAGATTCATAACTAATTATCTTTTAAAATAATTTTTAGTTATTTAATTTTGCCCCAGGTATCTTTTTAGTAGGCTAAGGCTTTTATTGAAAGTTTCGGTTAGGTCAAATCATTAACATGATCATACTGAAGGAACTAGATCTAGGATTTCACAGGTAGATCTTGAAACTTTTTCAAGATCTTACAGTGGAAGACTTAAATAAATCTAAAATTTATTTAAATAATCATGTAAATACCTAGATCTTAGATCTATTACATGATCAAGGCATGATATTAAATCAAAAATTAAAATTAAATAAGAAAAAAAAAGATTGATCAAATCAATCTAGATCTACACTACATCAAATGCAGGTATGAAGTTTATAGATCAGATCTATTACCTAAGCAAGTTTAGATGTTCTAACTTACTGATCCGAGCTTGAGGATGAAGTCATGAGCCACACATGCATCCGACTTCTAGGAGTTATCCACATAAGCCTATGATCTCTGATCTGAAGTTCGATGTAGGAAATCAATACAGCTTGCTAGTACTGTGTTGATCCTTCTTCGACGATCAATCCGATACTTTCTTTTTCAAAATATGGACTCTCCAAAATATGAGAAGGAAGATGAGAGTTTGTTGATTTGAGACTCTCTCAATAAAGCTCAAAAAGAAAGGAGGAGAGATTGAAAATAAAATAGCCCTAGAAGAAGACCCTCTTCTTCTTCTCTTTTTTCTCACCTGGACACCTAGTTTGGTGCCTTTGGAAACCCATGCCCAAGAACCCTCTTCCTCTGATTTTTGCACACCCCAAACCTCTCCCAAAGCTCTATACTCCATGAAAAATTTAGAAGAAAATTCATCCAATAAATAGGGAAAATGAAGAGTGTAATTTAGGTCAAATTTCTAGACTAGGAATATCCAAATGTGGAAAGTTGTTAGGGTGCCCAACTCTTGGGCGCCTCCTCCACAATTTTTGGCATGGACTGGCAAGGGAGGGTGCAAAAAAAAAGAGATTATTTTCATGGAATAAGAGAAGAATTAATTAAAAGAGTGGGTGGCACTAAAGGGAAGATGTTTTGGTCAATAAGGATTCTATCTCATAGAATCCTAACCAAAACCAATTCCTCCTTTGACTGGGTCTTCCACCTAACTTCCATATATGACTTGGAGGGAGAGAGGGGACATGGAAATTAGGAAGAAAGGGATTTTCCAGAAAAAATACCCAAAAAATAGGTATGGGGAGCATTGGAACCATGGTGGTGCAAGGAGACAGGGAGTACTAGTCACACTAGGACTCCTATTTTGACTTAGTCAAACAAGATCTTCTAACCAAATAAAATCAAGATTAAACCAATCCAATTAAATAAGGCTCTAATCCATTTAAGAACTTAATTAAATTAAATTAAATTAAATTAAATTTTAATTTATTTTTTAATCAAATTAGAAAATTGGGTTAATCCGAGTCCTAGTTAAACTAGGACTAGTTCTTCCTTGCATTTGGCTTATCCAATAAATTAATTGGACTTAATCCAATCAAGTCCAAACTAAATCTAATTAAATTATATTTAATTAGACTTAATCTCAATCTATTGACTTAATTAAATTAAGCCAATTAGCAATTTAATTGCTAATCAATCCTCCTACAACACTTGCACTAGTTTAAACACCAATCATATTGATTGTTTAACCCTAGAACGATTCTTAATCATTGATCAACCATCCGATCAGATCGTAAGCTCTAATGTATGTGATCTCATAGCTCCGAACCTAAGTCGATAGCATAGAAATAAATTTTTGTACCAATCAAAGTGACCATCTAGCAATGATATCCGATGGTCGGATAGGTTGAAGGTGTAGAACACCATCCTTAAAAGCCATGCGGATATAGTTTCCATATAATTCATCTTCTTGACTATAATGCTCATAGGACACCTCAGAGTTCAACTATCAACTCTGATTAGATTGTCCATATTGTATTTCAAAATATCAAATCCATCTGATGGATTACTCTGGCCAAGGTTTTGCTATATTGAAATATAGTGATACATTCTTCTCCAACTCTTGGAGTTGTTAATTCCATGTTGATCACATTCCGACTTCGTAAGTACTTGACTATTTCTAAAAGCCTTCCATTGTTGAATTAGAAATTCAGTTAGTCTAGTACCAAAGCACAGGGAGTTGCTTGCAAGTCACTGAGGTGATCTCAAGTCTAAGGGATACTTATACCTATATCCCATTAGAGACATTCTCGATGGCAGAATGCTCTAAAGTTGGTCATGTTCAATGATGATGTACTCATACATCTCACTTGTATGCCATACCAGTGTCTCTACACTTCTTGGTTGAGAAGATAATCAACCTATATAGCATATAGTGATCTATGCTTCATAGATGCTGTCGTCCTAATTAACAACCTATTATTTGGTCATGAACAAATTTAAGGACTAATCGATAAATCCTCTCTTTATCGAAACTAAATAGTCCTAAGGACTTCATCACAACAATGGAGTTCATTAGAAGATGTAAATTTATGATGTAAAAAGGTACCAAAATATTTTTTGTTAATTAATAAATTAATTATAATATCTCAACCATTAATAAACTAACAATTGGCTTTGGAACATAATTTTCAACACATACTTGGTCCATCTAACTAATGAATGATTAAGTCTAATTATGGTTGGTCAACCTAACCACCATTTAGAGAGATGTGGCCAAGAAATTATATTATGAATGATAATTCCCTTAGCGGATAAGCACCAGGCCTATGGGCCTCCAATGATTATCCAACTAATGGATCCATTATCATCCACTTAATGAAAGGCTATGATCTAGTTATCACCATAACTATTTCATTTTAAGAATCTAATAATTTTAGTGAATTTTAATTTAAGGAAGAGAGAAGGTTAGATGAACTAGCTTGTCATGATCCTTCCACTGGCTTTACCAAGTCAGCTTAAGGGAGATCATTAATAGGTTGGTCAAGAAGCACCTAAATCAGTCACACTAATTTACTTAACTGACATGGATCAACTCGAATAGTCAAGTGATCTGATCAAAACATAATTTCACTAAGAGTCAAGGTAAGTTCGATCAGTGGGAGGGTCTGCCAAAGCTTGCCTTAGATACCATAAGAAATGGTCAGGTAAGTGGGCTATCAATTAAAAACCATCGATCTGATTTACCTTAAACACCAACTGATTTAATTAATCTTAATTAGATCAACCTAACAGTTCATGCTTGACCATATAGCTAAAAATCAAGTCTATCTTGGGTCTCGTTAAAGATATGAACTTGACCAACTACAACTATTGTAATTAATCTAAAGAATCCTTGACCTAATCTAAGATAACAATTGATTAGATTTAGTCAATTCTCTAATTAAGTTCATTCTATAACCTAATCCTATGTCTAACCCAATTAATGGGCCTAATCCCCACTAACCTATTTAACCCAATGTGTTATGATTTCTATCTTAGGATCTTTAATTCACAATCCTAGATCCTAATCAAACAACTTCTTAGATCTTAATTAAGTTTTGGACTGAGGGTTAGAGTTTGGCTTTTCAAAAATGATTTTCATGTTTATAAAATATTTTACAACATGGTTCTATCAACCAAGTTGCATGTTTGATTCATAATCAATATGCAAGTAAAATAAGCATGAAACTACATTAGATCTAATCTAAATAGTTCATGTAATTGAAACAATTTCAGCTATAATTAATCATAAATTACCATAGATCAAATCTAACATATTTATGATGATTAAAATTAGATTAAAATATTTTTATTTATATCATAAAATTTTTTAGATCTAATCTAAAATTTTATGATCAGTGTTTTAGATCAGCACGTACTAGGGCAACCTCTCCATTGTAAGGGGTAAACCTTACAGCAGGACTACCTTATAGCAGTCTGTGCAATTCAAAATTTTTATTTTTAGATCTAAAATTATTTTAAATTTAATAAATCATAAATAAAATTAGATCAGATCTAATAAATTTATGATAAGAAGTAGATCAACATGAACTAGGACAACCTCTCTACTATAAGAAGTAAACCTTACAGCAGGACAACCTTATAGCAGTCCGTGCAATCTAAAATTTTTATTTTTAGTTTTTAAACTATTTTAAATCTAATAAATTATAAATAAAATTAGATCATATCTAACAAATTTATGATAAGAAGCAGATCAACACAAACTAGGATAACCTCTCCACTATAAGGGGTAAACCTTATAGCAGGACAATCTTATAACAGTTTGTGTGATCAAGATTTTTAATTTTAGATTCAATAATAAAAATATAAATTAATTTTAATCTAAAAAATAATCTAAATATGCATACATAATCATGTAATAATCAACCTAGGCTCTGATACCAATTGAATGAATCACATCTAGGATTTCAAGGCTAGATCTTGAAACTTTTTCAAGTAGTATCAGGTAGTGGAAGACTTAAATAAATTGATATTTATTTATAAAATTGGAGGCCCTAGATCTAAGATCCTATTATATAATTATGATATGATATTAAATAAAAAATTAAAAATATAAAGGAAGAAGAAGTATTGATCATATCAACATAGATCTACACTAGATCGAAATCATATGAGTAACAAAAGATCAAATCTTTGTTACCTATGTAAGTTAGATGTTCTAACCTAATGATCCGAGCATGAGGATGATATTGTGAGCCACAAACATATCCGACCTCTATGACTCATCCACACAAGCCCACGAATCATGATCAGAAGTCTTGATGTAGGAAATCAGCATAGTATGCTTGCAAGTCTGGGTACCAAAGGACAGCAAGTACTTGACTATGCCCAGAAGCCTTCCATTACTAAATTAAAAATTCAATTAGTCTAGTACCAAAAGATAATGAGTTGCGTGCAAGCCACTAAGATGATCTCAAGTCTATGGGATACTTATACCTATATCCCATCAGAGATATTACCGTCAGTAGAATGCTCTAGAGTTGGTCACGTTCAATGACGATGTATCCTTACATCTCATCTGTATGCCATACTAGTGTCTTCACATTTCTTGATTAAGAGAACAACCAACCTATATGGCATGCAGCGACGTATGCTCGATAGATGCTGTGGTCCATATTAATAGCCAATTATTTGATCGTGAATAGTTTTAAGGAGTAATCAATAAATTCTTTCTTTATTGAATCTAAATAGTCCTAAGGACTTCATCACGATAATGAAGTTTGTTAGAAAATGAAAACTCATAATAAAAATGCCAAAAAAATATTTTATTAATTAATAAATTAATTATAATTATAAAATAGCTCAACCGTCAATAGATTGACGATTAGCTTTGGAATATATTTTTCAATAATATCAACTCACTCTGATATCGATTATTATGGTGTCTGGCCAGGACACCATGACCTCAAGACCTTATCGATACTGTTTGCATTGTACTCGATCACGTATGGATACCGCAAGAGAAGGAAAAAAGAATACGAGACAAGAGAGCAAACAATCAAGTATACATCGATTAGACCAAGATCTATCTTCACGGGTCATGCAAAACTTTACTATGAGAGAAAGAAAATCAAACAATATAAAAAAAACTTATCACTCAACCTTTATATAGGAATCTCTCGACAAAAAGCTCTAAAACCTTCATATAGGCTCTCTAAAACCTCTCAAGAAGTCTCCCAGCACCTCCAAAACATCACCAGCTTTTCAATGCAATAAACGATTCGTCTATCAAAGTTATATAAACTCCAAAAATTCAAAAATAATATTTTAGTAGAAAACCCAATCCTAGTCACACTCGAGATTGCATCTTGACCGTCCGATCACATCGGCTCCCTCCTAGGCCGTCGGATCATGCACAATAGTCCTGATCAGGTTCTAATTAAGTTCCAACCATTTGATCATGATTGGCTCCTCCCTAAGCTATCAGATCATGATCGATCCATGGAACAGTGCCGTGGACTACACAAAATGCAAAGAAAAATGATCAAGTGGCCCACATGGGTGCCCTTGAGCCGATGGTCCATGATGGACCGTGCTTCAAAACATGGGTTGGGCGCCTGCACGGCCAGCGCATGCCCCTCACGCACTTGCATGCCTAGCTTGTCCAGCACACGGCTGGCCAAGCACCACTATGCATTATCGGTTTGGGCAATGCCACCGCCAACCGGCACCGCCTGTGGGCTCCTCCGAAAGGTCCGAGGGCCAGCTATCCTATTCTGACCTTCATTCGCGCATATCTTCTCCATCTAGACTCTGTTTGGACTATTCTTGAACTCGTTGGACTCCATTCATCATCCTAAATCTCGTTTTAGACTTATTGTGAACTAAATCTCGAGACATTTTTCTCAACAAGATGAATTTTAGCATAGCCACTAGCAAAAAATTCTCTTAATAGTCGATGCCTTCGTGTTGACTATAATCTTTTGCTACTAGACTTGCCTTATAGATCTCTACCTTACCATCCATATTTTTCTTTTATAGATCCATTTACACCCAATAGATATAATACCTTCAGGTGGATCTACTAAGGATCATATTTATTTTGAATGCATGGAGTCAATTTCTAACTTCATTGCTTCCATCCATTTCTCAAAGTTTACATCTAACATCACCTCATCATAGGTTTTGGGGTCATTCCTAATATTCCTATTTTCCATAAGGAACACTTTCTCTAGATCCTCCATAAGTATACCAAAGTATCTTTTCAAAGGATGGAAGACCCTATTTGATCTATGAGGTGGAGGAGGTACTGAATTTACTAGCTTATTAATGGGTTCAGGTTCTTGGACTCGATGCTCTTTAGAGACTTTCTCTTCAAGCTCAATCTTACTTCCACTATCTCCATCTTGGACAAACTCCTTTTCCAAGAAGATGGCATAACAGCACACAATCACATTATGATCCTTTGGAAGATAAAAATAGTATCCAATAGATTTCTTAGGATATCCTATAAAACGAGCCCTAAGTGATCTAACCTCTAACTTGTTTGCCTATTGTCATTTGACATGAGCCGGACATCCTCAAATCTTGAGGTACCCAGGAGATGGTTTCTTACCATGCCATAACTCATATGATATGTGACAGGATTGGATTTAGAGAAAATCCTATTTAATAGATGAATAGTAGAAAGCAACGCATGTCCCCATAAAAAGATCAAAAAATCTATAAAGCTCATCATGGACTGGAGCATATCTAATAGGATCCGATTCCTCCTTTCAGATATCCCATTGAGCTGAGGCATCTCTAGAGGTGTCTATTATGAGACTATGCCATTATCCTTGAGATAGGTCCAAAATTTTTTACTAAGGTATTCTTCTCCTTGATCTAATCGAAGAATCTTTATGAATTTTTTAGTTTGCTTCTCTACTTCACATCTGAATTTTTTGAACTTTTAAAAGGCATCAGATTTGTGATGCATCAGGTACATAAAACCATATCATGAGAAATCATCAGTAAAGGTTATGAAGTAATGATAGCCATCCCTAGCCTATACATCGAATGGACCACACACGTTAGTGTGTCCAGGGCTAATATCTTACTAGCTCTTTCTCCATGTCCTACAAGGGATAGCTTAGCCATCTTTTCTTGAAGACATGACTCACAAATTGGATAAGACTCAAAAGTCTGTGACCCTAGAAGGCCATCTTTCTGCAATTTGTTAAGTCTATCCTCTCCAATATGGCCTAGCCTTAGGTGCTAGAGATACTTTTGGCTAATCCTATCTCTAAGTCTCTTAGATCCTACGGCATTCATAATTTGCTCATTAATATTAATATTTGCATCTTTATACAAATGATAAAATCCATCAATTAAAAAGGCATGTGCAATAATTTTATTTCCAAAATAAATTGCATAGAAATCTTTATTAAAATGGAAATTATAATTATCCTATGCCAGCATAGATATAGAAACTAAGTTTCTACTAGCTCTAGGTACATAATAACAATCTTTTAAAAGCAAACTAATTCCTAATGATAATTGCAAAGACTATATTTCGATAGCTATAGTAGCAACTCTTGCCCCATTGCTGACTTCGATAGTAATCTTGCCTTCCCTAAGCCCTCTAACTTCTTTCAGACCCTGCATGGAAGTGCACAAGTGAGCACTAGAACCAAAATCTAAAACCCAACTAGAAGAAGAAAAAATTGTTAGGTTAGTTTCAATAATGAGAAACTCAGATGATGTACCTTCAGAAGGCGTGTCCATCTTCTTGTTCTTCAAAGTGGACAGGTATGCAGGATAGTTTCTTTTCCAGTGACCTTCGACATTGCAGTGAAAATATTTTTCTTTATCATTGGTCTTCTTTGGAGCCTGCTTCTTGGATTTTCTACTAGTCTTTTGCTTCTTTGTAGGCTTCTTCTTCTTCTTCCAAGAAGACTTTCTCTTGGAGGAAGCCTGCTCCATAGTTAGAATGGTACCCCTTGACCTTTTCAAGGTACTTTCAGCTGTCACAAATATGTTCAGCAATTTAGATAAAGTGCTATCAATCTTATTCATATGGTAGTTCATGATGAACTGTCTATATGAATCAGGGAGGGATTACAAGATCATATCGACCTGTAATTCCTTATCCATGTTCATGCCTAGCTTCTGAAGCTCCTCAATGTTCTTGATCATTGTCAAACAATGATCATAGATGGACTGCCCATCATGCATCTTTGCTCTGAAAAGTCTCCACAAGACCTCAAAGCGAGCCATGCAACTCTACTCACCCTACAACTCTTGCAGGTGAGTCAGCATGTCTCTGGCAGTCCTCATGTCTTTATGCTGTCGTTGAAGATCATTGGACATGGAAGCAAGAATATAGCACTTTGCCTTATTGTCTTCATCCATCAATTTCTCAAGTGCAGCTTGTTGATCAGGGGATGGATGAGCTAGCAACACAAGCGCATCCTGGTCAAGGACATGGTTCAGCTTCTTAGAACTGAGAATGATTCTCAAATTCTGAAGCCAATCCTTGTAATTGATTTCGATCAATCTATTGGTGTCAAGGATTCGGACTATTAGATTTAAACTCGACATGGTTAACTGCAGAGAAATAATTCTTAATTAGATATTTTGAACTTGTAAATGTTTGTTATTGAAACTTTAATAAACAAATAAGGGCTCCCACTATTTCTATAGATCTCCCACACTCCTCAGGCAGAGAAAATGAAAATCTATACATGATCAGTTTCTAATAGGTGCTGCAGTCCCACTGATTTATATGCATCTCATCTAATAGTTATTGATAACACACAAACCAATGAGTGGACAACTCTTTGTCCATTGCTTCACTAAGCAAGATGCAACTAGTTTGGTCTCTAAGTCCTGTGGCCTCATCTAACAGTTATTGGCATATTTCTTAGTTAAATCAGATCTACCGTACACCAGCAGGTGCAAAGTCATCATTGGGGCCCTCACCTAATAGTTATTAGGCCCAACCCCATCTCTACTCGAGGGCATCTAATGCCATAAAGTGGTTGTACCTTCCCAATGCACTGAACCACTGTGACCAGTCGAGAATGATCAATACCAGGTAGGCATCCGCATCTCTACAATGGTGGAAGACTGTTGGACTTAATATTTATTAAGGAGATTTAGGCTTAGGCCTCATCCTTAATTTGTAATATCAGATATGACTAACCTAGTGGCATAGGTTAGCTCGAATCATTAACAATCTAAGTTAAGACTTAATCAACCATATTGACCAAGTAAGTGAGATCGGTGGGAGGATATGCCATTAACTCATCATAGACTCAATCTATATGAGTAGCTCCTAATTAAAGACCACCAGTCAAACTGCCAAACTTACCTTAGACACTAATCGATCAATAAACACTGATCAGGTTAGCTAATTAATTCAGGCTCCAACCTTGGAGCCAAATTAGATCTTTTGATTGGATCGACAACATGTGGTTGTTAGTTGATCTGACCAAACTTACAACTATTTGGGTTGGACATGAGAGATTAGACCTAAATCTAACCAACTATTGATTCGGTTTGATCAACCACTCAAACTAGACCTAATTGAGCTACCCAACCCATTAAACCATGTTTTATGTAGTAAATTTTAGATCTTAAATTTTGAATTTTAGATCTTTAATTTCACATCTTAATTTTTAATTAAGTATATTATGATCATGCATTTAGTTTAGATATTGAAATAATTTCAGATCTAAACTACACTAGGTTTATATTTCAAACAATGTGACATAAAGCATTGTTTTAAATCTAAATTAAAATCACATATCATATATGAAAAATTAGATCTAAAATAAATTAAGAATGTATCATATGCATGCAAAATTTAGATCTAATGAAAGATCAAATATGATTGAGAACTATTTTCAATAATTATTTATCAAAAATCAGATCTAGAATTTTAGATCAATGATCTAAAATATCCATGCATCTCATACATGATTCAATAATTTTAGATCTAAATAAAAGTAAAATAAATCATTTAAATCAAAAACTAACTTTTAGATCTAAGATTAAAATTAGATTAAATATGTCTAATCCATGGCTCTAATACCACTATAAGAAAGGGAAGGGCAGATTACGTGCATGTATTTCAAAACTATTTTGAAATCATAGTGGAAATAAAAACTAGAATAACTATTAATCTATCAAGTATTAGATTAGATCTAAAAATCTTTTCTAACATGGATCTAAGACATATAAAATCTAAAATTAATTTATGAGATTAGATCTCATACCTTATCATAGGTGGAAGAACTCTGCAGCTGATGATCAAAAACTTGATATGTTCCTAAAGCCGCACAAATGCATGGCCTCCATAGGTATCCACATAAGAACCGATCTGATCCAAGGCTTATCTATCTCTCCGAGGTGCTAGCTCCATTGTAGAGAAGACCTCTTGATTGATTTGATTCTTCTTCAGATCTGGAACAAGATCTTCAATCGAAGAAGCAGTGGAGATAGAAGAAAGGTAGCAATAGTGCAAATTTCTTTCTTGGAGTCCCACGTCTTGTACCAATGGAGTTTTTCATTCAAACTTGGAAGGAAGAATGCCAAGAAGTCCCTTTGTCTCACTAGTGGCTGGCTAAATTTGGTTTTGATCTGAAAATCCCACTATAGGCATCCCAAAGGAAGATCCTTTTACGGTGGTGCCTAGCAGAGTTATGATAGAGTCAAACTCTATCTTGAATTCAAATTAAATTTCAGATTTAAATCAAACTCTATCCATATCCAAAAGCAAAAAAGAGTGGCTAGCCAAGAGGTGATGATCATGAAAATCCTCACACAAATTTGAAATATGCATGAGGAGAGAAGGGGCGTGGGCAAGGGATGGCACATGGCAAGAGTCCTTCACAAAATGGACTTTAGGGTTTTAGATTGAGCCTCAAACCAAAACTAATTTGGTTTAGATCCAAATACTTGATTGAACCGAAACTAATTAGATCTCTAATCAGATTAAATCTTAATCCAATTAAGATTTAATTGAGTCCAAATTCATATCAAATCAGAAATTGATTTCGTTGCAATTGAGTCATCTCATAACTCAATCAAACCAAAGCCAATTCAAGTCAAACTAAATTCAATTCAATTAGACTTATTGGTGCAGAAAATGGTGTTGGCACTGGAGTCACTGGAGCTAGTGGAGATGAGGTCACCGATGAGACCTACAAAAAGAAGTCCAAATCAGAGGTGGATGGCTCCGACAGGATCTTTCGATGCTCAAGTCAGTTCTATGGCCAATAAGAATGGAGTACTCAGGAGAACTAAAGTAGAGAGGAGAGCTTAAGAGAGAAGAACCATATCTGAAGGGTCTTTTATATAGGTTGAGCTTGTAATAGATCAATCATGATGGTTATAACCATCTGCTAGTGGGTCATTCTGGCCATTATGAGTTTGTTATGGAGAATGAGATGCCATTTTGTTGAGATTTATAGGCAATTGAGGTTGATTTGTTGGACTTCAGATGTGGTTTCTGCCTCTATTAGAGAGCTATGCAAGCTGGGGTGGAGAGTCTGAAGTTAAATAAGCCAAACTTGGGGATCAATGTTTGAGTGGCAAGTGGCAAACTTGCAATCGGTTAAAGCCTACTGTGCTGCTTGCTGTAGCATCGAGGAGTTTGGCTGCTAGGAAATTCATCTAGAGATGAATTCAGCTAGACTAGGTTCCTGGCATAAGGTTGACAAGATAAGCTATCAGCTGTGAAGGAATTTGGCTGTATCCAAGGTCTGCCATAAGCAAAGTCAGAAGATGTTGGGATTTGACATTCGACAGAGTTCAACTGGCTTTGCTCTTGATGGTTCTTGAGAATCCTACCACCTTCAGGTCATCCACAAGTTGGTAACTATTCTAGATTGAAGGTCAAAGAGAACAACCAATTTGTCAATTAGGACTGTGGCTAGGTTCTCTAGGGAGAAGCTCGAATTCACATTAATGATGAGGTCCTTTTGGCAGACTCAAGTTTGCACAGCTAATTCTTGATGCAGGAGTATCAAGATTTGCCATTCATAGAGTGGGGTACAAAAGTTTGACTGAGGAAGACTTCTGCCAATCTAAGGTCTCAGATGTGGGTCTGGTGGAATTTGCCAACTATACTAAAGAGATAAGGCTAGAAGGAGGTTCAATCAAAGAGAAGTTTGGTTATCTCTAAGGTCGACTAGATTGGACTATGCTGAAATTCACTACTCAGAGTCCTTACCTTATGTCATGGGTCATAGTCGATTGGATGATGATTTCATTCATTGTTCAAGCTCGTCAAGATGAAGTTCTGTTAGATATATGTGCCCTAGAAGCCAGAATTGGCTGACACTTGTAATACACTTCTAGGGGCAAAATTATAATTTTGACTATAATTAATGAAATGGGTTATTTTCTATCACACCTGTGTATTTAGTGTCTGTGATACATCCTTTGAGTTAATGGTAATGATAATTCATATTTTCAAGAGTTGAAAATTTAAGACATGAATAATCATTATTAACTCATAAACAGCTCCCGACCATAGGATCATCACAAGGATGGTGATTGATCCGGAAGGTTGGTGTACGATCGCTTCTCTTTAGTAGATGAGTCTTGAGTCTACGGTGTGGAGACACCGGAGCGAGAGTACAGGTACTCGTTAGAGAACGAGGGCACTGAGCGTGACCACCTCGAGTAGTCATTAGGGAGTCTACCTTCTCGTCAATGACTGACTCGATGCTGCAGTAGTGTGTCTGGTTCTTTGACCTGAGATGCATCGGCAGTTCACCTTGAGGGTGTTATAGTTTGACTACACCATTACTCGGTCTCCTAGCCATATGGAACCCTGAGGTGTATGTTGGCTATAGCATGTTCATTGTAGGAACTGGATTGCATCAAGATGGGAATCTATCTACCTCGGTGGTAGAGGAGCAGCCCTATGATGATCATGAGAATCAAGTCCTGAAGCCCATGGCCATGGCAGAGTGAAATAATAGAAAGAGTTTCTATTTAGATTTTCACATTGGACTCGAATCGAATGATTACATCATATGACAGAGACTAGGGTTTGACGAGTTCACCTTAACCCTAATCTGATCGGGGCTCAAGATAGAAGAACTTAATCACACAGGTAGCTGCACCAAGAGGTTCGCATTCAGCTCTGATGGGTTGCCACCATATACTGCTAGGTGTCACTGGTGGATTTTGGGAGCAATTAGAATGATTTAGATGATCGATCATTCTAGCTGTTCGAATCAGAAGAGTTCTGATCCATCGAAAGGAGTTTCGATGATGTCGATGATAGAGATCATGACATATCCCATTACCATACAGAACTGAACCTAACTGGGTCACACAAACAAGGGTTTGAATCTGGTGATCATCAATTGAACTGATCTAGTTCAATTGATCTGAATGAGATTCAATTAGGTTCAAGGAAATCGTGCTAGCACTCGATTGAACCTAACGTTCTTCTTTTACTATCATAAATAAGTTGTCCTGACTGAGCCAAAGGAGTTTGTGCTCAATCAGAGGCCTTCATATGGTCTGACTGGAGGTTGTCCAAGTCAGAATAAGGTTGTCTTATTTTGTAAGACATTACCTGCCATTTTTGGTCACCTGCCATTTCTTGTTCTTTGACTTTGGTCAAAAGTCTACCTTTGACTGGTCAAACGTTGACCATTGACCCTTTGACTTTTGACCACATGTCATGCACCTATTGGAGAGCTGGTGGGGGCCTGTCCCCCTGCCAGAACCTGGCAAGGAGAAGGGCGCACGCCAAGGGTGGCGTGAGCCCAAGTAGGAGGCGCCTAGGAGTCCTTGTTGGACAAGGACTCCACCTCCCTTTTGGATTCCAATCAGAGTTCTACTAAGAATCCAGTTTGACTGGTCTTAGGCACCCTCTAAGGAGGAATCCAGGGGTCTCTATTCCCACCAATCAGATTTAGATCTGATTTCACAAAGGGTTGTGATTGGTTGAGGAGGAAGAGGAGTTGGATCACAAGAGGTCTATAAATAAGACCCTGCGCCCAACTCTAATTCCAATGCTAGATTAGAAATCCTACGCCCCAAGGCTGCCTCTCCCCTCCTTCCTCCATGCCATAACGTCTCTTCTCCCCTTGCCTCTCCACGTCCAAAAGTGTTTTGGACTTTGGTTGGTGCGATTCAGATCAAGGAAAGGCGATCAAAAGCAAGAAGGCTGCGCTGCTGCAAAAGGACGACTGCAGATCTTCAAAAGAGTTTTGAAGATCCTCCAGATCAGATCCAGATCTAATTTTTGGAGGTGTGATAGAGAAGAAGAGGATCTCCAGATCCAACCCGAGTGGATACCGGTAGAGGCCAGGCGCTTGCATGGCTAGATCCAGAACCTTCCGCTGCAATCAGGATCATCTACAGGGTAATAGGATTACCCAAATCAGGTAAATTAAATTTGATTTAATTTATCTTATTTTATTTTATTTATTAAAATAATAAGAATCAGATCTGAAACATATCAAGATCTGATTGAGATCAAGAGAAAATTTTTGAAATATATCTCTTGATCTAATCAGATCTGGACGAACCTGGACCGGGAAATCAGGATTTCCCTTCAACTGGTATCAGAGCCATGGTTCTAAATTGTTTAGATCTGATTTTAATTTTATTTTAATTAGAAAATAAAGTGATTTCAGATGTCACATGAGATGTGATCAGATCTGAAATCAGAAAAATTAAAATTAAATGATTTGGATCTAAGAACATGAAGATATGCATGATTAGTTCTAGAATAGAATAGTTCTATAGAATAGTTTTGCATGTCTTTGATTTAATATGATTAAATCATATTTTAGATCTTCTTATTTACTATTTTCTGATATTATAAGTGTTATAATAACATCTGATAAACAGCAAATAAAAATTATTTAATTTTAAATATCATATGAGATATGATAGATGCATGACTAGACTAGTTGTAGAATAGTTCTACATAATTGTCTAGATTAGAATTTATTTTGATTAGATCAATTTAAATCTAATTTTTTAGATTATTATGTGATAATTTAGATCTAAAAATATGCATGATTTGATACATGAGATGTATGCAAAATATGCCATGATTAGATCTAAATTTGTATATGAGATATATGATATAGATCTGATAACTGTTTTGTAGTATTGAATGTTCCTGATTAAGGCGTTCCTCTTGGCCGTCCGGTCATAAGAACGAAGAAGGGTTT
>QRFJ01002351.1:0-70225 GCA_006176705.1 Cocos nucifera | reverse complement strand
TCACCCCTACCACTCGTCCATCCACTAAACAGAGAGCGTCTCTGGAAAAATGGATTGACGAAGACATAAGGCCAGATAACTACATGTTGGACTTGATATCTGATGAGCTCCAGCGCCAACATTGAAGATCGGACTGCTCGCCAAATGTTGGCTCACCTGCAGGAGATGTTGTGGTGAACAGAGTCGCGCACAGCAAATATCAAGTCACGAAATGACTTTTTTAAGGCTAAGATGCGTGATGGGCAGTCAGTCCAAGATCAATGGTCTGACAAATGATCAAAGGACATGGAAGAGCTTGAGAAGCTCGGTGTGAAGTTGGACTTGGACTTGCAGAACGATATTATTCTGCAATCCTTTGACAGATGCATATGGGCAATTCATCATGAATTACCAACATGCATAAACTTCAGAATTCCTTTGGCCAAGTTGATGAAATATGCTGGTTACTGCCTGAGCTTTCTATGAAAGGTTCTAAGGCTCAGTTCTTGCTATGGAACGGACTTCTTCCAAAAGAAAGTCTTATGGAAAGAAAACGAAGTCTGTGAAAAAGCAAAAGGTAGAAGGATCAAAGAAGAAGAAGCAAACCGAAGAAGAAGGTCGATGGCAAAGGAAAGTGTTTTCCATTGCAAACAGCGACGCGCCATTGGAAGCGGAACTGCCCTACTTACCTGGCCACCTGAAGAACAAGAAGGAAGGTCCTTCTGAAGGTATGCTCATTATTGAGTCTAACCTTACGATTCTTCTGCATTCCAGTTGGGTGCTTGACTCTGTTCTTAGTGCTCATCTGTGCACTTCTATGTAGGGTCTTGAGGATAGCAGGAGGCTGAGGGATGGAGACATGATCCTACGCGTCGGTAATGGAGCAAGATGTTGCTGCAGTAGCTGTGGGAACATACCTCTGCGCATTACCATCTGGTTTTAGACTTAGTTTTAAAGACTGTTTATTATGTGCCTGCAGCTAGCAGGAATTTTTGATTTCTGTTTTCATGCTTAGCACAAGAAGGTTATGTGATCACCTTTCTTTAAGGACCATTGTAACATTCTTTATGAAAAGAAATAAAATTGCAAATGGTTTCCTTGTTAATGGTCTTTATCAGTTGCATATTGATGTACCTGTTTTAACTATCGAGCAAAACGTGAATGCCAAATGACCTAGGGATAGTCCAAACGATAGATATCTATGGGCACCAGAGATTGGTTCATAAGCAGAAGATAGGATTAACAAATTGGAGAAAAAATGGGCTATTGAGTCCATTTGACTTTGAGTCATATCCAACTTGTGAATCTGTCTTCAAGGCAAAATGACTAAACTCCCTTTTGTTGGACATGGGGAGAGGGCCACAGATCTCCTTACCCTAGTACATACTGATGTGTGCGGCCCATTCGATGTGCCGGCTAGAGGCAATTTTGTCTACTTCATTACCTTTATCGATGATCTGTCTAGGTATGGGTATTGTGTATCTTTAGAGACATAAGTCTTTTGAAGCCTTTGAAAAAGTTCAAAAGAATTCAGACATGAAGTAGAAAAAATAAATTGGAAAAACCCATTAAGGTTCTTCGATCAGATCGAGGAGGTGAATACCTTAGCGGGAATTCCTAGACTATCTTAAGGAAAATGGCATAGTCTCTCAATGGACTCCACCAGGAACACCTCAACTCAACGGGGTTTCAGAACGGAGAAATCAGACTCTATTGGATATTGGTTCGATCCATGATGAGCTTCACAGACCCTCCCAGATTTTCTTTGGGACATTCATATTAACTTCAATCTATTTACTGAATAGGGTTCCCTCTAAAACCGTTCCTATCACACCGTATGAGATATGGCACGGTAAGAAACCAAGTCTGAGTCATCTCAGAATTTGGGGTTGTCCGGCTTATGTCAAAAGACAACAAGCGGACAAGTTAGAATTAGGTCCTTTAGAGCTCGATTCATAGGATATTCCAAAGAGTCATTAGGATACTATTTCTACATTCCAGAAGACCACATTGTGATTGTAAGTCGACATGCCATTATTTCTTGAAAAATAATTTATTCAAGATAGTGGCACTTGGAAAGCAGATTAAGCTTGATGAGAAAGTCTCACAAGCAGAACGAGCTAAGGACAAGTGGAACCAAATCAGGTTGAGCCAATAAGAACACTACCTCCTCCACCTCGTAGATCGGAAAGGAGTCCCGTCCCCTGAAAGATTACTTAGGTATATTTCAGAGGACATAGAAGGAAATGTTCTCATAGGTAATGGTGCTCATAGTGATGATCCCAAAAACCTACAACGAGGCACGATATCAGATATCGACTCTGAGAAATGGCTTGAGGCAATGAAGTCAGAGATCAACTCGATGCACTCAAACCAAGTCTGGACCTTTGGTAGATCCACCAGAAGGTATAGTACCTAATGGGTGTAATGAATCTTCAAGAGAAAGATGGTGCAGATGGGAATTGGAGACATTCAAGGCTAGACTGGTGGCAAAAGGTTATAGTTCAACGTGAAGGCATTGACTATCAGGATACCTTTTCCCGGTAGCTATGCTAAAATCCATCCGCACATTGCTTGCTGTTGCAGCCTATTTCGATTAATGAAATATTGGCAAATGGACATGAAAACGGCATTCCTAAATGGATATCTTGAGGAAGATATCTATATGGAACAGCCGCTAGGTTTCACATCCAGTGATACTGATCACAAGGTTTGCAAGCCTGGCAAAGGTCCATATATGGACTTAAGCAAGCATCTCGGAGCTGGAACACTCGTTTCAATGATGTGATCAAAAAGTTTGGTTTCATCAAAACGAAGAGGAACCATGTGTTTTCAAAAAGGGTCAGGGGAGTGCTGTTGTCTTCCTCGTATTGTTACGTGGATGACATCCTCCTTATTGGGAATGATTATTTCCCATTGTTGACATCAGTCAAGATGTGGTTGTCCAAGGAATTCTCCATGAAAGACCTAGGTGAAGCATCCTTTATTCTAGGAATTAAGGTCTATAGGGATAGACGAATAGGATGCTAGGACTTTCACAGAAGATGTACATAGAGGAAGTACTAAAGAGGTTTATATGGGAAAAACTCTAAAGAGGGGATTAATACCCTTCAGACATGGTATTCATCTTTCCAAGAAGATGTGCCCCAGCACACCTGAGGAAATAGAACGATGAGCAAGATCCCTTATGCTTCTGCAATAGGGAGCCTCATGTATGCCATGCTATGTACACGACCTGATATTAGCCCATGCTGTGAGTTGTCACAAGCAGATATCAGTCAAATCCAGGTGAAGAACACTGGACTTTCTGTGAAATGTATCCTTAAGTACTTGAGAAGAACTAAGAATATTGATGTTGTCTTTTGGTAATGGAGAACTCCAAGTTCAAGGATACACAGACTCGGACTTCATGTCTGATATAGATGATCGAAAGTCGACATCTGGAAGTCTGTTTGTGTGCAATGGTGGAGCTGTCAGCTGGAAGAGTTCCAGCAAACTGTGATAGTAGATTCCACCATGGAAGCAGAATATATAGCTGCATCAGAGCTGCAAAGGAAGCCATTCTGGTACAAGAAGTTTGCTCTGCAGGAAATTGGAGTAATGCCATCAGATGCCATTCCTCTTTACTACGACAACAATGCGCCATAGCCCTTGCTAAGGAGCCGAGGTCTCACCAGAAGTCCAAGCACATTGAGCGGCGATATCATCTCATCCGCGATTACCTGAGAAAAGGTTACGTTGAGGTCAAGAGAGTCAACTCCGCAGATAATGTGGCAGACCCACTTACAAAGCCGTTGGGCCAGCAGAAGATCGAAGCCCACCTGAGAAGATGGGACTTAGGACTTGTAGCCAATTGGCTTTAGGACAAGTGGGAGATTGTTAGATATATGTGCCCTAGAAGCCAGAATGGCTGACACTTGTAATACACTTCTAGGGGCAAAAATTATAATTTTGACTATAATTAATGAAATGGGTTATTTCTATCACACCTGTGTATTTAGTGTCTGTGAACATCCTTTGAGTTAATGGTAATGATAATTCATATTTTCAAGAGTTGAAATTTAAGACATGAATAATCATTATTAACTCATAAATAGCTCCCGACCATAGGATCATCACAAGGATGTGATTGATCCGCGGAAGGTTGTGTACGATCGCTTCCTTTAGTAGATGAGTCTTGAGTCTACGGTGTGGAGACATCGAAGCGAGAGTACAGGTACTCGTTAGAGAACGAGGGCACTGAGCGTGACCACTCGAGTAGTCATTAGGGAGTCTACCTTTTCGTCAATGACTGACTCGATGCTGCCAGTAGTGTGTCTAGTTTTTTGACCTGAGATGCATCGGGCAGTTCACCTTGAGGTGTTATAGTTTGACTACACCATTACTCCGTTCTCCTAGCCATATGAACCCTGAGGTGTATGTTGGCTGTGACATGTTCTTTGTAGGAACTGGATTGCATCAAGATGGGATCTATCTACCTCGATGGTTAGAGGAGCAGCCCTATGATAATCATGAGAATCAAGTCCTGAAGCCCATGGCCATGGCAGAGTGAAATAATAGAAAGAGTTTCTATTTAGATTTTCACATTGGACTCGAATCGAATGATTACATCATATGACAGAGACTAGGTTTGAGAGTTCACCTTAACCCTAATCTGATCGGGAGCTCAAGATAGAAGAACTTAATCACACAGGTAGCTGCACCAAGAGGTTCACATTCAGCTCTGATGGGTTGCCACCATATACTGGCTAGGTGTCACTGGTGGATTTTGGAGCAATTAGAATGATTTAGATGATCGATCATTCTAGCTGTTCGAATCAGAAGAGTTCTGATCCATCGAAAGGAGTTTCGATGATGTCTATGATAGAGATCATGACATATCCCATTACCATACAGAACTGAACCTAACTGGGTCACACAAACAAGGGTTTGAATCTGGTGATCATCAATTGAACTGATCTAGTTCAATTGATCTGAATGAGATTCAATTAGGTTCAAGGAAATCGTGCTAGCACTCGATTGAACCTAATGTTCTTCTTTTACTATCATAAATAAGTTGTCCTGACTGAGCCAAAGGAGTTTGTGCTCAATCAGAGGCCTTCATATGGTCTGACTGGAGGTTGTCCAAGTCAGAATAGGTTGTCTTATTTGTAAGACATTACCTGCCATTTTTGGTCACCTGCCATTTCTTGTTCTTTGACTTTTGGTCAAAAGTCTACCTTTGACTGGTCAAACATTGACCATTCCATCCTTTGACTTTTGACCACATGTCATGCACCTATTGGAGGTTGGTGGGGGCCTGTCCCCCTGCCAGAACCTGCAAGGAGAAGGGCGCACGCCAAGGGTGGCGTGAGCCCAAGTAGGAGGCGCCTAGGAGTCCTTGTTGGACAAGGACTCCACCTCCCTTTTGGATTCCAATCAGAGTTCTACTAAGAATCCAGTTTGACTGAGTCTTAGGCGCCCTCTAAGGAGGAATCCAGGGGGTCTCTATTCCAACCAATCAGATTTAGATCTGATTTCACAAAGGGTTTGTGATTGGTTGAGAGGAAGAGGAGTTGGATCACTAAGAGGTCTATAAATAAGACCCTTGCCGCCCAACCCTAATTCTAATGTTCTATTAGACACGCCCAAGGCTGCCTCTCCCCTCCTTCCCATGCCATAGTCTCTTCTCCCCTTGCTCTCCACGTCCAAAAGGTGTTTTGGACTTTGGTTGGTGCGATTCAGATCAAGGAAAGGCGATCAAAAGCAAGAAGGCTGCGCTGCATGCAAAAGGACGACTGCAGATCTTCAAAAGAGTTTTGAAGATCCTCCAGAATCAGATTCCAGATCTAGATTTTTGGAGGTGTGATAGAGAAGAAGAGATCTCCAGATCCAAACCGAAGTGGATACCGGTAGAGGCCAGCGCTGTGCGGCTAAGATCCAGAACCTTCCGCTCTGCAATCAGGATCATCTACAGGGTAATAGGATTACCAAATCAGGTAAATTAATTTGATTTAATTTATCTTATTTTATTTTATTTATATAAAATAATAAATCAGATCTGAAATATATCAAGATCTGATTGAGATCAAGAGAAAATTTTTGAAATATATCTCTTGATCTAATCAGATCTGGACGAACCTGGACCGGGAAATCAGGATTTCCCTTCAAGTTCATCATGCCTTGTGGGATCTGCAATTAACTTGGGAGCTGATAATTATAGTTGGGAGGATCATCTTGCCCACAGCTTGACTAAAATTCGGCCATGGTTGCCATAGTTTCATCCAAAACTATACTAAAATTCAAACACCCTACAGAACTTTGGTAGGGGGCCATTTTATCTCCAAAAAAGACTTTTGATCTAAAATCTTATTGCTCAATTAAATGAGCCTAATTAGTAATTCAACTTACTAACTAATCTCCTGCAAACTTTTTTTACATTTGATTAATTATACATCATATTGACAAATTTGTACCTTATATGATTCACATATCGTCGATGACAATCATCGAATCAGACAAAAAACCTCTTCTTATGATAGCCCATATGTTCTATTTCTATTTGGTAGTGAGATAAGATTATAATTTTTATCATAATATCAATACAAAACTTTTTCGAGATTGAATAATTTCAACACCTGTCCATCCATAATCATTGATGCATCATCAAGATGATCTCATGGGTTCTACAATCCATAAGTGACACCTAGCAGTAATATAGTGACAACCTCAGTATGAATGTGATAGTATAAAATCTAGGTATAGTTATCATATAATTCAATCCTTCTATCAAAAATGCCCAACTTGATGGAGATTATGTATAATCATCAAATTCCATCATCAGTCATATGCCAAGATTGGCTCAACTTGCAGTTCTTTTATGGAAATTCTCATGGAAACTCTTTTTTATTTTCACTCTTCTTTGCGCTTCAAGACTTACTGACCAGTCTCGTGAACACGGGACTATTACATTTTTCTACTAAGATCTCAACAGATTTCATTAAGTGCATCCTACTCCTAAACAGCAAATTTAACCCACTATCACCAACATACACAAGCGAAGACCCAAATTGACTAGGGACCAAGTGACGTGTGGTCAAACTATAGTAGCGTCACAGTGGATAGCCAAACTGCCACCATAGAGTCAAAAAACTAGTCATACCTACTTAGCATCGAGAATACACTGACGAGTTGTATTGAGTAGACATCCAAGTTGGTTTCTCGTAATGATTCATTGCTTAGTAGTAAGTTGTTTCTCTTAAACACCACCTGCATTATCATCCTAATGTTACCAACATACAGACTCGAAGACTCATCTACCTATGAAGTAGTGCATAATGCACCATATTGCTATAGTTCAATGCATAGTCCATTGGTCCTATATGTATGTATTCTATCTCAATCAGGTAGTATTTAGAGATTTAACACTAATAGTGTTGATGTTCTCAAATTCCTAACATCTTGAAAATTATGTTAAAATCATCTTTGTTAATTCTCTAAGATAACTTATGGACATCATAAATATGACTGAAAGATAAGATGCCCTTTTTATTAAGTAATAAAAGGTTTTACAAGTTTAAATCAAGCCTTTGAAAATGAAATGTTCAACCAATAATTGCTTTCGTTACGGGCAACATCTTATACAATAGATGTGGTGTGGTGACCAACTTTTAGGCACTCCTTCCTATTTTTTGGCGTTGTTGAATTCTTGAATGTGGTGACATTCCTTTCTCTTTCATCCATTGAAAAATTAGGGAAAAAATAGATATACTAGTGCGCCAACAAAGGGAGAGAGAGTTTTGGTTTCTTCAAATTTCTATACAAATAGAGTTTTGAAATCAACAACTACTTGCTAGTTTTGACTTGGTCCGTAAACATAAGGCCAAACCATCTATGAAAGGGGGATGCAAAGAGTGGCTGTGGAGACTCTAGGCATCATATATTTCTCATGCCAAAGTCAAGAAAAAGAGTGGTTCGGGGTGGTGTGTTGGCGCAAGAGGAGAAGTTCTTAGTCAAACCTTGGACTTCATGTTTTGATCTTAGTCAAAGTTAATTCATTAGCCCAATTAAATTCAAAACTGTGAAATCCAACTTAATAGAGTCTGTAGTCACCAAGAGCCAATTAAATCAAATCTAAATTATTCTAATTTTAATTTTTAGTTTTAATTCAAATTAGAAATTAGTGATCACAGTCCTAATTCAATAAGAAAACGTTGTGATTTTTCTTGCAATTGGCTTATTTCTCATAAACAATTAAACTTGAATCTAATCAACCCCAAGCAAAACCTAATTCGAATCTTATTCAATTAGACTTGATTTCAGTTCCAATATCCATTTCAGATTTGAGCTTATTAGTAATCTGATTCCTAAATCAATCCTTCTGCAACACTTTGCACTAGGTTCAAACATCAATTGTATGATTGTTTGATCCTAAAATTGATTCATAATCAATTGATCAACCATTCGATCAGACTATGTCCTCTTACATGTGTATGACCCCATATGTTTCGAACATAACGTCGATAGTATAGAAATAAATTTTTATACTAATTGAAACAACCATACTTAGCAGATCGTTATCAGGTGGGGCAATAGTCGAATGTTAAAGCAACATTCTTTATAACCCATGTTGATATAGTTTCTATTAAATTTCATCCCCTTGACATAAATGCTTTTCATTAAGATTGGACTTAGGATTTAACTATCAATCCTGAATTAAGATGCTTCTTTACATTGTATTTCCAAAAACCAATTTCCATTCATAGGATTTTCCTGGTCAGATTTTGCTAACATTTGAAAGCTATGGCGATTGCATTATCTCCAAACTCTTGGAGTGGTCCAATCCCATCTTGATCACTTTACCAACTTTTCCAAGTATTTGACTGTTGGGGATAAAATCCCACTCCTGCCAAAGTTCGGCCTAGTATACATTCACAAAGCAATCCCAATCGAAAACAACGATCATAGAGGAACTTCAACCCCAGCTCAATTATCCCTAACAAGGTCGACCTTTAGGCATATGACGACCTTCTTCTTGACTGCATGGGAATTTCTAGGTTTCAGAGTCGGCAGGGCATTGTGAACTCCACTGGACTCCTTTGGACTCCCTCAAGCCAAAACCTCCTCCAATCGAACTTCTTTCCAACTAGAACCTTTTTAGGCTGTTCAACTTTGGATCGACATTGGATCGACATAACTTCTCCCCAAATGAACTTCTGCGACATACTGAGAGTGGTGGAACTTTGAATTCTAATGCCAAGAATCTTGAATGTGCAAGCAAAAGGACCTCGTCTTCACTCTATTAGCCTTCGAACGGCCCTAAAAATAGCTAAGTTTCAAAGAAGCGATTGAGTAGCCACTGTATCATAGCTATCCACCCATCGAAACCATCAACCAAGCTCTTGCCGGTTGATCTCCATCTGGTTGATCTCCTCTCTAGCTATCAAGAAGGTTTCTTCTCGTCGACCCCCATGCAGTCGATCTCCTACCAGTTGAACTCCTTACAGTCAGCCAAAGGATTCCCTCTTAGTTGATCTCCTTCAGTCACCAGGCAAGCTCTTTTTAGCCAATCTCCTTCTGGACGATCTCCTTACAGTTGCCCACATGACTTCTTCTAGTCGATCTCCTACAGTCAATAGGTAAGCTCCTTTTAGCTGATCTCCTATTAGCCAAACTCCTTGCAGTTGCCTAAAGGATTTCCTTCCAGTCGATCTCCTTCAATCAGCAGGCAAGCTCCTTTTAGTCGATCTTCTTTCAGATGAACTTCTTACAGTCATCCAAAGGGCTCCTTTCAGTCGAACTCCTTTCGGTCACCAAGAAGGGCTCCTACTAGCCGAACTCCTTGTAGTCACCCAAAGGACTCTTTCCAGTCGAATATCCTATGGTCACCTAGAAGGACCTCATCATCTATGCAAGCTCAACCCCTGGCTTAGTGCGAGCCAACCTATATGCAAATGACCTTGAAAAAATCTAAGCTCCTCCAAAACTATTGTGATACGAAGCTCTTCATTGCCAATAGTTGTTCCATCCGAACTCCAGACATTAATCTCCAATAAATCGGCATGTCATGATAATGGACACCATCTTCTGTAACATACTTTATGTGGTCCCAAATGGTCCACTATCAGGTGGTTACAGCTATCACCATCAGTTTGTTACAAGCTCCATTTTCTTCTTTAAGCTAAATCTCTTTTTTAATTCTCCTAAGCACTCAATTTCTATTGACTAGAAGAGCTGACTTGATCATTGGAGGATCCTGCCAGAGCCACCCCCATCTCTATTCAGGACTTATCTTGCAGGTCACTGGCGGCGACCTCACTTTCCCAACTCCAATCTACTTCGACATCAACCAAATTCTGCACCTACAGGATTGGTGCTAGAGGAAGGATCTTGAGCTCTAGTTCTAAAAGGAGTGCTCAATCGAATTTATTTGTTCTCTTCTTTTAATCTCTTAAGATCCATCTTCATTTGACCTTTTTCAGTCTCAAGGATGCCTCCAAAAAAGATGGCCACCCAGCGATCCACCATCTCTGCCCCTAGATCTGAGCCAGATCCTCTCGCTCCAACACCATTGCCGGCACTACAACCTCCACCATCAATGATTATGGTAGATCTAGAACAGTTCAACCTACTAATGCAGTAAGTTTGAGGCCTCATCGAAATGGTGTAGGCCATGCAGCGACCTCCGATGATAGCCCAGCCAGAAAATCTTCCACCAAAATTTTAGGAACCAGCTCAAAGAAGGCATACATGGGTTAGTAGACCCATTACTCCTAAAAAGAAGAAAAGGATGGTAGAATATCCCTATTTTGATCATGACTCCTCTCTAGAAGAGATCTTCCACATCTATAGTTGAAAGCCCTCCAAGATTCATGATCGAGGTGATGCTCTCAATCAAAAACTCTAGGACATGGACTGGTGGATTGAGGAGCTACACCATGCTGCGCCAATCCACCACGATGATATCTGTACTGATCCTCCTTTCTTTGCCTAAATCATGTAGGAGTCCGATCTGTCGAACTTCAAGCTCCCCCAGTTTGAGAGCTACGATAGAACCACTGATATGATCGACCATCTGGAGGCCTTCTAGACCATGATGCTGCTTCATGGTGCGCCAGACGCTATCTTATGCCAAGCCTTTCCATCTACTCGGAAGGGAGCAGTAAGAAATTAATACTCGACACTAAAAAAATCGGATACGATCTTCTTCTTCATCCAAATGAGCCATCAGTTTGCAGCTCATTTTGTCAGCAGTCGATATCTCAGGCGAGGCTTAGACTCCCTCATCAACATCAAGCAGAAGGAAGGTGAGTCCATCCGAGCTTACATGAATCAGTTCAATACCACTGCCCTGGAGGTCTGGAATTTGGACCAGTCTGTTACTATGGCCATGCTAAAGGGCAGTCTTCAAAAGAACAATCTTTCATTTTTTTTGAGAAAGAAGTATCCCAAGAATTTTGCTAATTTGCTGGCTTGGGCTGAAGGTTACGCTCAGGGGGAAGAGGCCTTCAAGGTCAAGGATGATGAAGCTATAAGAGAGTGGCAAGCAGGTGAATCTAATAAGCCTGCACTTAAAGAAAAGCCGAGTGAAGCTTGGCTGCGCTCTCAAACCTCTCTAAAGTATAGATAAGCCTGAACTCCTCCCTAAGCTCATCGATAAAAGAGTCTTGATTGAACGATACGATGGAATTCTTCTTCTAAAAGATTCCATAACTATGCTCCTCTTAATGCTCTGAAAACTCAAATACTTATGGAGATAAAGGAGCAACTATCAAGATAAAAAAGGATGCACACTCATCCTGACAAACGCAATTCGAATAAATACTATCTCTACCATCGTGACCATGATCACGATATCGAAGAATACAATCAGGACCAAGAATAGATCGAGGAGCTCATCAGATGAGTCTAGCTTGATTGATTTCTATGACATCAACTTGAGGTGAGGAAAGAGTGGTCAAGAGCACTGCCACAATCAGAACCATCAAGAAGGGAGGAACAATAAGGAGATCGACCCCCATTGGGCATTATTAATACTATCTATGGGGGACCTCAGCTGAAAGAGGCTAGCAGATCTGAGGAGTCGGCTAAAAGATGGAGGACTAAAGAATCTATCACTTTCACTGAAGAAGATGCACAAGAAGTTTAGTTTACGCACAATGATGCAATTATAGTTTTTTTAAACATTATAGACTGTGATGTATGCTGCATTCTTATCGATAATACAAGTTTGGCCGATGTCTTGTTTTATGATATTTTCTCTAAAATGTCTATACCAAATGATTGGCTTAGACTAATGAGTACCCCACTGGTTGGCTTCACTAGCGATGCAGTGCTAGTTGAAAGGATAATAACACTAACTATTGCTGTAGGACGGCACCAAAGACAGTCTAGGGTGTAGGTAGATTTTTTGGTGGTAAAGGCTCCATCTGCTTACAATGCAATTCTCGATCGGCCTAGTCTCAATGCACTCCGGGCAGTGGTGTCAACTTACTATTTGAAGATGAAGTTTTCAATAAGTTATGGAATCGAAGATGTCAGAGGAGATCAAGCTCTGATAAGATACTGCTACTCAATTACTTTACAAAGAGTGGTCAATCAGACCCTTTCCCAGTTGATGGACTAGATGTTTGAGACAACCTTGCTAAAGAATGGGGGGAACCCATAGAAGTCCTTATCTCGATCCAATTGAATGATGCAAATAAAAAGCATAGAGTGTAGATCGACTCCAATCTAGGAGAAGAGGTATGAGAGCAGCTTGTCAGATTCCTATGGAGAAATATAGATATTTTTGCTTGGATCCCTACAGACATGTTCAGAATTGATGTTGAATTTATAGAACATCATCTGGCTGTTGATCCTAAGCATTCACCAGTGAAAGAAAGGATGCGCAGCTATGCCCTAGAGAGATAGAAGGCAATTGTAGAAGAAGTTGATAAGCTCCTCAAGATTAGATTCATCTAGAAAGTCTCCTATCCAAACTGGATTTTCAATATAGTCCTTGTTAAGAAGATAAATGGCAAGTGGAGAATGTGCATAGACTTCAAGAAGTTAAATAAAGCCTATCCAAAAGATAGTTACCTCCTGTCTAGAATTGATCAACTGGTGGATGCAACTTTAGGCCATGAACTCCTTACTTTCAAGGACGGCTTCTCCGATTAAATCAAATCTGGATGGTACCAAAAGATAAGGAGAAGTCTGCTTTTATTACTGATCGTGGTCTTTATTATTACAAGATTATGCCCTTTGGTCTTAGAAATGTAGGAGCAACCTACCAATGCTTGATGAATAAGATCTTCAAGAAGTAGATAGACCACAACATGAAGGTTTATGTAGATGATATGCTTGTCAAAAGTTGAACCTCAACAAATCATATAGCCGACCTTGAGGAGATCTTTCGCGCCCTTCGGAGATACAAGATGAAGTTAAATCCGACCAAGTGTGCCTTTGGCATGACTTCGGGGAGGTTCCTAGGGTTCATGGTATCGAGGCACGAAATCAAAGCAAATTCGAAGAAAATTTGGGCCGTTCAAGAAATGACTGTTCCAAAATCAATAAAGAAGTTCAATGTCTGACAGAAAAAGTGGCGACCTTGAACCACTTCATCTCGAGGTTGGCCGAGCGATGCATGTCCTTCTTTCAAATTCTAAAACAACGAAAGAACTTCTGCTAGACCACCAAATATCATCTAGCATTTGAAGAATTAAAGAACTATCTCAGCTCACTTCCCTTGCTAGCAAAATTCGAACCTAGAGAAGAACTATTTTTGTACCTGACAGTCTCCCCAACGACCCATGCGGCGGTCTTAGTTAAAGAAGAGACAAAAGTATAGCAACCAATTTACTATATAAGTCAAGTCCTAAGGGATGCCGAGATCAGGTACACCAAGTTAGAAAAGCTAACTTATGCTTTATTGATTGCAGCTAGAAGTCTCCGACCTTATTTTTAGGGGCACACTACAATACTCCTCACTGATCAACCAATCAAGGCAGTTCTTCATCAAATAGATACCTTTGGGAGAATCGCAAAATGGATGATTGATCTTACAGAGTTTGATATCAACTTTCAACCTCGGCCATTGATCAAGACCTAAATATTGGTAGATTTTGTAGTGGAGTATACTATTCTGGATGAGGTCGAACTTGAGCAGAATGAAATCAATATTTTATGGCTATAATCGAGCTCCGGTGAAGAAAGAGCAGACCTTCCTGAAGGCTTCTGGGTGCTATATGTGGATGGTTCGTCCAATGCTTCAGGCGCAGGTGTAGGATTGATCTTGGTTTACCTAGAGGAAGTTGTTACCAAGTATGCACTGCACTTCAAATTTTCTATAATAAATAATGGGACTGAGTATGAAGCACTGATTGTGGGATTGAAAATAGCTAGAAAACTAGAAGAGGATCGGCTCCAAGTGTACAGCAACTCTCAGTTGGTAGTGGGGCAAGTTAGTGGCAACTATGAAGCTCAAGAAGAAAGTATGATAAAATATTTTGAGAAAGTAAAGAGTATGACCCCATCCTTTAGCAGTTTTGATATCAAATAGATTTCAAGAGTAGAGAATGCCGACCTCCTCTCTAAATTGACCATACTAGCCCCAACTGAACTACTTAAGGAGGTCTTGTTTGAAGTTTTGAAGCATCCAAGTTCAGAGAAGCCACAGGTAGTGATGCAGGTCGACCATGAGCCCAGCTAAATTGACCCGCTAGTTGCTTATCTCAAAGAAGTTCTCCCTCATGATTTGATAGAAGCTCGAAAATTAAGAAATCAGGTCTTTCGGTATGTTCTATACAAGGGCAAGTTATATAAAAGGTCATATTCTTTATCACTCTTGAGATATGTTCGACCTTCTGAAGATGATTTTGCATTATGGAAAGTGCTTGAAGGAATCTATGAAAGTTATTTAGAGGCTAGATCCCTATCTCACAAGCTACTTCGGTAGGGCTACTATTGGCTGACAATGTACCATGATTTCATGAAATATGTTAGGAAATGTGATTGATGTCAAAGGAATGCAAATATTCAAAGACAACTGGCTTCTGAGCTTACCCCCATGAGTGCCCCATGGCCATTTGCATAGTGGAGAATGGACATACTCAGATCCTTTCCTGTGGCATCTGGACAGTGGAAGTTTCTACTAGTGGTAATTGATTACTTTACCAAATGGGTTGAAGTCCAACCTCTGGCAAAAATTACTGAAGCAAAAGTACAAGACTTTGTCTTGAAGTCGATTATTTTTAGATTTGGCTTATCCCAAACTCTTGTAATAGATATTGGGTGCCAGTTTATAAGGACAAAATTTATCGAGTTTCGTGAAGATATGAACATTGCCCATAATTTTATATCGATACTCCATCCATAGGCAAATGACAAGGTGGAGGTAACCAACCAAACCCTACTACAGGATATCAAAGCAAAACTTGAGAAAGCATAAGAGACTTGGATAGATGAACTCTATCATGTACTCTGGGTATACTGAACTATCCAAAGACTGCCAACTAGAGAGACTCCATTTGCCTTGGCATTCGAAATAGAAGCGATCATCTTAATAGAACTCAAACTTCCATCGGCACGAGTCATGGCATTCAATGAGCAGCAAAATTGGTAGGATCTTAGGGCTAACCTTGACTTGTTGGAGGAGAAATAGAAAAAAGATCAGGTTTGGATGGTAGCCTACAAGTAGAAGGTAGCTCGCTATTACAATTCTAGAGTTAGAAGCAAGGCATTCAAAGTGGGAGAGTTAGTACTTCGATGGGCAGTTGTCTCACAACCCCAAAATCAAGAAAAGCTGATCCAAATTGGGAAGGCTTTTATGAAGTCAAGGAGGTCATCCGGCCCAGGACTTATCATTTAAAAGAGCTTGGAGGAGCTGATCTTCCTTGACCATGGAACTTGGAGAATCTACATGTGTACTACCAATGATTTCATTTCAATAATTTTTTTTTTACTTTAGCATTTTTATCCTTGGTGAAAAACTATGATGGCAGGAAACAATCTCCCGAATTAATCAAAACTAATCATGTCAGGAGTAGGAGAAGGACCTCGTCCTGTCATGGATGAAGACCTCCGATTATTTAAGACTGGAGGAGGGGAGAGCCTCTTCAGCAGCTCTTGTGTGCCTCTACTATCCTATTAAAAATAGGAGGAGAACCTCATCCTAGCAAGAGAAAAAACTAATCGTGTCAGGAATAGGAGGAGGACCTCATCCTAACATGAATGAAGACCTCTGATTACTTAAGATAGAAGGAGTAGAGAGGCCGCTCAACGGCCCTTGTATACCCCTATTATCCTATTAGAAATAGGAAGAGAAGCTCATCTTAACAAGAGCAAAAACTAATCGTATCAAGAAGGAGGACCTCGTCCTAACACAAATGAAGACATTCAGTTATTTAAGATAGGAGGAGAAAAGAGGCTCTTCAATGGTCCTTTTATGCCCCTACTGTCCTATTAAGAATAGAAGGAGAACCTCATCCTAACAAGAGAAAAAATTAATTGCATCAGGAACAAGAGTAAGATCTCATCCTGACATGAATGAAGACCTCTGGTTAGTTAAGACAGGAGGAGGAAAGAGGCCCTTCAACGATTCTTGTGTGCTCCTACTATCCTGTTAGGAATAGGAGAAGAACCTCATCATAATAAGAGCAAAAACTAATCATATCAAGAACAGAAGGAGGATCTCATCCTGACATGAATGAAGACCTTCGATTATTTAAGATAGGAGGAGGGGAGAGGCCCTTCAATGGCCCTTGTGTGCCCCTACTATCTTGTCAAGAATATGAGGAGGACCTCGTCTTGATGGAGGGTTAAAGTAAAGGCCAACTGTATCAGGAATAGGAGGAGAACCTCATCTTGATATGGATGAAGACCTCCGGTTATGTGAGACAGGAGGAAAATGAAGAAGTTAACAAACATCGAATCCATGCAAGACAAAAGATGATTGAAAGAAAGCATCATTCATTAAAATGAAAGTCTGTTAGAAGATAATGGTCTACGAAACCACGTACAAAAAGAAAGAAGTGAATTAAAGTCCTAAGAATGCTCAAAATCCTCAAACTTTGAACTACCATCTCTGGCCATTACAAAAGACTGCTTCAAGCTAATAATCTCTTCTTCAAGTTCCTTTCTCTTCAATAGGCTCTCTACAAATAATCTGTCAGTCGTTGGAAATTATCTCTGGACTCTCACAATTATCTTCTTAGGACCTCTAACTCAGCCTCCGCATCCTTAACAACCTATCGCTCATAGATCATTTGGATCTTTAGTTGTTGAAGTTTGGCCTTCTCCTTCTCATATAGCTCAAAAAGTTCTCCAAAGGACCTCCTCAGGGAGGCGAGCTATTCCGACTCTCTATCAGCACTAGCCTGCTGAAGGTAGGCCAAACATTTCTGAAGATAAGCCACCTCATCGTGAGCAACTTTAAGCTCATTTTCGAGCCTATTCATCTTCTTTGCCCAGCCTAGCCTATAGTCATTGTACCAAACTTTGGCATCATGAAGTTGTTTCTAGAGCTCAAAAAATTTCTTCGATCAATTCCAATCATACCGGGCTTTATTGAAAGACCAAGGCGAGCTCCCATCCAATAATAGGATTTTCTTTTGGCCACGTTGAGCTTGACTTCAAGGGAGCTGGCCTTGGACATCAAGGCCCAAACCTTCTTGATGTAGAGTTTTCACTCCTGTTCATGTTCTTCAGTCAAGTGCCGCTTCTTGTTGATATAATCCATGGAATCCTTTTCGTGCACTTGGCATAAGCGAGTAACCTCGATCATTAACTCTAAGCAACTTTTCATCAACTTTTGAAGTCCACCCTCAACCTTTTTCAATTTCTTTTTTAACTGATGAACTTTCTTTTGAAAGTTTTTTGTAATGAATTTCAAGGGAATGCCCTCAAGTAGCGGCACAGCCTCGATCGAAGAAGAAAGATCGGGGCTTTGCTCGCTAGAGAAATTATGAAGGACAAACATCACAATAGAAGCAAAAAGAAAGGAAATTTACTTTTATTGCATTAACGAAATGTTCGAATACATCAAAAGAAAAGAAGAAGAAGGAAAAAGTATAATCATTAAAAATTTTAAACCTCGAGCAGCACAGCGGCGGATGAGGTCGGCACATCATTTGCGACCTCGGGTTTAACAGTAGGTTCAGGAGCTTCAGGGCATGTTCGATAGTAGGAGAGGCAGCACCAGCATCAGAGGGACTGGCTTCTTCACTGGGCTCGTTCGTCAGAAGATTGAGATCTATCTTTGAAAAGTTCTTTGCGACCCTCCTCATGCAGATCTCGAACCCCTCTAAAAAAGTTTCCTTGGCAAAAGTGATCTTGATGTCTTCCATGTCTTGGGAAGACTTGAAGGCTTCGATAGCCCCCTCCCTCTCGGCACTGACCTCCTCTTCAACCCTCTTTCTATTATCCTCTGAAAGAGTTAAGGCTGCCTTCAAACCCATGAAAGCTTATTCTTCTCTCCATAATGCCTCCCGAAGGTGCTCAATTTCTGCAGCTTGTAGCTCTGAGGCCACCTTCAAACAGTCGACCTCGGCCCAAACCCTCTCAGTCTCCATCTGTGCCTCCCAAAGTGCTCTTTCCAGTTGGACTTCCTGTGGTCGCCTAGAAGGATCCCATCGTTTATGCAAGCTCAACCCCTGGATCAGTGCGAGCAAACCTATGCGCAAATAATCTTAGGAAAATCTAGGCTCCTCCAAAACTATTACGATATGAAGCTCTTCATTGCCAATAGTTGTTCCTCCTAAAGTCCATACATTAATCTCCAACAAACTGGCATGTCACGACAATGGATACCATCTTCTATAACAAACTCCACATGACCCCGAACGACCCACTACCAGGCAGTTACGATTGTCACCATCAGTTTGTTACAAGCTCCGCCTATATAAGGGACTCTCCAGGTATGTTTCTTCCTTAAGCTCAAAACTCTATTTCAATTTTTCTGAGCACTCCATTTCTATTGGCCAGAAAAGGTGACTTGATCATTAGAGGATCCTATTGGAGCCACCCCCATGTCCAGTCAGCACTTATCTTGTAGGTCACCGATGGTGACCTCATCCTCTCTAGCTCTAGCCTAGTCTGACATCAATCAGATTCTATACCAACATTGACTATACTCAGAAATCTTTCATCACTGAATTAAAAATTCAAGTAGTCTAGCATCAAAGCATAGTGAGTTGCTTACAAGCCACCATAGTGATCTCAAGTCCAAAAAAAACTTATACCGATATCCCATCGAAGCAATTCTTGATAGAATGCTCTAGAGTTGGTCTTATTCAGTGACGATGTACTTCGACATCTCACCTGTATGCCATACCAATATTTTCATACTTCTTGGTTAAAAAGATAACCAACCTATATAGTACACAATGATCTATACTCGATAAATATTGATGTCCTAGTTAATAATGTATCATTTGATCGTGAACAGTTTTAAGGACTAACCGATAAATCCTCCATCAAATCTAAATAATCCTGAGAACTTTATCACAACATAGGAGTTCATTAGCAGATATAGACTTATGATAAAAAATATGAGAATAAATTTTTATTTATAATAAGTTATTTATATTTATAAAGATAGTACAACCATCAACAAGCTGATAATTATCTTTGGGATATATTTTCTTACAACTTCCACTTATCCTAAAGCCACTCGATACAGCATCTAATATCCATCTTTGACTTATGCTTGTTGAACTCCTTTATCACTAAGGCTTTAGTGAAGGGGTCGGCCAAGTTCTTCTTTCTATCGATTTTTTAAAGTTTGATGTTACCTCAATCCACGATCTTTCAAATCAGATGGTAGCGATGTAGTATGTGCTTCATCCGTTGGTGTGCCTTTGGTTCCTTTTCCTAAGCAGGACTGGACCATCTAGGAAGGATGCCACTCTAAGCTCGATGATGAACTTTCTTAGGCATACAGTTTTCTTTGCAGCATCGGATGCCGTGATGTACTCTATCTCGCATACAAAGTTTGCCACAGTATACTACTTAGAACTCTTCCAATAGATAGCTCCACCAATCAAGATAAATATATAATCTAACATGCTCTTGTTGTCATCATAGTCAGATTGAAAGTTGAAGTCTGTAAATTCCATAAGTTTCAAATATGACTCATTATAAATTAGCCACTAGTCCTTAGTATTTCTCAAATACTTAAGAATGGTTTTTACAACTTTCTAGTGGTTCTCCCATGGATCAGATTAGTATCTACTCACTACTCTTAGTAAGTACACCACATCTGATCTCATATATATCATGGCGTACAAGATAGATTTCACTGCCAAAGCTTATGTAATTCTACTTAGATACTCTCTCTCTTTAGAAGTTGTCAGATAATCCTTCTTAGAGAGAAAAATTTTATGGCCTATCAAAAGATAGCCCTTCTTGGAATTCTCCATGCTGATCTGCTTCAGCATAATTTCTATATACATGGACTGGGATAACCCAAGCATCCTCTTAGATCTATTCTTATAGATTTTCATCCCTAAGATGTTGTATGCTTTACCCAAGTCCTTCATGAAAAATTGAGATGATAGCCATACTTTTATTTCTTGCTGTATGGGAACATCATTCCTGATTAAGAGAATATTATCCATGTACAAAATAAGGAATACCACTGCCAGACCATTTATCCACTTGTATATGCAAGGCTCTTCTTCATTTATAATGAAGCCATATGTTATGATTATCTTATCATGTTTCAACTCCGAGATGCCTGCTTCAATCCATAAATGAATCTTTAAAGCTTGCACACCTTAGACTCATCTATGGATATGAACTCTTCAGGTTGTATTATATACACCTCTTCAGTTAGCTCTCCATTCAGAAAAGCTATCTTCACATCCATCTACTAGATCTCATAGTCCAAATGGACAACTATTGCAAGTATAATCCAAATAGATTTGAGCATTATCATAGGAAAGAATGTCTCATCATAGTTAATACCATAATATTGATGATATCCATTGGCAACCAGATGAACTTTATAGATCTCCACCTTTCCATCTATATCCCTCTTTCTTTTGAAGACCCATTTATACCTAACGGATTTAATGTCAGATATGTGTGCCCTAGAAGCCAGATTGGTTGACATTTATAATACCCTTCTAAGGACAAAATTATAATTTTAATTATAAATAATAAAATGAATTATTTTCTATCATAGTGTGTATTTGAAAGTATTTGTGATACATTTTTGAGTTAATGCTAATGATAGTTCATATTTTCAAGAGTTGAAAATTTAAGACATGAATTTTCATTATTAACTCATAAAATGCTTCCGACCGTAGGATCATCATGAGAATGGTGATTGATTCGAAAGGTTGGTGTACGGTTGCTTCTTTAGGATAGATGAGTCTTGACTCTATGATATAGAGATACCAAAATGAGAGTACAGATACTCATTAGCGAATGAGGACATTGAGCAAGCAGTCATGAGGATGTCTACCTTCTCATCGATGATTGGCTCAAAGCTGCAGTGGTGTGTCTAATTTTTTGACCTGAGGTGCATCAGTAGTTCACCATGAGGGTATTATAGTTTGACTACACCATAACTCGATCTCCTAGTCATTCAAAACTCTGAAGTGTATGTTGGCTATAACATGTTCATTGTAGGAATTGTATTACACCAATAGGGGATCTATCTACCTCGGTAGATGAGGAGCAGCCCTATGATGATCATGAGAATCAAGTTCATAAGTCCATGGCAATGGCAGAGTGAAATAATAGAAGGAATTTCTATTAGGATTTTCACATTGGACTTGAATTGAATGATTAATTCATGAAAATTAGGGTTTGATGAGATCACCTTAATCCTAATCCGGTCGGGGCTCAAGATAGAAAAACTTAATCACATAGGTAACTGCACTGAGAGATTCACTTTTAGTTCTGATGGATTGCCACCATATGCTGTTAGGTGTCACTGATGGATTTTGGAAGCAAATAGAATGATTTGGATGATCGATCATACTAGTTATCTGAATCAGAAAAGTTCTGATCCACCAAAAGGTGTTTTGATGATGTCGATGATAGAGATCACGATATATCCCATTACCATATGGAACTAAATCTAACTTGGTCATACAAACAAGGGTTTAGATCTGGATATCATCAATTGGACAAATTCAGTTCAATTAATTTGAATAAGATTCAATTAGGTTCAAAAAAATCATGCTAGCACACGATTGAGCCTAATGTTCTTCTTTAATAATATTTAAAGCTTGTCTCGACTGAGCCAAATGTATTTGGGCTCACTCAAAAATCTTTACTTAGCCTGAGTGAAGCTTGTCCAGATCAAAAAAGGATTGTCTTAATTTATGAGATAAATTTAAAACAATACCTACCATTTTCTATCACCTGCTAAGTAAAGATTCAAATGTTGACCCTAGACACTTAGACATCTATCCATGTGTCATGCATCCATTGGAGAGTACCTGAGGCCTTGTCCATCTGCTAAAAAGTAGATAGGAAAAGTGTGCATGCCTAGGGAGGCGTGCACCCCATGAAAATAAAAGATGTAGTCCCATAGAGATGGGACTCCAGGTAGCTTCAGGGGATTAAACTCTATGGTGCCAAAAAGTCTTGTTTGACCCAGTCTTGACACCACCTAAGGAGGGTTTTGAGGGTCTCTCATCTAATTGAATCAGATGATATCATTCCACCAATCAAATTTAGATCTGATTGCACAAAGAGCCATGATTGGTCGGGATGATGTGGCACTACATGGCGCAGCAGGGTCTATATAAACCCTATCTGCACCTAGAATTTAATGCTTCTACCTTTAGCCTATGCCACAAAGCCTCTCTCCCTTCTTCTCCATGCCACCCTCTTGTCCTCTCTCTCCTCTCCACACCCAAGAGGTTTTGGGCATAAGTAAGGTGCAATCTAAGTGAAAGGCGCTAGGAAAGGAAGAAGGCAGCACTACTGTAAGAGACAATGGTTGTTTTTCAAAAAGAGTTTTGAAGACCTTCAAAATTAGATTTAGATCTACTTTTTGAAGAATTGATTGAGAAGGAGAACATCTCTAGATCCTACCCGAGTGGATATCGATAGAGGCCAGGCACATGCATAGCTACTTCCAAAATCTCAGGCAAACATTGGGATCATCACAGAATAATTGGATTATCCAAAATAAAGGTATAATTAAATTAAATTTTATTTTTATTTTTATTTTATTTTTATCAAATTAATAAGATTAGATCTAAAGAGTCTCAGATCTGATTAGGATCTTAGAGGTAAAATTTTTGAAATATCCTTCTTGATTCAATCAGATCTGAACGAACCTGATCCAAAAAATAAGATTTTTTCCTTCAACTAGTATCAAAGCTAGATTCCATAATTTATTAGATCTAATTTTAATTTAATTTTGATATGATAATTAGATGATTTTAAATGTCACATTAGATATGATTAGATCTAAAATTACAAAATTAAAATTTAAATAATCTAGATCTAAGATGTATGAGATGCATGACTAGACTAGGAATAGAATTATTCTATGTGTAGTCTAGCATAATCATAATTTTAATTTAATTAATTATAATTTTTAGATCTATTTATTTATTATTTTTTAATATTATAAATATTATAGTTAGATCTAAAAAATAAAAAATAAATTTATTTAATTTATTCATATGAGATATGATAGATGCATGTTTAGACTAGTTGTAGAATAGTTCTACAAAATTATCTAGAATAAATTTTAATTTGATATGATCAAATTTAAATCTTATTTTTTAGATGTTTATGAGATAGTTTAGATTTGAAAACATGAATGATATGATACATGAAATATATGTAAAATATATTTTTAGTTAGATCAATTTATATATATATGATATATTATGTAGATCTAACTAGTTTTGTAAATTTATCATATTTCTGATTAAGATATTTCCCTTAGCCATCCAATCATAAAAATAAAGTATGGATTAAAGGCTCTCTCCTCCTATTTGATGGGATGTTCTTATGGTCTGTATGGGTGCTGCACATTCGTTCTTAATCAAAAATCAAAAAATTTATTTTTTGCAAAATCCTAGATCCTGAAATACTAGTATTTTATATATATATTTTATTTATGAATTCTAAACTTAATTAAGAATTAAGATTATGAAATATATTAGATCTAAAATTGATAATTTTCAGATCTATGATATATTCATAAAATTAGATTTAGGCTTGGATAGCTCAATTAGGTCAAGCGGTTGATTAAATCAAATCAAGAGTTGGTTAGGTGGGATCAAGAGTACTTAAATTGACTAGCCTAATCAGATTATGTATGGGTCAACATCGAGTCACATGAGTGATCGATCAAGTTAAGACCTAATTAGGCTCAGTGGATAGAGTCTGGATTGTAGGCTAACTCGATTGATTCTGGCTCAATAATTTGGTATCTAAGGTAAGTTTGGCAGATACGACCGACTGATTTTTAATTGGGAGCTACTCAACTCGAATGCATTCTTATCGAGTTAATGACATATCCCTTCCACCGATCTCACTTATCTGGCCATATTTGTCAGCTCAGTCCTGATCTAAGGTGGCAAATAATTCGAGCTGACCCATGCTACTAGGTTAGTCATAATGGTTATGGCTATGATAAGTCAAGTTTAAAGAGACCTAAATCAAATCTTCTTAAGAAAAGATTAAGTCTAAGGTCTTTCATCATTGTAGATGTGCGGGCCCTTTCCAGGATTGATTATTTTCGACTGATCATAGTGGTTCAGTTGCATTAGAAAGACGCAACCATGTCTATTAGGTATTGGATGTTATAGGCTGGAGGATGGATTAAGCTCAATATTTTAAATGTGGTGAGAGACCCAATTGGGAATCCAATCTATGCAAATGGTGGGTCTGACTTAATTAAGGAGTGCATCAATATTTTGAGCACAATGAGATTCATGAAATAGAGATCATGTCTGGGTGCACCATGATTAGAGAATCATTGACAATAGTTGTTCACTCATTGGCTAACCCATCATCAATAATTGTTAGGTGAGGTGATGAGTTAGTTGGTGGGACTGCAACACCCACTAAAAATTAATAATCGTGGAGATTTTTGCATCTCAATAGAGAGAGTGTAGGGATCCAAAAAAATAGTGGGAGCTAATTTGTTTTAAAATCAAACTCCTAAATAAATTGGTTAAGTCTTAATTACAAAATCTAACTAGGAACTTTGACTCTCTATAGGAAAAAGAAAAATGTTTGCATCCAACCCACTAGCCCGTATCCTAGACACCCATTGACTAACCAAACCCAATTATAAGGATTGGCTTTGAAACTTCAAAATCATTTTGGGTTCCAAGAAGTTGACTCATGTATTGGATCAGGATCCTCCCACCTTACTAGCTCATCCATCTGCTGAATAGAGAGCATCTCTTGATAAGTGGATGGATGAAGATAATAAGGCCAGATACTATATGTTGGGCTCGATGTCTGATGAGCTTCAGCGCCAACATGAAGATATCAAGACTATCCGCCAAATGTTGGCTCACATGCAAGAGTTGTTTGATGAACAAAGTCACGCAGCCAAATATCAGATCACTAAATGACTTTTCAAGGCTAAAATGCATGTTGGGAAATCAGTCTAAGATCATTGTCTGATGATGATCAAGGACTTGAAAGAGCTTGAGAAGCTCGGAGTGAAGTTAGATTAGGATCTGTAGAATGATATAATTCTGTAATCCTTGACTGATGCGTATGGGCAGTTCATCATGAACTATTATATGCATAAACTTTAAAATACTCTGGCCGAGCTTATGAATATACTGGTTATTGCTGAGCTTTCTATGAAAGGTTCTAAAAACTCAGTACTTGCTATGAAATAGATTTCTTCCAAGAGAAAATCTTTTGGAAAGAAGAAAAAGTCTATGAAAAAGCAGAAGGTGGAAGGTGGAAAGAAAAAGAAGGCAGAGTTGAAAAAGAAGGCCACTGATAAAGAAAAGTATTTTCATTATAATACTGATGGCTACTAAAAGCAGAACTGCCCTACATACCTGGCCACCCTAAAGAATTAGAAGGAGATAGGTCATTCTGGAGGTATGCGTGTTATTGAGTCTAACCTTACAATTTCTTTTGCATGCAGTTAGGTGCTTGACTCCATTTCTAGTGCTCATATGTGCACTTCCATGCAAGGTCTTGAGGATAGCAGGAGGCTGAGAGATGGTGAGATGATCCTACGCATCGAAAATGAAGCAAGGGTTGCTGCTATGGTCGTGGGAACCTACCCTCTTCGACTACCATCTGGCTTAAATTTAGTACTTAAGGATTGTTGTTATGTGCCTGCTGCAAGCAGGAATTTGATTTCTATTTTATGTTTAGCACTAAAAGGCTATGTAATTAGTTTTCTTAAGGACCATTGTAATATTCTTTATGAAAGAAATAAAATTACAAGTAGTTTTCTTATTAATGGTCTTTACCAATTACATATTGATGTATTTATCTTTAATATCGAACAAAATGTGAAAGCCATAAGATCAAAACAATCCAGGGATAGTCCAAATAATAGGTATCTATGGCACCTAAGGCGAGGTCATATAGCAGAAGATAGGGTTAATAAATTGAAGAAAATCGGACTATTAAGTCCATTGACTTTCAAGTCATATCCAATTTATGAATCATATCTTCATGACAAAATGACTAAGCTCCCTTTTATGGGACATGGGGAAAGGGCCACAGATCTACTTGCCCTAGTATATATTGATGTGTGCGGCCCATTTGATGTGCCGACTAGAGGCAACTTTATCTACTTCATAACCTTTATCAATGATTTATCTCGGGTATGGGTATGTGTATCTTATGAGACACAAATCTGAAGCCTTTGAAATGTTTAAGAAATTCAGACATGAAGTGAAAAAATAAACTGAAAAAACCATTAAGATTCTTCGATTAGATCAAGGAGGTGAATACCTTAGTCGGAAATTCTTGGACTATCTCAAGCAATATGGCATAGTCTCTCAATGGACTTCACCTGGAGCACCTCAACTCAACGGGATTTCAGAATGAAGGAATCAAATACTATTAGATATGGTCCGATCCATGATGAGTTTCACAGACCTCCCAGATTTTTTTTGGAGATATAGTCTATTAACTGCTACATATTTACTGAACAGAATTTTCTCTAAAACCATTCCTACCACATCGTGTGAGATATGGCATGGTAAGAAACAAAGTCTGAGTCATCTCAGAATTTGGAATTGTCTGGCTCATGTCAAAAGACAATAAGCGGACAAGTTAGACTATAGATCCTTTAGAGCTCGATTCATAGGATATCCTAAAGAGTCATTAGGATATTATTTCTATATTCTAGATGACCATAATGTGATTATGAGTCGGTATGCCATCTTTCTTGAAAAATAATTTGGTGGCATTGGAAAGTAGATCAAGCTCGAGGAGAAAGTCTCCCAAGAGCAACGAGCTAAGGACCCTATGAAACTAAATTAGGTTGAGCCAATACAATCACTACCTCCTCTACCTTGTAGATCAAAAAGGGTTTTCCATCCTTCTGAGAGGTACTTAGGTACTATTTTAGAGAAAGTAGAGAAAATATTCCTCGTAGGTAATGGGGTTCATGGTGATGATCCCAAAACCTATGATGAGAGATATCAGATATCGACTCCGAAAAATGGTTAAAGGCAATGAAGTCAGAAATTAACTCGATGCGCTCAAACAAATCTAGACCTTGGCAGAACCATCTGACGGTATAGTATCTATTGGGTGTAAATTGATCTACAAGAGAAAGATTGATGCAGATGAAAATATGGAGACATTCAAAGCTAGATTAGTGGCAAAAGGGTATACTCAGTATGAAGGAATTGACTATCAGGATGCCTTTTCACTAGTAGCCATGCTAAAATCCATTCACACATTGCTTGCTATTGTAGCCTATTTTGATTATAAAATCTGGCAAATGGACGTGAAAACAACATTCTTAAATGGATACCTTGAAAAAGATATCTATATGGAATAGCCACTAGGTTTCACATCCAGTGATGCTGATCATAAAGTATGCAAGCTGCAAAGGTCCAATATGGACTTAAGCAAGCATCTCGGATCTGAAATACTCATTTTAATGATGTGATCAAATTATTTGGTTTCATCAAAAATGAGGATGAACCATGTATTTTCGAAAAGATCAGTGGGAGCGCTATTATCTTCCTCGTACTGTATGTAGATGATATCCTCCTTATTGGAAATGATATTTCCATATTGACCATAGTTAAAATATGGCTATCTAAAGAATTTTCCATAAAAGACCTAGGAGAAGCATCCTTCATTCTAGGAATTAAGGTCTATAAAGATAGATCGAATAGGATGCTAGGTCTTTCACCGAAGATGTACATAGAGGAAGTGCTAAAGAGATTTAGCATGGAAAACTCTAAGAGAGAATTGATATCCTTCAAACATGGCATTCATCTCTCCAAGAAAATGTATCCCAACACACTTGAGGAGATTGAACGCATGAGCAAGATCCCTTATGCTTTAGCAATAGGGAGCCTCATGTATGCTATGTTATGTATATGACCTGATATAGCCCATGCTATGAGTGTCACGAGCAGATATCAGTTGAATCCAGGTGAAGAACATTCGACCTTTATAAAATGTATCCTGAAGTACTTGAGAAGAACTAAGGATATGTTGTTGGTTTTTGGTAATGGAGAACTTCAAGTTCAAGGATATATAGACTCAGATTTTATATCTGATATAGAAGATCGAAAGTCGATATCTAGGAGTCCGTTTATGTGTAATGGTAGTGCTATCAGTTGGAAGAGTTCCAAGTAGATAGTGATAGCAGATTCCACCATAGAAGCAGAATATACCGCTGCGTTAGAAGCTATGAAGGAGATATTATGGTACAAGAAGTTCACCACAGAGATCGAAGAAATGCCATCGGATGCCATTTCTCTGTACTACAATAATAATAATACCATAGCCCTTGCTAAAGAGTCGAGGTCTCACAAGAAATTCAAGCATATTGAGCGGCGATACCACCTCATCCGTGATTACCTCGAGAATGGTCACGTCGAGGTTAAGAGAGTCGACTTCGTAGATAATGCAGCAAACCCACTTACAAAGCCATTAGGCCAGCAGAAGATCAAAACCCACTTTGAGAAGATGGGACTTAGATTTGTAGCCAATTGACTTTAGGTCAAGTGGGAATTTGTTTGATATGTGTGCCATAGAAGCCAGATTGGCTGACACTTATAATACACTTCTAAGGATAAAATTATAATTTTGACTATAAATAATAAAATGGATTATTTTTTATCAGAGTGTGTATTTGAAAGTGTCTGTGATACATCCTTGAGTTAATGACAATGATAGTTTATATTTTCAAGAGTTGAAAATTTAAGACATGAATTTTTATTATTAACTCATAAAATGCTCCCGACTGTAGGATCATCATGAGGATTGTGATTGGTCCAAAAGGTTAGTATACGATGGCAAAGTGAAATAATAGAAAGAGTTTTTATTAGGGTTTTCACATTGGACTTGAATCGAATGATTAATTCATATGATGGAAATTAGGGTTTGACGAGATCACCTTAATCCTAATCCAATCGGGGCTCAAGATAGAGAAACTTAATCACACAGGTAACTGCACTGGGAGGTTCGCTTTCAGTTTTGATGGATTTCCACCATATGCTACTAGGTGTCACTGATAGATTTTGGAAGCAATTAGAATGATTTGGATGATCGATCATACTAGTTGTCTGAATCAGAAAAGTTCTGATCCATCGAAAGGTATTTTGATGATGTAGATGTAGAGATCGCGACATATCCCATTACCATATAAAACTAAATCTAACTGTGTCACCCAAATAAGAATTTGGATCTGGATATCATCAATTAGACTAATCTAGTTCAATTGATTTGAATAAGATTCAATTAGATTCAAAAAAATTATGCTAGCACACGATTGAGCCTAATGTTCTCCTTTAATAATCTTTAAAGCTTGTCTCGACTAAGCCAAATATCTTTGAGCTCACTTTGGAACCTTTACTTGGTTTGACTGGAGCTTGTCTAGATCAGAAAAGGATTGTCTTAATTTATCAGATAAATTTAAAACAACACCTACCATTTTTTGTCATAAGTTAATTCCTATTTTCGGACATTGGTTAAATGTTGACCCTAGACACTTAGACATCTACCCATGTATTATGCGCCCATATGAAAGTACCTGGGGCCTTGTCCTCCTACTAAAAAGTAGATAGGAAGAGGGTGCACACCTTCCTAGGCATGCCCCCCATGAGGGTAAAAGATGGAGTCCCATATAGATGGGACTCTTGGTTGCTTCATGGGATTAAACCTATGGTGCAAAGAAGTCTTGTTTGACCCAGTCTTGGTGCCACCAAAGGAGGGTTTTAAGGGTCTCTCATCTGATTGGATCAGTTGATATCATCCCACCAATCAGATTTAGATCTGATTGCATTAAAGGTCGTGATTGGTCGGGATGATGTGGCACTGCATGGCACAGTAGGGTCTACATAAACCATATCTGCACCTAGAATTTAATGCTTCTACCTTTAGCCCATGTCACAAAGCCTCTCTCCCTTCTTTTCCATGCCATCCTCTGGTCCTCTCTCTCCTCTCGATGCCCAAGAGGCTTTGGGCATGAGTAAGGTGTGATCCAAGCAAGTGAAAGGTGCCAGAAAAGGAAGAAGGCAACACTGCTACAAGAGATAACGACTGTTCTTCAAAAGAAGTTTTAAAAATCTTCAAGATCAGATCTAGATCTAATTTTAAGAGGATTGATTGAGTAGAAGAAGATCTTTAGATCCTGTCTGAGTGGATACTAGTAGAGGCCAGGCGCTTGCATGGCTACATTCGGAATGTTAGACGAACATCAGGATCATCATAGGATAATTGGATTATCCAAAATAAAGATATAATTAAATTATATTTAATTTTTATTTTTATTTTATTTTTATCAGATCAATAAGATCAGATCTGAAGAGTCTCAGATATGATTAGGATCTTAGAGATAAAATTTTTGAAGTATCCTTCTTGATCCAATCAGATCTGAATGAACCTGATCTAAAAAATAAGGTTTTTTTCTTTATTTAATTCCTTCAGATGGATCAATCAATGTCCGTACATCATTGACCTTCACGGACTCCATTTTGGATTTCATGGTCTCAAGCTATTTCTCAAAATTAGATCTCTACATTGCCATGTAGGTGATCGGATCCTCATCATTCTCATCGAGTTTGATAAGATCACCATCCTGAACCAAGAAATCATAATATCTATTTGGTTGATGCGGTACTCTATCGGATTGCCTTAATCATGTAGATACACTAGGCTCTAAGTTTGATTTAATCAAATTCGGTTCAGGTTAAGCTAACTATGTTGGGTTTTCTACCTATTGAACTTTCTTAAGTTCAACCTTAGAAGCAATAGTTCTTTCACCAAGAAACTCCTTTTTCTAAAATGATTGCCCTATTGGCGACGAACATCTTTTATTCTTCAGCATGATAGAAAAAGTAACCCCTAGGTTTCTTGGGGTATCCTAAATGCACACTTATCGGACTGGAGTCCAAGTTTATCTATATGCAAATGTTTGACATAAGCTAAACAATCCCAAATTCAAAGGTGAGAGAGTGTAGGCCTACGTCCAGTCTATAACTAATATGGAGTCTTTGCAATAGCTTTACTCAAAACATTATTCAATATAAAATATGCAGTCTTAAGAGCATAATCCTAAAATGAAATAGGCATCAGCAAACATCATCATGGATCGAGCCATGTCCAACAAGGTTCGATATCTCCTTTTCGATATACCATTATGCTATGGTGTCCTTGGAGGAATCTACTATAAAAGAATCCCATTCTCTTCTAGATATATCAAGAACTCACTAGATAGGTATTCACCTCCTCAATCTAATCAAAGAGTTTTAATATCTTTTTTTAGTTTATTTTTCTACTTCATTATGAAATTATTTAAATATTTTAAATGATTTAGACTTATATTTCATATGATAGATATACCCATACCTAAATAGGTCATCAGTAAACATGATGAAGTAGAAATATCCACCTCTAGCATTTATGCTCAAGATCCATATACATCAATATGTACTAGTCTTAAGAGCTTAATGGCTTTTTCAACTTTTTCAGTGAAAAATGACTTGATCATTTTTTCAAAAAGATAGAACTCATAGGTTGGAAGTGATTCATAATCACTGACTTCAAGGATCTCCTTTTGAGTCAGCCTATTTATTTTGTTCTTTTTAATATGACCTAGTCTACAGTGCCATAGGTAGATATTAGAGATATTATCTAATCTAGGATAATTTTTAGAAGTGTACATTACACTCACAAGCTGTGATAAAATATAAATGCTATTTCTTTGTTGTCCATGCATTATGATAATATCATTCATAATGATATTACAATAATCTTTTTTTACTGATAAATGATAATGATCTTTGGTTGAAAGGCCAACAAAGATTATATTCATCAAAAAAGAAGGATCATAATGACATTCATCTAAAAAAATGAGATTAGTATTGAAAATAAGCTAAACTATTCCTATAGCTAGAACTAGAATAGATCTTCCATCTCCAACGTTTAGGAATCGCTCGCCATTCTCAAACTTTTTACTAACTTAAAGTCTTTGCAATAAATTACAAATATGAATTGGACTTTCGATATCCAATACCTAGACAGTAGTATCATAAATAGAAAAATTATAAGGTATTATCATATAACATTCTTGATCTTCAACTCCTTGCTCTTTTCTCTTGTTCATCCTATTGGGGTCAAGGAAAGCAAGATATCAAGGATAGTTCCTCTTTCAGTGCCCCTATTGATAGGAAAAATACAGGATTTCATGCATAGATTTCAAAACTTTTTCGAAATATAGAGCAGCGGAAGACATAGATTAAACTATTTAATCTACAACATGCATGTAATCAAATTACAAAACCCTACATCAAGGATCTATAACATGTTATGATGCAAATATAAATCTAAAATTAAATTAATCATAAATGGTATTGATCATATCAATACCTAGATCTAGAATAATTTTAGATCCTGTGAGAATTTATGGTGCTTCCAAGCTTTGAAAGGCCATGAAAGGAGTCAAAGTGTTGGCTCCGAAGATTCCAAGGGCTTGGTTGGTACTTTAGAAACCTGGAACACAAGATGAAGCAAGAAACCAAAGCCAGGGAATCAAGACTATAGAAAGAAGATTTTCTGTAGGTTAGCCGGCTCAGTCCAAAATTGGATCAACTAAGTCTCAGTGCATAGGCAAAATAGAGAGCTGCGCGTTCTCTATTGGGTCTAGATCTAGAGGATGAGAGCATGGGAGACATGAGTGTATATGGGCTCGATGAGTGCTTTCATGTATTGGGTTAGTTGAGGAGTTTTGTGGTCAGGCCTAATGGCTACGTATAAATACACAGATTGTATTTGGGTTTTCAAGATTGGAATCAATACAGACCTTTTCTCTCTCTCTTCTTCTCTTCTCTCTAGAGTTATCACCCTAGGGTTCTTGAAGAAGGTCTAGAGAAGGGGGCGTGTCCCTCAAGCCCAAGGAGGGAGGCACCCTATCATAGATCTAGGTGGAGGATCGATGGTATACTGCCCATAGAGAATGTCATAGGTTCCTTCAGGTCCGTACTAAAGATCAGGGACTTCCACAACATGGTATTGGGGCTGTGATGCCAAAGATGATTGGCATTTGAGCAATATCATGGAACATCAATTGGTATCAGAGCGAGGTGATGCTAGTTGATGCAGCAAAAATTGATATTAGAGCCAAATTTCAGAGCCTGATGGTGCATGGAAGGAAAGGAGAAGTCGTAAAAGGTGAAATCAAAAATCTGCACTAGGATTCTATGGTACATCTCAAACTATCCTTATTATTGCTATGGTTTCGTCAATCGGAAGTAGCGAGTTAAAGGTAGAGGTTGAGAGGATTAACGGGAAGGGATTTTCCCAAGGTGGAAGGATTTGGTGCATGATTTATTAATCGATCTTGGTGGAAAGGCCAGGGTGTATGACAATTATGTGATGGGTAGGAAGAGCTGAAGTACTGCAGTAGTGCTTTCCTAAAGATACAGGGTTGAGAGAGACTCGATGATGCAGTAGCCGAGGAAGGTATCTTAGTAGAGAGCATCAGGGTTCTCTAGGAAGATGGGCAGTGTAGGGCTATTGAAGAGAGGTTTCCCAAGAGGTAATGGTTGAAGGAAGGCAGAAGAAGCAACTATACATCCTTCGGTGTCTGGAAGGCAGAGAAGTAGTCAGAGATGTATTCAGCTATTCGACCAAAGCATGGATTTATGAAGCCTTGGGAGTGATGGAGATGGATGATCCTTGGAGGTCCAGTAGGTTAGGATTGGATGGCTGTAGAGCAGCATAGAGATGAGCCAAGGAGCATTGGAGTGCTGCAAGAGTGCTACCTTGGAGGCACAGGAGCTGAGAGAGGCTCGATGGTGCAACAATCGAGGAGTATATCTCAGCAGAGAGTGTTAGTGGTATCTTAAGGAGATTGAATGTAGGTCTTAGAGAGAGTCAAAAGGTCTCAAGGAGCGCCTGGAGGTCTTAGGCAGTCGGAAGTATCATGGATCAAGTTTCTTCTGTAGGGGCACCAGAAAGAGTTGCGGTTCAGATGGAGGATAGTTCTCTAGGTGCAACTGAAGTGATGACTGGTGTAGGGGTAGAAGAGAAGGACTAGGATGAAATTTCCTAAGGTTCAATCACTGGATTCAGAAGAGTTGAATGAGCTTTTGAGTTTCGGAGGTGCCCATGGGTTGTGGAGGTATCCGAGATAGCTTCGAAGGGGTCCGTAGAGTGTGGAGGGTTTGAAGTGATAGCGACGGTGCTCGAGGTGCAGTGGCAGACTCAGCAGTGCAGTGTTGAGTGGTTGGCCTTAAGGGACTCGATGATAGAGTCGACTTCTACGGTATCAGATGAACTTTGGATATAGGTGGAGCTCCATAGTGGTGGCTTCACAAGTGAAGAGAAAATTTGGCATGAGTTCAGAGTGCCGATGATGCACAGTTCCAGATTGAGCGGCATGTACAGGTGGATAGATATAGATTTGAGAAGATCATGTCAGATGGTACAACATGTGCTGATGCAAAAATACTGTAGGTTCTCTAGAAAAATTCAAAGAAAGTGATGCAATTGCTAGGTAGAAGGGATCCTACAATTTCAGGATGGTACCAAGAAGCAAGCACGGGTCTTCAACGATGAAGGCGATCATCCCAAAGGCCTCAAGGGTGGATAATAGCTGAAGAGGATTGGTGGAGGCAATATTTGCATAGGTGCTATCAAGTGCGCAGGGATAGTATGATCGTGTAGGAAGGCATTGCTGAGGGATTTGCCAAGGATTGGGAGAACCAAGGTGGAGATTGTGAGGATTGTGGTGCTCCCAAGCCTTGGGAGGCCACGGAAGGAGTCAGGATGTTGGCTTCGAAGATTCCAAGCCTTGGTTGGTGCTTCAAAAACCTAGGACACAAGATGAAGCAAGGAACCAAAGCCGGATAATCAAGACTGTAGAAAGAAGATTTTCTGTAGGTTAGTCAGCTCAGTCCAAAATTGGGTCGGCTAAGTCTTAGTGCATAGGCAAAATAGAGAGCTACATGTTTGGGACTACTGGCACAGCATAGAACTGGGCTGGTTTAGTTTCAGACTAAGTTGACCCAGTGGAACTTAGTCGGTTCAGTGTTGAGACTGAGCCGGCTCAGTGCGCAGGCAGAGTTATGCGAGGGTCTATTTTGCACTAGGGTCTGGGTTGATCCTAGGGCTCTTAAAGCATGGTTTGAGAGATCTTAAAAGGGCTAATTCATGTATGGATTGGGTCTAGATTCAGAGGATGAGAGCATGGGAGACATGGGTGTACATGGGCTCGGTGAGTGCTTTCATGTATTGAGTTAGCTGGAGAGTTTTTTGGTTGAGCCTAATTATTATATATAAATACATAGGTTGTATTATGGTTTTCAAGGTTAGAATCAATATAGACCTTTTCTCCCTCAACTCTCTTCTTCTCTTCTCTCTAGAGTTGCCGCCCTAGGGTTCTTGAAGAAGGCCTAGAGAAGGGGGGCATCTTTCTCAAGCCCAAGGAGGGAGGTGCTCCATCATATATTCAAGTGGAGGATCGGTGTTATGCTGCCCATAGAGAACGTCATAGGTTTCTTCAGGTCCATGCTAAAGATCAGGGGCTTCTGCAACATGGTATTGGGGCTTGTGATGCCAAGGATGATTGGCGTTTGAGTGATATCATGGAACATTAATTGGTATTAGAGCGAGGTGATGCTAGTTGATGCACTAACAGATCTAACCCTAGATCACATCTAGGTCACCGAGAGATCAGATCTCTTACCTTTGCATGGGTCGAGAACTCCACGGTTGAATTTGTTGTTGCCTTTGGAGCCGCACATGCATCCAACCTCTATAGATGATCCACACGAACCTGCAACACAGATTGAAGGTTCGTCGGACGAAGATCCGCTCGAAGTGCTAGCTTCTTACGAATCCCTTCTGATGGTTAATCAATTACATATTCTTCGAATCTCTTGGATAATCCAAGAGATGAAGAACATGAGGAGGAATGAGGGAGAAATTCAACCCTTGGATCTCCCATAAAATAGAAATAAAAATACATATGAAAAAAAAAATATAGGAGAAGACAAATCTTCTCCTTCAGGACATCAACGGTTGATGTCCTAAAAACATCTATTATGCTAGGTTCAGAGGAGACCTTCTCCTCTAAATTTTTTTATTAATTTTCTAGATATCACACCCTCAATTTTTTTCATAAAATCTCATAAATAAAATTGAGAAGAAGGGCTCTCAAGAAAATCCTAAGAGAAGACCTTCTTCTCTTCTTCTTCTCACATCAGGACATGATCAGATCATGTCCAAAAAGAGAATCTCTATGCTCTAACACCTTGGAGCACATATCCTATAACCTAATCCTCTCTCTCTTAGATTTTTATCACACAAAAATCATAAAGAAAAATAAAAGATAAAGACTTTTAAACAAAATCACAAGAGAAGACAATCTTCTCTCTTACCTTGTCTCTTCAAGTCACAAATCCTCCATGCATTCTCCTCCTTTTCTTCTAATTTTTTATAATTCTTCTAGGATTTTTCACATCCTCAAACTATCTCACAAGAGGCATCCACCTTTTATTGCAAGACTAGGTCAAAACCTAGTCAAAGGAGGACTTCTAAGGGACGTCCCTCCCACTTATTTTTTCATGTAACCACTAATTCTCACATCCAAAACCAAGGGAAAAAGGGCTGAATGAGATAGAGGGGCATGGGTAGAGTTGGTGTACAAGGGAGGGAGGAGTTTATGAAGGAAAATCCTGATTTTCCGGTCCAGATTCGTTCAGATCTAATCAGATCAAGAGATATATTTCAAAAAAATTTTCTTCTTGATCTATATCAGATCTGGGATGCTTCAGATCTGATTCTTATTATTTTAATAAATAAAATAAAATAAGGATAAATTAAATCAAATTTAATTTACCTAATTTGGGTAATCCAATTATCCATTGATGATCCTGTATGCAGCGGAAGGTTCTGGATCTAGCCACGCAAGCGCCTGGCCTCTACCGATGTCCACTCGGGCTAGATCTGGAGATCCTCTTCTTCTCTATCACATCTCCAAAAATTAGATCTGGATCTGATCTGGAGGATCTTCAAAACTTCTTTTAAAAATCAGCAGTCGTCCTTTGCAGCAGCGCAGCCTTCTTGCTTTTGATCGCCTTTCTCTTGCTTGAATCGCACCAACAAAAATCCAAAACTCCTTTTGGACGTGGAGAGCAAGGGGAGAAGGTGGTTTGGCATGGAGAAGGAGGGGAGAGGCAGCCTTGGGGCGTATGGAAACTCTTATCTCAATCTCATATCAATCTGAGTTGGGTACAGGGTCTTATTTATAGACTAGCTGTGATCCAACTCCTCTTCTTCCAACCAATCACAACCCTTTGTGAAATCAGATCTAAATCTGATTGGTGGGAATAGAGTCCCCTGGATTCCTCCTTAGAGGGTGCCTAAGACCAGTCAAAGTTGGTTCTTAGAAGAACTCTAATTGGAATCCAAAAAGGAGATGGAGTCCTTGTCCAACAAGGACTCCTAGGCGCCTCCAACTTGGGCACACGCCTAGGGTGGCGTGCGCCCTTCTCCTTGCCAGGTTCTGGCAGGGGGACAGGCCCCCACCAGCTCTCCAATAGGTGCATGACATGTGGTCAAAAGTCAAAGTGTCAATGGTCAACGTTTGACCAGTCAAAGGTAGACTTTTGACCAAAGTCAAAGAACAAGAAATGGCAGGTGACCAAAAATGGCAGGTAATGTCTTACAAAATAAGACAACCTATTCTGACTTGGACAACCTCCAGTCAGACCATATGAAGGCCTCTGATTGAGCACAAACTCCTTTGGCTCAGACAGGACAACTTATTTATGATAGAAAAAGAAGAACGTTAGGTTCAATCGAGTGCTAGCACGATTTCCTTGAACCTAATTGAATCTCATTCAGATCAATTGAACTAGATCAGTTCAATTGATGATCACCAGATTCAAACCCTTGTTTGTGTGACCCAGTTAGGTTCAGTTCTGTATGGTAATGGGATATGTCATGATCTCTATCATCGACATCATCGAAACTCCTTTCGATGGATCAGAACTCTTCTGATTCGAACAGCTAGAATGATCGATCATCTAAATCATTCTAATTGCTCCCAAAATCCACCAGTGACACCTAGCAGTATATGGTGGCAACCCATCAGAGCTGAATGCGAACCTCTTGGTGCAGCTACCTGTGTGATTAAGTTCTTCTATCTTGAGCCCCGATCAGATTAGGGTTAAGGTAAACTCGTCAAACCCTAGTCTCTGTCATATGATGTAATCATTCGATTCGAGTCCAATGTGAAAATCTAAATAGAAACTCTTTCTATTATTTCACTCTGCCATGGCCATGGGCTTCTGGACTTGATTCTCATGATTATCATAGGGCTGCTCCTCTACCACCGAGGTAGATAGATTCCATCTTGATGCAATCCAGTTCCTACAATGAACATGCTATAGCCAACATACACCTCAGGATTCCATATGGCTAGGAGACCGAGTAATGGTGTAGTCAAACTATAACACCCTCAAGGTGAACTGCCGATGCACCTCAGGTCAAAGAACCAGACACACTACTGCAGCATCGAGTCAGTCATTGACGAGAAGGTAGACTTCCCTAATGACTACTCGAGGTGGTCACGCTCAGTGCCCTCGTTCTCTAACGAGTACCTGTACTCTCGCTCCGGTGTCTCCACACCGTAGACTCAAGACTCATCTACTAAAGAGAAGCGATTGTACACCAACCTTCCGGATCAATCACCATCCTCGTGATGATCCTATGGTCGGGAGCAATTTATGAGTTAATAATGATTATTCATGTCTTAAATTTTCAACTCTTGAAAATATGAATTATCATTACCATTAACTCAAAGGATGTATCACAGACACTAAATACACATATGTGATAGAAAATAACCCATTTATTGATTTTAGTCAAAATTATAATTTTGCCCCTAGAAGTGTATTACAAGTGTCAGCCAATTCTGGCTTCTAGGGCACATATATCTAACAATCTCCCACTTGTCCTAAAGCCAATTGGCTACAAGTCTAAGTCCCATCTTCTCAAGGTGGGCTTCGATCTTCTGCTGGCCCAACGGCTTTGTAAGTGGGTCTGCCACATTATCTGTGGAGTCGACTCTCTTGACCTCGACGTAACCCTTCTCGAGGTAATCGCGGATGAGGTGGTATCGCCGCTCAATATGCTTGGATTTCTGGTGAGACCTCGGCTCCTTAGCAAGGGCTATGGCGCCATTGTTGTCGCAGTATAGAGGAATGGCATCTGATGGCATTACTCTGATTTCTGCAGCAAACTTCTTATACCAGAATGCTTCCTTCGCAGCCTCTGATGCAGCGATATATTCTGCTTCCATGGTGGAATCTGCTATCATGGTTTGCTTGGAACTCTTCCAGCTGACAGCACCACCATTGCACACAAACAGACTCCCAGATGTCGACTTTCGATCATCTATATCGGACATGAAATCCTGAGTCTGTGTATCCCTGGACTTGGAGTTCTCCATTACCAAAGACCAACATCATATCCTTAGTTCTTCTCAAGTACTTAAGGATACATTTCACAGAAGTCCAGTGTTCTTCACCTGGATTTGACTGATATCTGCTTGTGACACTCACAGCATGGGCTATATCAGGTCGTGTACATAGCATGGCATACATGAGGCTCCCTATTGCAGAAGCATAAGGGATCTTGCTCATGCGTTCTATTTCCTCAGGTGTGCTGGGGCACATCTTCTTGGAAAGATGAATACCATGTCTGAAGGGTATTAATCCCCTCTTAGAGTTTTCCATACTAAACCTCTTTAGTACTTTCTCTATGTACATCTTCTGTGAAAGTCCTAGCATCCTATTCGGTCTATCCCTATAGACCTTAATTCCTAGAATAAAGGATGCTTCACCTAGGTCTTTCATGGAGAATTCCTTGGACAACCATATTTGGGAATATCATTCCCAATAAGGAGGATGTCATCCACGTACAATACGAGGAAGACAACAGCGCTCCCACTGACCCTTTTGAAAACACATGGTTCCTCTTCATTTTTGATGAAACCAAACTTTTTGATCACATCATTGAAACGAGTGTTCCAGCTCCGAGATGCTTGCTTAAGTCCATATTGGACCTTTGCAGCTTGCAAACCTTGTGATCAGTATCACTGGATGTGAAACCTAGCGGCTGTTCCATATAGATATCTTCCTCAAGATATCCATTTAGGAATGCCGTTTTCACGTCCATTTGCCATATTTCATAATCGAAATAGGCTGCAACAGCAAGCAATGTGCGGATGGATTTTAGCATAGCCTACTGGGGAAAAGGTATCCTGATAGTCAATGCCTTCGCGTTGACTATAACCTTTTGCCACCAATCTAGCCTTGAATGTCTTCACATTCCCATCTACACCAATCTTTCTCTTGAAGATCCATTTACACCCAATAGGTACTATACCTTCTGGTGGATCTACCAAGGTCCAGACTTGGTTTGAGTGCATCGAGTCAATTTCTGACTTGCATTGCCTCAAGCCATTTCTCGGAGTCGATATCTGATATCGCCTCGTTGTAGGTTTTGGGATCATCACCATGAGCACCATTACCTACGAGGAACATTTCCTCTACTTTCCTCTGAAATAATACCTAAGTATCTTTCAGGGGGATGGGAAACTCTTTCCGATCTACGAGGTGGAGGAGGTAGTGTTCTTATTGGCTCAACCTGATTTGGTTCCAACTTGGTCCTTAGCTCGTTCCACTTGTGAGACTTTCTCATCAAGCTTAATCTGCTTTCCAATGCCGCTATCTTGAATAAACTATTTTTCAAGAAAGATGGCATGTCGACTCACAATCACATTGTGGTCTTCTGGAATGTAGAAATAGTATCCTAATGACTCTTTAGGATATCCTATGAATCGAGCTCTAAAGGACCTAAACTCTAACTTGTCCGCTTGTTGTCTTTTGACATGAGCCGGACAACCCCAAATTCTGAGATGACTCAGACTTGGTTTCTTACCGTGCCATATCTCATACGGTGTGGTAGGAACGGTTTTAGAGGGAACCCTATTCAGTAATAGATTGAAGTTAATAATGAATGTCCCAAAGAAAATCAGGGAGGTCTGTGAAGCTCATCATGGATCGAACCATATCCAATAGAGTCCGATTTCTCCGTTCTGAAACCCCGTTGAGTTGAGGTGTTCCTGGTGGAGTCCATTGAGAGACTATGCCATTTTCCTTAAGATAGTCTAGGAATTCCGGCTAAGGTATTCACCTCCTCGATCTGATCGAAGAACCTTAATGGGTTTTTCAGTTTGTTTTTCTACTTCATGTCTGAATTCTTTGAACTTTTCAAAAGCTTCAGACTTATGTCTCATAAGATACACATACCCATACCTAGACAGATCATCGGATAAAGGTAATGAAGTAGACAAAATTGCCTCTAGCCGGCACATCAAATGGGCCGCACACATCAGTATGAACTAGGGCAAGGAGATCTATGGCCCTTTCCCCATGTCCTACAAAAGGGAGTTTAGTCATTTTGTCCTGAAGACAAGATTCATAAGTTGGATATGACTCGGAAGTCAACGGACTCAATAGCCCATTTTTCTTCAATTTGTTGATCCTATCTTCTGCTATATGAGCTAGTCTCAGGTGCCATAGATATCTATCATTTAAACTATCCCTAGGTCATTTGGCATTCACATTTTGCTCGATAGTTAAAATAGGTACATCAATATGTAGCTGATAAAGACCATTAATAAGAAAACCATTTATAATTTTATTTCTTTCATAAAGAATGTTACAATGGTCCTTAAAGAAGGTGATCACATAACCTTCTTGTGCTAAGCATGAAACAGAAATCAAATTCCTGCTAGCTGCAGGCACAAAATAACAGTCTTTCAAAACTAAGTCTAAACCAGATGGTAATCGAAGAGGGTATGTTCTCACGGCTACTGCAGCAACTCTTGCTCCATCACCGACACGTAGGATCATGTCTCCATCCCTCAGCCTCTTGCTATCCTCAAGACCCTGCATAGAAGTGCACAGATGAGCACTAGAACCAGAGTCAAGCACCCAATTGGATGTAGAAGAAACCGTAAGGTTAGACTCAATAACGAGCATACCTCCAGAAGGACCTTCCTTCTTGTTCTTCAGGATGGCCAGGTAAGTAGGACAGTTCCGCTTCGAATGGCCATCGCTGTTGCAATGGAAACACTTTCCTTTGCCATCGGCCTTTTTCTTCGGCTCTGTCTTCTTCTTCTTTGATCCATCCATCTTTTGCTTTTTCACAGACTTCTTTTTCTTTCCATAAGACTTTCTTTTGGAAGAAGTCCGTTCCATAGCAAGAACTGAGCCTTTAGAACCTTTCATAGAAAGCTCAGCAGTAACCAGCATATTCATTAATTCAGCCAAGGAATTCTGAAGTTTATGCATGTGGTAATTCATGATGAATTGCCCATATGCATCAGTCAAGGATTACAAAATAATATCGTTCTGTAGGTCCAAGTCCAACTTCACACTGAGCTTCTCAAGCTCTTCCATGTCCTTGAACATTGTCAGACAGTGATCTTGGACTGACTGCCCATCACGCATCTTCGCCTTAAAAAGTCATTTCGTGACTTGATATTTGGCTGCGTGACTCTGTTCACCAAACATCTCCTGTAGGTGAGCCAACATTTGGCGTGCAGTCTCGATATCCTCATGTTGGCGCTGGAGCTCATCAGACATCGAGCTCAACATGTAATATCTGGCCTTTTTATCTTCGTCTATCCATTTATCCAGAGATGCTCTTTGTTCAACAGATGGACAGGCTGGTAAGGTGGGAGGGTCCTGGTCCAAAACATGGGTTAACTTCTCAGAATCCAAAATAATTTTGTAGTTTCTGAGCCAATCTTTATAATTGAGTCCGGTCAGTCTATGTGTGTCCAGGACACGTGCCAATGGGTTGGACGCAGACATTTTCCTATAGAGAGTCAAAGATTCTAGTTAGATATTATAATTTTGACTTGACCAATTTATTTAGGGATTTTATTTCTAAACAAATTAGCTCCCACTATTTTCTTGGACCCCTACACTCCCTTTGTAGAGATGTGAAAATCTCCATGATTAATGATTTCTAGTGGGTGGTGCGGTCTCACCAACTGACTCATCACCTAACCTAACAGTTATTGGTGATGGGTTAGCCAATGAGTGAACAACTCTTGTTCAATGATTCTCTAATCATGGTGCACCCAAACTTGATCTCTAATTCATTAATCTCACCATATCCAGAATATTGATCCACTCCTTATTTAAGTCAGACCCACCATTTGCATAGTCTGGGTTCCTAATTGAGTCTCTCACCGTATCCAAAATATTGAGCCCAACTCATCCTCCAGCCCATAGCATCCAATGCCTAATAGACATGGTTGCATCTTCCCGGTGCAACTGAGCCACTATATCCAATCAAGAACAATCAACCCCAGAAAGGGCCCGCACATCTACAATGGTGGAAGACCTCAGACTTAATCATTTCTTTGGGAGAATTGATTGAGGTCTCATTAAACTAGACTTGGCTTAGTCAAAACAATTATGACTAACCTAGTGGCATGGGTTAGCTCAGATTATTGACCGTCTCAGATCAGAACTATGTCAACAGATATGGCCAGGTAAGTGAGACCGGTGGAAGGAATATGCCATTAACTCGTACAAGAACGCATTCAGGTCAAGTAGCTTCCAATTAAAAACCAGTCGATCGTCTATGCCAAACTTACCTTAGACACCAAATTATTGAGCCAGAACCAATTGGGTTAGCCTACAATCCAGACTCTAACCTCTGAGCCTAATTAGGTCTTGCTTGATCGTGACTCGATCTTTTGACCCAGACTTAATCCTATTAGAACTGGTCAATTTAAGCATTGTTGATCCCATCTAACCAACTCTTGATTCGATTTGATCAACCGCTTAGACCTAATTGAGCTACCCAAGTCCGAACCCAGTATTATGAATATGTCTTAGATCTAAAATTCTCAATTTTAGATCTAATTAATATTTTATAAACTTAATTCTTAATTAAGTAGGGTTTATAAACAAAATATGCACAATAAATCCTAGGGTTTTAGGATCTAGGATTTTGCAGAAAGTAAATTTTGGATTTCTGATTAAGGACGAATACACAGCACCCCTACACATTATAAGAACACCCCATTGAATGAAAAGAGAGGGCCTTTAAACCCTTCTTCATTCTTATGACCGGACGGCCAAGATGAACGCCTTAGTCAGGAACATTCAATACTATAAAACAGTATCAGATCTATATCATATATCTTATATACAAAGTAGATCTAATCATGGCATATTTTGCATACATCTCATGTATCGAATTATGCATGTTTTCAGATCTAAATTATCTCATAATAATCTAAAAATTTAGATTTAAATTGATCTAATCAAAATAAATTCTAATCTAGATAATTATGTAGAACTATTCTACTACTAGTCTAGACATGTATCAATCACATCTCATATGATATTCAAAAATTAAATAATTTTTATTTACTATTTTTTAGATGTTATTATAATACTTATAATATCAAAAAATAGTAAATAAAAAGATCTAAAATATGATTTAATCAGATTAAATCAAAAATATGCAAGACTGTTCTATAGAACTATTCTATTCTAGAACTAGTCATGCATATCTTCTAATCTTAGATCCAAATCATTTAATTTTAATTTTTTTTGATTTCAGATCTGATCACATCTCATGTGACATTTGAAATTAATTATTTTCTAATTAAAATAAATTTAAAATTAGATCTAAACAATTTTAGAACCATGGCTCTGATACCAGTTGAAGGAAAATCCTGATTTTTCGGTCCAGGTTCGTTCAGATCTGATCAGATCAAGAGATATACTTTAAAATTTTTTTCTCTTTGATCTATATCAGATCTGAAATGTTTCAAATCTGATTCTTATTATTTTAATAAATAAAATAAAATAAGAATAAATTAAATCAAATTTAATTTACCTGATTTGGGTAATCCAATTACCCATTGATGATCCTGTATGCAGCGGAAGGTTCTGGATCTAGCCATGCAAACGCCTGGCCTCTACCAGTATCCACTCAGGCTAGATCTAGAGATCCTCTTCTTCTCTATCACATCTCCAAAAATCAGATCTGGATCTGATCTGGAGGATCTTCAAAACTTCTTTTGAAGATCAGCAGTTGTCCTTTGCAGCAGCGCAGCCTTCTTGCTTTTAATCGCCTTTCTCTTGCTTGAATCGCACCAACAAAAATCCAAAACTCCTTTTGGACGTGGAGAGCAAGGGGAGAAGGTGGTTTGGCATGGATAAGGAGAGGAGAGGTAGTCTTGGGGCATATGGAAACTCTTATCTCAATCTCATATCAATCTGAGTTGGGTACAGGGTCATATTTATAGACTAACTGTGATCCAACTTCTCTTCTTCTAACCAATCACAACCCTTTGTGAAATCAGATCTAAATCTGATTGGTGGAAATAGAGTCCCCTAGATTCCTCCATAGAGGGCACCTAACACCAGTCAAAGTTGGTTCTTAGAAGAACTCTAATTGGAATCCAAAAAGGAGATGGAGTCCTTGTCCAACAAGGACTCCTAGGCGCCTCCAACTTGGGCACACGCCTAAGGTGACGTGCGCCCTCCTCCTTGCCAGGCTCTGGCAGGGGGACAGGCCCCCACCAGCTCTCCAATAGGTGCATGACATATGGTCAAAAGTCAAAGTGTCAATGGTCAACGTTTGAGCAGTCAAAGGCAGACTTTTGACCAAAGTCAAAGAACAAGAAATGACAGGTGACCAAAAATGGTAGGTAATGTCTTACAAAATAAGACAACCTATTCTGACTTGGACAACCTCTAGTCAGACCATATGAAGGCCTCTGATTGAGCACAAACTCCTATGGCTCAGATAGGACAACTTATTTATGATAGAAAAAGAAGAACGTTAGGTTCAATCGAGTGCTAGCACGATTTCCTTAAACCTAATTGAATCTCATTCAGATCAATTGAACTAGATAAGTTCAATTGATGATCACTAGATTCAAACCCTTGTTTGTGTGACCCAGTTAGGTTCAGTTCTATATGGTAATGGGATATGTCATGATCTCTATCATTGACATCATCGAAACTCCTTTTGATGGATCAGAACTCTTCTGATTCGAACAGCTAGAATGATTGATCATCTAAATCATTCTAATTGCTCCCAAAATCCATCAGTGGCACCTAGCAGTATATGGTGGTAACCCATCAGAGCTGAATGTGAACCTCTTGGTGTAGCTACCTGTGTGATTCAGTCCTTCTATCTTGAGCCTCGATCAGATTAAGGTTAAGGTAAACTCGTCAAATCCTAGTCTCTGTCATATGATGTAATCATTCGATTTGAGTCCAATGTGAAAATCTAAATAGAAACTCTTTCTATTATTTCACTCTGCCATGGCCATGGGCTTCTGAACTTGATTCTCATGATTATCATTGGGCTGCTCCTCTACCACCGAGGTAGATAGATTCTATCTTGATGCCATCCAGTTCCTACAACGAACATGCTATAGCCAACATACACCTCAGGATTCCACATGGCTAGGAGACCGAGTAATGGTGTAGTCAAACTATAACACCCTCAAGGTGAACTGCCGATGCACCTCAGGTCAAAGAACCAAACACACTACTGCAACATCGAGTCAGTCATTGACGAGAACGTAGACTCCCTAATGACTACTCGAGGTGGTCACGCTTAGTGCCCTCATTCTCTAACGAGTACCTGTACTCTTGCTCCGGTGTCTCCACACCGTTGACTCAAGACTCATCTACTAAAGAGAAGCAATTGTACACCAACCTTCTAGATCAATCATCATCCTCGTGACGATCCTATGGTCAGGAGCAATTTATGAGTTAATAATGATTATTCATGTCTTAAATTTTCAACTCATGAAAATATGAATTATCATTGCCATTAACTCAAAGGATGTATCACAGACACTAAATACACATATGTGATAGAAAATAACCCATTTATTAATTTTAGTCAAAATTATAATTTTGCCCCTAGAAGTGTATTACAAGTGTCAGCCAATTCTGGCTTCTAGGGCACATATATCTAACAATTTGGATCAAAGAAGACTCTTCCAAGTAAGAAACAATTTCTAACTTCTTTCAAATTTTGATCGAATCAAATTTAAATCTAATTCTTGAGATAATGGGGTGTGAAAAATCATTTCTTAGATGTGAAAATCATAAAAAAAATCTAAAATTAAAATATGGTGTGGGCTTTCTTAGGCGTAAGTGAAAGAGAGAGAGTCCCAGTCCAACTGGGACTCCTCTTATTTGACTAGTTCAAAATTATTTTAAATTTAATTTAAATTTTATTTAAATTAGATTAAATACAATCCAATTAAGAGTGATCCTAGTTCAACTAGGAGCTTAATTAAATTAGATTAAATTAAGATTTAAATCTAATTTTAATCCTAAGTCAATCAGGTGCATCCAAGAACTAGTCAAACAAGGAATTGTTCTTCCCTTGCAATTGGCTTATCCAATAAATCAATTAGACTTAATCTAATTAAATCTAAATTAATTCTAATTAAATCTAATTCAATTATACTTGATCTCAGCTTGATTGCTCAATTAAATTGAGCCAATTAGCAATCCAATTGCTAATTGATCCTCCTGCAATACTTGCATTAGGTCAAACATCAATCATATTAAATGTTTGACCTCGAAATGATTCTCAATCATCAATTAACCATCTGACCAGATTACAAGCTCTAATGTGTGTGATTTCATAGGTTCGAACCTAAGCCAGTAGCATAGAAACCAATTCTTGAACCAATCGAAGTTACCATCTAGCAATGGTTCCCGACGTCTGGATAGGTCGAATGTATGCAAAGCAATATTCTTAGAACCCTAGCCCATGGTTGCCATATAATTCATCCCTATGACCAATAATGCTCAAGATGACTTCGTAAACACTCATATAAGTTATCTCTATTGTGTCTCAAAATTTTGCAAATTTCGTGACACCTCACGAGGATTACCCAGGCCTAGGTTTTGCTAAATTGAAACACTACGAGACATTCTCTTCCTAAAGTTAATCAAGAGTGGTCAACCCCATCTTGACTCACACACCGACTCTACAAGTACTTGACTGTATCTAGAAATCTTTCATCATCTATATTAGAAATATAGGCAGTCTAGCACCAAAATATAGTGAGTTGCTCGCAAGTCACTGTGGCGATCTTAGGTCGGAGGGACACTTATATCCATTGGCCTTAGCTAGCTACTCTTGATAGTAAAGTGCTACATTGGTTATGTTCAGTATAGATGTACTCCTATATCTCACCTGGATGCCATACCAGTCTCTCCACATCACTTGGTTATAAGGACAACCAACGCATATAGCATACAGCGACCTACACTCATCCTTGTTAATAACTTATCATTTGATCGTGAATAATTTCAAAACCATCTGATAAATCCTCCTTTATCGATTGATTGTGGTTCTAAGGATTTCATCATAATTTAAGAGTTCATTTAAGAAAGATAGAACTTTTATGATGAAACAGTCAAATTACTATTATTATTAGATAATTCATATACTAATTTCAATCATCTACTACTTAGATGATTGACTTTAGGACACATTTTCCAATAATTTTTACTTAGACTAAAACCAATCAGAATGATATCAAATATCCTATCTTCCACTTGAGTTCATAGAACTCCTTAGTTCCGAGGCCTTAGCAAATGGATCGGTCAAGTTCTTCTTTTACATCGATCTTCTAAAGATTGACGTCACCCAGATCAAATATCTAAGATGAAAATGATGCAGAATATGCTAGTCCTTTGATTCTTTAGCCTAAGCTATGGCTCCAATGCTACGATATAACTAAACCATGGGTGGAGGGTGCCACTCCCAACCTGCTAATGAACCTCAGTAACTACACAGCTTACATGGCAGCATCATATGTCATGATGTACTCTACATCACTAACTAAATAGGCTAAAGTATCCTGCTTGTAACCTTTCCAGCAGATTGCTCCTACAAATAGGGTATGAGTCGACATTCTCTTGTTGTCATCTTATTCTGACTGAAATCAAAATATCCATATTTTTTAAGTTAGTACTTCCATATTTGAGTAACTGGATCTTAGTATTTCTCAAATACTTAGGGATTATCTATACAATCCTCCAGTGGCTCTTACTTGGATTAGACTGGTATCTGCTTACTACCTCTAGTGAGTATACCATGTCTAATCTCATACATGGAAAAATAAGATGACAGCTAAACCTTTATTCCTTGCAATGTTGGAATGCTATTCTTGATTAAGAGAATTTCATCCTCAAACACCATAAGAAATAACACTACAAACATTTTGCCTAATAATAAGTCCAGGGTTTGTCTTTGTTCATAACAAAGATATACGTTCAGAACGTATGATTAGACGGGCTTTATAGGTTCTTACCTTCCCATCTATGCTACTCTAATCCTATTAAAAATTCATTCACACCTAATGGGTTTTATCCCTTTAGGTGATCAACTAGTGTCCATACACTATTGATTTTTATAGACTTCAATTTGGATCATATGGCTCCAAGCTACTTCTCAGAATCAGACCACTACACTGTATCCTTATAAGTGATCAAATCCTTGTTGTTTTCATCGAGCTCAACATGATTGCCATCTTGAACCTAGACACTAAAGTATCTGTCTGGCTAATGCAGTACTCTACCAGATCTCCTTAAAGATGACACTTTAATGGGCTCCGAATTTGATCTGATCAAATCTGGTTCTATAGGTTTATCAAATAATGTTGATTCTTTTCTACCAGTCAAACTTTTATAAGTTCAACTTGATAAGAATCAGTTTCTTCTCTAAGGAACTTCTTTCCAAAAGGAATGCCCTACTGTTGATGAACATCTTATGTTCTTTAGCATAGCAAAATTAATAACTCTTAAACACTTATTGGACTAGGATCCATGTTTATCTATGTGTAAATATACAACATAGGCTGATCAACTCCAAATCTGAAAGTAAGTGAGTCTAGGTCTACGCTCGATCCATATCCCATATGGAGTCAATGCAACAGATTAACTTGGTATAAATTTTTAGAGTAAAAAAGTAGTCACAAGAGCACAACCCTATAATAGGTAGATAAGTATACCCTATTATGGATTGAACCATGTCTAACAAAGTTTAATTTCTTCTTTTAGATACACCATATTTCGAAAAAGAATTAACTGAGAGAGAATCCTATTCTCTCCTAGATATGTCACAAACTCACTGGATAAGTACTTGCCTTCTCGATTTGATCGAAGAGTTTTAATACCTTATCCAATTTATTTTTTTTATTATTGAATTATTTAAATATTTTAAATGATTTATCCTAGACGTACCCATGTCCAGATAGATCATCTGTAATGAAATATTAATGTCTTTCTTTGGCACTTAAGTTTAAGGTCCACATACATCACTATGTATGAGACTTAGAACTTTATCAGCTCCTTAACCTTTTTCAGTAAAAGGTTACTTTGTTATCTTCCCAAGAGGATAAGATTCACAGGCTATCAATGATTCACAATCATTAACATCGAGGTTTTTCTCTCAAGCTAACCCGTTTATCCTATTCTTGTCAATATGACTAAGCCTGTAATGCCAAACATAAACATCCATGACATAATCTAATTAGGGTGTGTACATTCCACTTACCTTAAGTCCTTGCAACGAATTGCATAAGACCACTGGTATCTTATATCTAGGTAGTAGAGTTACATACAGAGAAGTTTTAAGATGTTACCATATAACATCTTTAATAAGCAGCTTTTGCACCCTTCTCTTGTTCAACCTGTTGTGGTCAAGGAAAGCAAGACAAATCTTCTTTCTATGACCCTGTTTCAGACATTAAAAGTACTATGCCTGATTTGGATTAACCTTGGACTAATTATTTTAATTGGGCTCAAAAACCCCAAAATAAATCCATTCATACTGTTGAACCAATATTCAACTTTCGATACTGATTATCGAAGTTGGGTCCATAAGTCTTCACTGTCTAATAGAGATAGGAGCAATTAGGAATTAGCCTTAATAGAGAACAATGACCTATTGTATATGAATCATTTTAAGCCTAAAGACTTCGACTTTAGTCTAAAGGTTCTTCCACTATTTTATTCAAACTGGTAGCCTCTACCTCCGATTCGAGGAATTACTTTAATTTTCTAGTAGGTACTAGAATCCACATAGACTGCACACGAGCTCAACTTTGGTTGATCCACCCATGTATATCTAAGGATAGGTTCATAACTAATTATTTCTCCAAATAATTTTTAGTAATTTTAATTTTGCCCTAGACTCAGATCAGTTGGCTTTGGCCTTCTTAGAAAAGGATCCAGTTAGGTCCAACCATTAACATGACCATACTTGGCCCATCCAACCAATGAATGATCAAGTCCAACTTTGGTTGGCCAACCCAACCACCATTAGAGAGGCACATCCAAGTCGTCATATGATGGATGATAATTCTATTAGTCAACAAGTACCAGACCTTTGGGCCTCCAATGATTATCGAGTTAATGAACCCATTATCAAACATCTTAATGGGAGGCTATGACTTCGTTATTCCCATAACTTTATCATTTTAAGGACCTAATAATTTTAAAGAATTTAAATAATTAGTGATTTAAGGATAGAAAGGACATGGACCAATTTGCTTTCGCTGACTTCACCAAGTCAAGTCCTCCCACTGACTTCGCAAGTCACTGATGAGGACTGGGATCAATTACGGTCCATGGGTACCTAAATCAGTCTCACTGAATAAAATCAATCTCACTGATTTCCTATGTGACATGGGTTAGCATGAATCAATGAGCAACCTAATCAAAAACTTGTAACCATATTGACCTAGTAAGTGAGATCGATGGAAGGGTCTACCAAGGCTTGCCTTAAACACCATAAAAAATGGCCAGGTAAGCAAGCTGCCAATTAAAAACCACCAGTCTGAGATGCCAGACTTACCTTAGATACCAATTGGTTTATCATTTTGATTTGGTCTACCTAAAGACTCGGGCTCAATCACTGAGCCACGATCAGCATCTATTTGTTAGATGTATGAACTTTGATCAACTACAACTATTGAACTGATCTATAGAAAAAAAATGACCTAATCCTAATTAACTATTAATTAGGTTTGATCATTTTTTTAACTAAGTCCATATTTAATCTAATCCTAGGTCTAACCCAGTTAATGACCTGATCAAAACTAACCCATTTAACCTTTAACCCATGTTTTATGAAATTACCTTAGGATCTTCAAATTGCAAACCTTGATCCTAAATAATTACTTAATTCTCAATTAAGTTCAAGTCTTATAGGTTTAATTTTATGGAATCTCAGAACTAGTTTCTGATTTTATTGTTTGAAACATTTTCAAATTATATTGAATCATATTCAATATATAGTTTTAGATCTGATTTGTTTCATTATTTAGATCATGTCCTAGGATTTTAAATCTAGGGTTTTACAGAAAGTAAGTTCATAATTTAATTTCTACAAAATAAATATGTCATATATATACATTCTAGATTCAAAATAAAAATTATATATCAACATATGCGACATAAAGATCTAGATCTAAACATGAAACATATCACATGGATCTCTTCTAAAAGATCAAAATCAGATCATAAACCATTTAAATTTATATTTAAAATCTAAAAATAAATTATAAATTATTTTAAATCTCATCTAATATACTTATAATTTAGATTTTTTGGATCAGCACATACTAAGATAACCTTTCCACTATAAGGGATAAATCTTACAGCAGGACAACCTTATGGCAGTACGTGCAATCTTGATATTTTTTAGATCTAATCTAAATAATTTAAAATAGATTAAATATATATTTAATTTTAAATTTAAATTAAAAAATTAAATCATAAATTTTTTAGATCTAATCTAAATAATTCATGATTTTGATTTAGATCAGCACATACTAGGACAATCTTTTCATTGTAAGGGGTTAACCTTACAATAGGACAACCTTATGGCAGTATGTGTGATTTTTAATTAACTTTAATTTTTAGATTTAATCTAAATCATACATAAACATATTATAATAGAACCTGGCTCTGATACCACTGATGAAAAAAATGTAGGATTTCATGCATAGATTTCAAATTTTTTTTGAAATATAGTGCAGCGGAGACATAGATTAAACTATTTAATCTACAACATGCATGTAATCAAATTATAAAATCCTATGTCAAGGATCTATAACATGTTATGATGTAAATATAAATTTAAAAGTAAATTAATCATAAGTGGTATTGATCATATCAATACCTAGATCTAGAATAATTCTAGATCTAACCCTAGATCGCATCTAGATCACCAAGAGATCAGATCTCTTACCTTTGCATGGGTCGAGCACTCCACGGTTGAATATGTTGTTGTCTTTAGAGCCACACATGCATTCGACCTCTACAGGTGATCCACATGAATCTATAACATAGATCAAAGGTTCGTCGAATAAAGATCCATTCGAAGTGCTAGCTTCTCACAGATCCCTCCTGATGATTAATCAATTACATGTTCTTCGAATCTCTTGGATAATCCAAGAGATGAAGAACATGAAGAAGAATGAGAAAGAAATCCAAACCTTAGATCTTCCATTAAAACAAAAATAAAAAGATATATGAAAAAAAAACTTAGGAGAAGATAAATCTTCTCCTTCAGGATGTCAACGATTGATGTCCTGAAAATATCTATTGTGCTAGGTTCAAAGGAGACCTTCTTCTCTAAATTTTTTTATTAATTTTCTAGATATCACACCCTCATATTTTTCTCATAAAAGTCTCATAAATAAAATTAAGAAGAAGGGCTCTCAAGGAAACCCTAAGAGAAGAACTTCTTTTCTTCTTCTTCTCGCATCAGAACATGATCAGATCATGTCCAAAAAGAGAATCTCTATGCTCCAACACCTTGGAGAACATATCCCATGCCGTAATCCTCTCTCTCAAATTTTTATCACACAAAAATTATAAAAAAAAAGATAAAGACTTTTAAACAAAATCACAAGAGAAGACAATCTTCTCTCTTACCTTGTCTCTTCAAGACATCAATCTTTGATGTCTTAATTGAAGGCTCTTCTTCATGAATCTTGGTGCCACAAATCCTCCATGCCTTCTAATTTTTTTCCTCTATTTTTTTATAATTTTTCTAAAATTTTTCATATCCTCAAACCATCTCATAAGAGGTGTCCACCTTTTATTGCAAGACTAGGTCAAAACCTAGTCAAAGAAGGACTTCTATGGGGGGTCCAACTCTTGGACGCCCCTCCCACTTATTTCTCCATGTAACCACTGATTCTCATGCCCAAAACCAAAAAAAAAGGGCTAAATAAGATAGAGGGGTGTGGGTAGAGTTGGCGCATAAGGGAGGGAGGAGTTTGTGTCAAAGAAGACTCTTCCAAGTATGAAACAATTTCCAACTTCCTTCTAATTTGGACCAAATCAAATTTAAATTCAATTTCTAAGATAATGGGGTATGAAAAATCATTTCTTAGGAATAAAAATCATAAAAAAAATCTAAAATTAAAATATGGTGTGGGCTTTCTTAGGTGCAAGTGAAAGAGAGAGAGTCCCAGTCCAACTGGGACTCCTCTTGTTTGACTAGTTCAAAATTATTTTAAACCTAATTTAAATTTTATTTAAACTAGATTAAATGCAATATAATTAAGAGTGATCCTAGTCTAACTAGAAGCCCAATTAAATCCAATCAAATCAAGATTTAAATCTGATTTTAATCCTAAGTCAATTAGGTGCACCCAAGTCCAAGTCAAACAAGGAATTATTCTTCTCTTGCAGTTGGCTTATCCAATAAATTAATTAGACTTAATCTAATTAAATCTAAATCAATTCTAATTAAATCTAATTCAATTAGATTTGATCTCAGCCCGATTGCTCATCAAATTGAGCCAATTAGCAATCCAATTGCTTATTGATTCTCCTACAATACTTGTATTAGGTCAAACATCAATCGCATTGAATGTTTGACCTCGAAATAATTTTTAATTATCAATTAACTATCCGATCATATTACAAGATCTAATGTGTGTGACCCTATAGGTTCGAACCTAAGTTGGTAGTACAGAAACTAATTTCTATACCAATCAAAGTTACCATCAAGCAATAGTTCCTGACGTCCGGATAGGTTGAATGTATGCAAAGCAACATTCTTAGAATCCTGATCCATGGTTACCATATAATTCATTCCTATGACCAATAATGCTTAAGACGACTTTGAGTATGCTGTCAAACACTCATATAAGTCATCTCTATTGTGTCTCAAAATTTTGCAAATCTCGTGACACCTTACGAGGATTACCTAGGCCTAGCTTTTACTAAATTGAAACATAGCAAGACATTCTCTTTCTAAAATTAATCAGAAGTGATCAATCCCATCTTGACTTGCACATCAACTCTATAAGTACTTGACTACATCCAGAAATCTTTCGTAAATTTTCTTAATAAAGAATAGATTCCAGGCCAAGCTGTTAGAATATGCCCTAGAAGCAATTGGCTGACACTTGTAATACACTTCTAGGGGCAAAATTATAATTTTGACTAATAATCAATAAAATGGGTTATTTTCTATCACATATGTGTATTTAGTGTCTGTGATACATCCTTTGAGTTAATGGTAATGATAATTCATATTTTCAAGAGTTGAAAATTTAAGACATGAATAATCATTATTAACTCATAAAATGCTCCCGACCATAGGATCATCACGAGGATGGTGATTGATCCGGAAGGTTGGTGTACAATCGCTTCTCTTTAGTAGATGAGTCTTGAGTCTACGGTGTGGAGACACCGGAGCGAGAGTACAGGTACTCGTTAGAGAACGAGGGCACTGAGCGTGACCACCTCGAGTAGTCATTAGGGAAGTCTACCTTCTCGTCAATGACTGACTCGATGCTGCAGTAGTGTGTCTGGTTCTTTGACCTGAGGTGCATCGGCAGTTCACCTTGAGGGTGTTATAGTTTGACTACACCATTACTCGGTCTCCTAGCCATATGGAACCCTGAGGTGTATGTTGGCTATAGCATGTTCATTGTAGGAACTGGATTGCATCAAGATGGAATCTATCTACCTCGGTGGTAGAGGAGCAGCCCTATGATGATCATGAGAATCAAGTCCAGAAGCCCATGGCCATGGCAGAGTGAAATAATAGAAAGAGTTTCTATTTAGATTTTCACATTGGACTCGAATCGAATGATTACATCATATGACAGAGACTAGGGTTTGACGAGTTCACCTTAACCCTAATCTGATCGGGGCTCAAGATAGAAGAACTTAATCACACAGGTAGCTGCACCAAGAGGTTCGCATTCAGCTCTGATGGGTTGCCACCATATACTGCTAGGTGTCACTGGTGGATTTTGGGAGCAATTAGAATGATTTAGATGATCGATCATTCTAGCTGTTCGAATCAGAAGAGTTCTGATCCATCGAAAGGAGTTTCGATGATGTCGATGATAGAGATCATGACATATCCCATTACCATACAGAACTGAACCTAACTGGGTCACACAAACAAGGGTTTGAATCTGGTGATCATCAATTGAACTGATCTAGTTCAATTGATCTGAATGAGATTCAATTAGGTTCAAGGAAAATCGTGCTAGCACTCGATTGAACCTAACGTTCTTCTTTTACTATCATAAATAAGTTGTCCTGACTGAGCCAAAGGAGTTTGTGCTCAATCAGAGGCCTTCATATGGTCTGACTGGAGGTTGTCCAAGTCAGAAAAGGTTGTCTTATTTTGTAAGACATTACCTGCCATTTTTGGTCACCTGCCATTTCTTGTTCTTTGACTTTGGTCAAAAGTCTACCTTTGACTGGTCAAATGTTGACCATTGACACTTTGACTTTTGACCACATGTCATGCACCTATTGGAGAGCTGGTGGGGGCCTGTCCCCCTGCCAGAACCTGGCAAGGAGAGGGCGCACGCCACCCTAGGCGTGCGTGCCCCCAAGTTGGAGGCGCCTAGGAGTCCTTGTTGGACAAGGACTCCATCTCCTTTTTGGATTCCAATTAGAGTTCTTCCTAAGAACCAACTTTGACTGGTCTTAGGAGGCACCCTCTAAGGAGGAATCCAGGGGACTCTATTCCCACCAATCAGATTTAGATCTGATTTCACAAAGGGTTGTGATTGGTTGGGAAGAAGAGGAGTTGGATCACAGCTTAGTCTATAAATAAGACCCTGCGCCCAACTCAGATTTTAATGAATTCAAATTTCCCATGCCCCAAGGCTGCCTCTCCCCTCCTTCTCCATGCCAAAGCCTCTTCTCCCCTTCTCCTCTCCACGTCCAAAAGGAGTTTTGGACCTTGGTTGGTGCGATTCAGATCAAGAGAAAGGCGATCAAAAGCAAGAAGGCTGCGCTGCTGCAAAGGACGACTGCTGATCTTCAAAAGGAGTTTTGAAGATCCTCCAGATCAGATCCAGATCTAATTTTTGGAGGATGTGATAGAGAAGAAGAGGATCTCCTAGATCCAAGCCCTGAGTGGATACCGGTAGAGGCCAGGCGCTTGCGTGGCTAGATCCAGAACCTTCCGCTGCAAACAGGATCATCAACAGGGTAATAGGATTACCCAAATCAGGTAAATTAAATTTGATTTAATTTATTTAATTTTATTTTATTTATTAAAATAATAAGAATTCAGATCTAAAATATCTCAAGATCTGATTAGATCAAGAGAAAAAATTTTTGAAATATATCTCTTGATCTGATCAGATCTGAACGAACCTGGACCGGAAAAATCAGGATTTTCCCTTCAACTGGTATCAGAGCCATGGTTCTAAAATTATTTAGATCTAATTTTAAATTTATTTTAATTTAAAAATAAATTGATTTTAGATGTCACATGAGATGTGATCAGATCTGAAATCAGAAAAAATTAAAATTAAATGATTTGGATCTAAGATTAGAAAGATATGCATGACTAGTTCTAAGAATAGAATAGTTCTATAGAATAGTCTTGCATGTTTTAATTTAATCTGATTAAATCATATTTTAGATCTATTTATTTACTATTTTTTGATATTATAAGTATTATAATAACATCTAAAAAATAGCAAATAAAAATTATTTAATTTTAAATAAACATCATATGAGATATGATTGATGCATGTCTAGACTAGTTGTAGAATAGTTCTACATAATTGTCTAGATTAGAATTTATTTTGATTAGATCAATTTAAATCTAATTTTTTAGATTATTATGAGATAATTTAGATCTGAAAATATGCATGATTCGATACATGAGATGTATGCAAAATATGCCATGATTAGATCTAATTTTTATATATGAGATATATGATATAGATCTAAAACTATTGTTTTGTAGTATTGACATGTTCCTGATTAAGGCGTTCCTCTTGGCCGTCCGGTCATAAGAATGAAGAAGGGTTTAAAGGCCCTCTCTTCCCATTCGATGGGGTGTTCTTATGATGTGTAGGGGTGCTGCGTGTTCGTCCTTAATCAGAAAATCCAAAACTTACTTTCTGCAAAACCCTAGATCCTGAAACCCTAGGATTTATTGTGCATATTTTGTTTATGAACCCTACTTAATTAAGAATTAAGTTTATGGAATATTAATTAGGTCTAAAATTGAGAATTTTAGATCTAAGACATATTCATAATACTGGGTTCGGGCTTGGGTAGCTCAATTAGGTCTAAGCGGTTGATCAAACCGAATCAAGAGTTGGTTAGATGGGATCAACAATGCTTAAATTGACCAGCCTAATAGGATTAAGTCTGGGTCAAGATCGAGTCACGATCAAGCAAGACCTAATTAGGCTCAGAGGTTAGAGTCTGGATTGTAGGCTAACCCAATTGGTTCTGACTCAACAATTTGGTGTCTAAGGTAAGTTTGGCACATACGACCGACTGGTTTTTAATTGGAAGCTACTCGACCTGAATGCGTTCTTGTACGAGTTAATGGCATATTCCTTCCACCGGTCTCACTTACCTGGCCATATCTGTTGACACAGTTCTGATCTGAGGTGGTCAATAATCCGAGCTAACCCATGCCACTAGGTTAGTCATAATTGTTATGACTAATGCCAAGTCTAGTTTAATGAGACCTGAATCAATTCTCCCTAAGAAAAGATTAAGTCTGAGGTCTTCCACCATTGTAGATGTGCGGGCCCTTCCCGGGGTTGATTGTTCTCGGCTGGATACAGTGGCTCAGTTGCACCGGGAAGATGCAACCATGTCTATTAGGCATTGGATGCTATGGGCTGGAGGATGAGTTGGGCTCAATATTTTGGATACGGTGAGAGACTCAATTAGGAACCCAGTCTATGCAAATGGTGGGTCTGACTTAACTAAGGAGTGGATCAATATTTCGGATACGGTGAGATTCATGAATTAGAGACCAAGTTTGGGTGCACCATGATTAGAGAATCATTGAACAAGAGTTGTTCACTCATTGGCTAACCCATCACCAATAACTGTTAGGTGAGGTGATGAGTCAGTTGGTGAGACCGCACCACCCACTAGAAATCATTAATCATGGAGATTTTTGCATCTCTACAGAGGGAGTGTAGGGATCCGAGAAAATAGTGGGAGCTAATTTTGTTTAAAAATAAAATTCCTAAATAAATTGGTCAAGTCAAAATTACAGTATCTAACTAGAATCTTTGACTCTCTACAGGAAAATGTCTGCGTCCAACCCATTGGCACGTATCCTGACACACATAGACTGACTGGACCCAATTATAAAGATTGGCTCAGGAACTACAAAATTATTTTGGGTTCTGAGAAGTTAACCCATGTTATTGGACCAGGACCCTCCCACCTTACCAGCCCGTCCATCCACTGTTGAACAGAGAGCGTCTCTGGAAAAAATGGATAGACGAAGATAATAAGGCCAGATATTACATGTTGGGCTCGATGTCTGATGAGCTCCAGCGCCAACATGAAGATATCGGGACTGCTCGCCAAATGTTGGCTCACCTGCAGGAGATGTTTGGTGAACAGAGTCGCGCAGCCAAATATCAAGTCACGAAATGACTTTTTAAGGCTAAGATGCGTGATGGGCAGTCAGTCCAAGATCACTGTCTGATGACAATGATCAAGGACATGGAAGAGCTTGAGAAGCTCGGTGTGAAGTTAGACTTGGATCTGCAGAACGATATTATTCTGCAATCCTTGACTGATGCATATGGGCAATTCATCATGAATTACCACATGCATAAACTTCAAAATTCCTTGGCCGAATTAATGAATATGCTGGTTACCTGAGCTTTCTGAGCTTTCTATGAAAGGTTCTAAAGGCTCAGTTCTTGCTATGGAACGGACTTCTTCCAAAAGAAAGTCTTATGGAAAGAAAAAGAAGTCTGTGAAAAAGCAAAAGGTGGAAGGATCAAAGAAGAAGAAGAAGAAGCCGATGTCAAAGGAAAGTGTTTCCATTGCAACAGCGACGGCCATTGGAAGCGGAACTGCCCTACTTACCTGGCCACCCTGAAGAACAAGAAGGAAGGTCCTTCTGGAGGTATGCTCGTTATTGAGTCTAACCTTACGGTTTCTTCTGCATCCAGTTGGGTGCTTGACTCTGGTTCTAGTGCTCATCTGTGCACTTCCATGCAGGGTCTTGAGGATAGCAGGAGGCTGAGGGATGGAGACATGATCCTACGCATCGGTAATGGAGCAAGAGTTGCTGCAGTAGCCGTGGGAACATACCCTCTTCGATTACCATCTGGTTTAGACTTAGTTTTGAAAGACTGTTATTATGTGCCTGCAGCTAGCAGGAATTTGATTTCTGTTTCATGCTTAGCACAAGAAGGTTATGTGATCACCTTCTTTAAGGACCATTGTAACATTCTTTATGAAAGAAATAAAATTGCAAATGGTTTCCTTATTAATGGTCTTTATCAGCTACATATTGATGTACCTATTCTAACTATCGAGCAAAACGTGAATGCCAAACGACCTAGGGATAGTCCAAACGATAGATATCTATGGCACCTGAGATTAGGTCATATAGCAGAAGATAGGATCAACAAATTGGAGAAAAATGGGCTATTGAGTCCATTGACTTTCGAGTCATATCCAACTTGTGAATCTTGTCTTCAAGGCAAAATGACTAAACTCCCTTTTGTTGGACATGGGGAGAGGGCCACAGATCTCCTTGCCCTAGTACATACTGATGTGTGCGGCCCATTTGATGTGCCGGCTAGAGGCAATTTTGTCTACTTCATTACCTTTACCGATGATCTGTCTAGGTATGGGTATGTGTATCTTATGAGACACAAGTCTGAAGCTTTTGAAAAGTTCAAAGAATTCAGACATGAAGTAGAAAAACAAACTGAAAAACCCATTAAGGTTCTTCGATCAGATCGAGGAGGTGAATACCTTAGCCGGGAATTCCTAGACTATCTCAAGGAAAATGGCATAGTCTCTCAATGGACTCCACCAGGAACACCTCAACTCAACGGGGTTTCAGAATGGAGAAATCGGACTCTATTGGATATGGTTCGATCCATGATGAGCTTCACAGACCTCCCTGATTTTCTTTGGGGACACTCATTGTTAACTTCAATTCTATCTACTGAATAGGGTTCCCTCTAAAACCGTTCCTACCACACCGTATGAGATATGGCACGGTAAGAAACCAAGTCTGAGTCATCTCAGAATTTGGGGTTGTCCGGCTCATGTCAAAAGACAACAAGCGGACAAGTTAGAGTTTAGGTCCTTTAGAGCTCGATTCATAGGATATCCTAAAGAGTCATTAGGATACTATTTCTACATTCCAGAAGACCACAATGTGATTGTGAGTCGACATGCCATCTTTCTTGAAAAATAGTTTATTCAAGATAGCGGCATTGGAAAAGCAGATCAAGCTTGATGAGAAAGTCTCACAAGTGGAACGAGCTAAGGACCAATTGGAACCAAATCAGGTTGAGCCAATAAGAACACTACCTCCTCCACCTCGTAGATCGGAAAGAGTTTTCCGTCCCCCTGAGAGATACTTAGGTATTATTTCAGAGGAAGTAGAGGAAATGTTCCTCGTAGGTAATGGTGCTCATGGTGATGATCCCAAAACCTACAACGAGGCGATATCAGATATCGACTCCGAGAAATGGCTAGAGGCAATGCAGTCAGAAATTGACTCGATGCACTCAAACCAAGTCTGGACCTTGGTAGATCCACCAGAAGGTATAGTACCTATTGGGTGTAAATGGATCTTCAAGAGAAAGATTGGTGCAGATGGGAATGTGGAGACATTCAAGGCTAGACTAGTGGCAAAAGGTTATAGTCAACGCGAAGGCATTGACTATCAGGATACCTTTTCCCCAGTGGCTATGCTAAAATCCATCCGCACATTGCTTGCCGTTGCAGCCTATTTCGATTATGAAATATGGCAAATGGACGTGAAAACGGCATTCTTAAATGGATATCTTGAGGAAGATATCTATATGGAACAGCCGCTAGGTTTCACATCCAGTGATACTGATCACAAGGTTTGCAAGCTGCAAAGGTCCATATATGGACTTAAGCAAGCATCTCGGAGCTGGAACACTCGTTTCAATGATGTGATCAAAAAGTTTGGTTTCATCAAAAATGAAGAGGAACCATGTGTTTTCAAAAAGGTCAGTGGGAGCGCTGTTGTCTTCCTCGTATTGTACGTGGATGACATCCTCCTTATTGGGAATGATATTCCCATGTTGACCATCAGTCAAAATATGGTTGTCCAAGGAATTCTCCATGAAAGACCTAGGTGAAGCATCCTTTATTCTAGGAATTAAGGTCTATAGGGATAGACCGAATAGGATGCTAGGACTTTCACAGAAGATGTACATAGAGGAAGTACTAAAGAGGTTTAGTATGGAAAACTCTAAGAGGGGATTAATACCCTTCAGACATGGTATTCATCTTTCCAAGAAGATGTGCCCCTAGCACACCTGAGGAAATAGAACGCATGAGCAAGATCCCTTATGCTTCTGCAATAGGGAGCCTCATGTATGCCATGCTATGTACACGACCTGATATAGCCCATGCTGTGAGTGTCACAAGCAGATATCAGTCAAATCCAGGTGAAGAACACTGGACTTCTGTGAAATGTATCCTTAAGTACTTGAGAAGAACTAAGGATATGATGTTGGTCTTTGGTAATGGAGAACTCCAAGTCCAGGGATACACAGACTCGGATTTCATGTCCGATATAGATGATCGAAAGTCGACATCTGGAGTCTGTTTGTGTGCAATGGTGGTGCTGTCAGCTGGAAGAGTTCCAAGCAAAAGTGATAGCAGATTCCACCATGGAAGCAGAATATATCGCTGCATCAGAGGCTGCAAAGGAAGCATTCTGGTACAAGAAGTTTGCTGCAGAAATTGGAGTAATGCCATCAGATGCCATTCCTCTATACTGCGACAACAATGGCGCCATAGCCCTTGCTAAGGAGCCGAGGTCTCACCAAAAATCCAAGCACATTGAGCGGCGATACCACCTCATCCGCGATTACCTCGAGAAAGGTTACGTCGAGGTCAAGAGAGTCAACTCCGCAGATAATGTGGCAGACCCACTTACAAAGCCGTTGGGCCAGCAGAAGATCGAAGCCCACCTTGAGAAGATGGGACTTAGACTTGTAGCCAATTGGCTTTAGGACAAGTGGGAGATTGTTAGATATATGTGCCCTAGAAGCCAGAATTGGCTGACACTTGTAATACACTTCTAGGGGCAAAAAAATTGACTAATTTTGATCAATAAAATGGGTTATTTTCTATCACATATGTGTATTTAGTGTCTGTGATACATCCTTTGAGTTAATGGTAATGATAATTCATATTTTCAAGAGTTGAAAATTTAAGACATGAATAATCATTATTAACTCATAAAATGCTCCCGACCATAGGATCATCACGAGGATGGTGATTGATCCGGAAGGTTGGTGTACAATCGCTTCTCTTTAGTAGATGAGTCTTGAGTCTACGGTGTGGAGACACCGGAGCGAGAGTACAGGTACTCGTTAGAGAACGAGGGCACTGAGCGTGACCACCTCGAGTAGTCATTAGGGAGTCTACCTTCTCGTCAATGACTGACTCGATGCTGCAGTAGTGTGTCTGGTTCTTTGACCTGAGGTGCATCGGCAGTTCACCTTGAGGGTGTTATAGTTTGACTACACCATTACTCGGTCTCCTAGCCATATGGAACCCTGAGGTGTATGTTGGCTATAGCATGTTCATTGTAGGAACTGGATTGCATCAAGATGGAATCTATCTACCTCGGTGGTAGAGGAGCAGCCCTATGATGATCATGAGAATCAAGTCCAGAAGCCCATGGCCATGGCAGAGTGAAATAATAGAAAGAGTTTCTATTTAGATTTTCACATTGGACTTGAATCGAATGATTACATCATATGACAGAGACTAGGGTTTGACGAGTTTCACCTTAACCCTAATCTGATCGGGGCTCAAGATAGAAGAACTTAATCACACAGGTAGCTGCACCAAGAGGTTCGCATTCAGCTCTGATGGGTTGCCACCATATACTGCTAGGTGTCACTGGTGGATTTTGGGAGCAATTAGAATGATTTAGATGATCGATCATTCTAGCTGTCTCGAATCAGAAGAGTTCTGATCCATCGAAAGGAGTTTCGATGATGTCGATGATAGAGATCATGACATATCCCATTACCATATGAGAACTGAACCTAACTGGGATCACACAAATAAGGGTTTGAATCTGGTGATCATCAATTGAACTGATCTAGTTCAATTGATCTGAATGAGATTCAATTAGGTTCAAGAAAATCGTGCTAGCACTCGATTGAACCTAACGTTCTTCCTTTTAACTAATCATAAATAAGTTGTCTCGACTGAGCCAAAGGAGTTTGTGCTCAATCAGAGGCCTTCACTATGGTCTGACTGGAGGCTTGTCCAGTTAGAAAAGGGTTGTCTTAATTTATTAGAAAAATTTAAGACAATACCTGCCATTTTTGGTCACCTGCCTAATTCCTATTTTCGGACTTTGGTCAAATATTGACCATTGGACACTTTGGACTTTCTGACCACATGTGTCATGCACCTATTGGAGAGTATCTGGGGGCCTTGTCCCCCTACTAGAACCTGTAGCAAGGAAAGAGGGTGCATGCCTAGGGTGGCATGCACCCCATGAGGATAAAGGAGGAGTCCCATATAGATGGGACTCCAGGGTTGCTTCAGGGGATTAAACTCTGTGGCACTAAGAACTCTTGTTTCACCTAGTCTTAGCACCACCTTAGGACTGGTCTTCGAGGGTCACTCTAATCTGATTGGAATTCCAGATGATCTCTATTCCCACCAATCAGATTTAGATCTGATTGCACAAAGGGCCATTGTGATTGGTTGGGAATGAATGAGGCACTGCATGGCGCAGTAGGATCTATATAAACCCTGTCTACACCTAGGTTTTAATATTTTCTACCTTTAGCCCATGCTACAAAGCCTCTCTCCCTTCTTCTCCATGCCACCCTCTAGTCCTCTCTCTCCTCTCCACACCCAAGTGGTTTTGGATATAAATAAGGTGCGATCCAAGCAAATGAAAGGCACCAGGAAAGGAAGAAGGCAGCACTGCTGCAAGAGACAATGGCTGTTCTTCAAAAGGAGTTTTGAAGACATTCAAGATTAGATCTATATCTAATTTTTGGAGAATTGATTGAGAAGGAGAAGATCTCCAGATCCTGTTCGAGTGGATATTGATAGAGGCCAGGCGCTTGCATGGCTACATCCAGAACCTCAGGCAAACATCAAGATAATCGTAGGATAATTAGATTTTACAAAATAAAGGAATAATTATATTAGATTTAATTTTTATTTTATTTTTATTATCAGATTAATAAGATCAGATCTGAGAAGTTTTAGATCTAATTAGGATCTTAGAAATTTTTTTTTTGAAATATCCATCCTGATCCAATCAGATCTGAATGAACCTAACTCAGAAAATAGGTTTTTTCTTTCACATCTCACCTGGATGCTATACCAGTATCTCCACACCACTTGGTTACGAGGACAATCAATATATATGGCATACAGCGATCTACACTCGATAAGTTATCATTCTTGTTAATAACTTATCATTTGATCATGAACAATTTAAGAACCATCTGATAAATCTTTCTTTATTGATTGATTGTGGTTTTAAGGACTTCATCATAATTTAAGAGTTCATTTAAGGAAGATAAAACTTTTATGATGAAATTATTGAAAATGTATCCTAAAGCCAATCGCCAGTCTGTTGACGGTTGGGCCATACATTTATAATTATATATGAATTATAAATTAATAAAAGTTATTTTAGCTTTTTTCATCATAAATTCTATTATCTTCTAATGAACTTCTGTGTTGTGATGAAGTCCTTAGAACTATCTAGATTCGGCAAAAGATGATTTATCATTTAGTCCTTAAATAGTTCACGATCAAATGATACGTTGTTACTTAGGACGACAATGCTTATCGAGTATAGATCGTTGTGTGCCCTATAGGTTAGTTGTCCTCATAATCAAGGAGTGTTGAGACACTAATATGGCATGCAAGTGAGATGTATGGGTACATCTACACTGAACGTGACCAACTCTAGAGTTTTTCTTCTATCAAGATTAGCTTCGATGGAATAGATATAAATGTCCCTCAGATCTGAGATCACCATGGTGACTTTCAAGCAACTTGTATTTTGGTGCCGAACTACCTGAATTTTTAATTTAGTGATGGAAGAATTTTAGTCACAGTCAAGTACTTGTGAAGTCGGTGCATGTATCAAGATAGAATTGACCACTCCTGATTTTAGGAGCTGTATTCAATTATGTTTTAATTTAGCAAAACCTTCGCCAGGATAGTCTTAGTGAGGAGTCACGGGACTAATTACTTTGAGATATGATATGGATGTATTTTCTAGGGTTGATAGTCTAACCCTGAGTCATCTATTACACAAAGGTCATAGAGATAAATTATATGGTAACTATATTTGCATAGGTTCTGAATGTTGTGATTATGATTATTCGACCTATCCGGATATTGGGTACCATTGCTAGATGGTCACTTCGATTAGTATAGAAATTGATTTCTATGCTACCGCCTTAGGTTCGGACCTATGGAGTCACACACACTAGAGGTTCCTACCTAATCTAATGGCTGGTGAAGAGTCCCACTTGACTAGGACTCTATGGTCAAGAGTCCCACTGGACTGGGACTCTTCGATCGGGAGTCCTACTAGGTTAGGACATTGAGTCTCAATGTCTAGGACTCCATGGTATAGAGTCCCACTGGACTAAAACTCCTCGACCAAGAGTCCCACAGCTATAGGACTCTAAATCCTACATGTCTGAAACTCTATGATTGAGAGTTGGGACTACACAATCATGAGTTCCACTTATTTCAAACTCCAGGATCAAGAGTCCTACTGGTTTGGAACTTTTCGATCAAGAGTTTCATTTTGATGGGACTCTATTATCCGGACACCCACTAGATTTGGACTTTGATTTTATGAGAGGTATTATTAGTGATTTGATCACTAATTAACTTAATTTGATTGAGTGATTATTTTTGGTCCAAGTCCAATTGAATTGGATTCAGTTGGGTCTGACCCGATTAGGTCGATGGTTGACCTAATCGCCGAGGAGGTTTGAATCCTGATTTGATCAGAGGTTGGGCTTGATCAATTTTTAATTTTATTAAAATTTAATTAAACCTAATTAAGCCTAAATATGTTGGGATTAAATTAGTCTAATTGGACCTAACCTATTTTGAATTGGTTGGTTCAATTGGTTCAAGTTTGAATTTCAAAGACTAGTTTGACTAGTCTTCTTTCCCTATGCCATTTAACCCATGCCCACTTAAAAATTTAATCTAATTCTCTCATGACTTATTTCCCATGTACAAAAGATCTTTTGACCAAGTCTCACACATTCCAAATGGATAAGGTTTGATTGTTACTTATTTTGATTTGAATGAGATTCAAACTTGGATAAAAACAACCTCTACCTTATCCATGCGCCACCCTTCTCCTGTGCGACACTTTTGCTACACGAGAAAGGTTTTCTCATGATTCCTTTCCATGCAAAGAGATTGTTGCCCACCTTTTCTCACATCCCTTTTGTTAGATATATGTGCCCTAGAAGTCAGAATTGGCTGACACTTATAATACACTTCTAGGGGTAAAATTATAATTTTGATTATAATCAATAAAATGGATTATTTTCTATCACATACTTCTAGAGGTATGCTCGTTATTGAGTCTAACCTTACGATTTCTTCTACATCCAGTTGGGTGCTTGACTCTAGTTCTAGTGCTCATCTGTGCACTTCCATGCAAGGTCTTGAGGATAGCAGTAGACTAAGGGATGAAGACATGAACCTATGCATCGGTAATGGAGCAAGAGTTGCTGTAATAGCCGTAGGAACATATCCTTCGATTACCATCTAGTTTAGACTTAGTTTTGAAAGACTGTTATTATGTGCCAGCAACTAGCAGGAATTTGATTTCTATTTCATGCTTAGCATTAGAAGGCTATGTGATTACCTTCTTTAAGGACAATTGTAACATACTTTATGAAAGAAATAAAATTGCAAATGATTTTCTTATTAATGATCTTTATCAGCTACATATTGACGTACCTGTTCTAACTATCGAGCAAAACATGAATGCCAAACAACATAGGGATAGTCCAAACGACAGATATCTATGGCACCTGAGATTAGGTCATATAGCAGAAGATAGGATCAACAAATTGGAGAAAAATGGGCTATTGAGTCCATTGACTTCCGAGTCATATCCAACTTGTGAATCTTGTCTTCAAGGCAAAATGACTAAACTTCCTTTTGTTGGACATGGGGAGAGGGCCACAGATCTCCTTGCCCTAGTACATACTGATGTGTGCGGCCCATTTGATGTGCCGGTTAGAGGCAATTTTGTCTACTTCATTACCTTTACCGATGATTTGTCTAGGTATGGGTATGTGTATCTTATGAGACACAAGTCTGAAGCTTTTGAAAAATTCAAAGAATTCAGACATGAAGTAGAAAAATAAACTGAAAAACCCATTAAGGTTCTTCGATCAGATCGAGGAGGTGAATACCTTAGTCGAAAATTCCTAGACTATCTTAAGAAAAATGGCATAGTCTCTCAATGGACTCCACTAGGAACATCCCAACTCAACGGGGTTTCAGAACGGAGAAATCGAACTCTATTGGATATGGTCCGATCCATGATGAGCTTCATAGACCTTCCTGATTTTCTTTGGGAACATTCATTGTTAACTTCAATTTATCTACTGAATAGGGTTTCCTCTAAGACCGTCCCTACCATACTGTATGAGATATGGCACGGTAAGAAACCAAGTCTAAGTTATCTTAGAATTTGGGGATTGTCCGATTCATGTCAAAAGACAACAAGCGGATAAGTTAGAGTTTAGGTCCTTCAAAGCTCAATTCATAGGATATCCTAAAGAGTCATTAGGATACTATTTCTACATTCCAGAAGACCATAATGTAATTGTGAGTCGACATGCCATCTTTCTTGAAAAATAGTTTATTCAAGATAGCGGCATTGGAAAGCAGATTAAGCTTGATGAGAAAGTATGACAAGTACAACGAGCTAAGGACCAATTGGGAACCAAATCAGGTTTGAGCCATAAGAA
>QRFJ01002350.1:69030-201619 GCA_006176705.1 Cocos nucifera | reverse complement strand
GAAACTCTAAAAGGGATTTAATATCCTTCAGACATGACATTCATCTTTCCAAGAAGATGTGCCCTAGCACACTTGAAGAAATAGAATGCATGAGCAAGATCCCTTATGCTTCAGCAATAAGAAGCCTCATGTATGCCATGTTATGTACATGACCTAATATAGCCCATGCTGTGAGTGTCACGAGCAGATATCAATCGAATTTAGATGAAGAATATTGAACTTCTGTGAAATGTATCCTTAAGTACTTGAAAAGAACTAAGGATATGTTTTTGGTCTTTGGTAATGGAGAACTCCAAGTCTAGGGGTATATAGACTCGGACTTTATGTTCAATATAGATGATCGAAAGTCAACATCTGGAAGTCTGTTTGTGTGCAATGGTGGAGCTGTCAGTTGAAAAAGTTTCAAGTAGACGTTGATAGCAGATTCCACCATGAAAGCAGAATACATCGCTGCCTTAGAAGCTACAAAGGAGGCATTCTGGTATAAGAAGTTTGCTGTAAAGATCAGAGTGATGCCATCAGATGCCATTACTCTGTACTGCAACAATAATGGCACCATAGTCCTTGCTAAGGAGCCGAGGTCTCACCAAAAATCTAAGCACATCGAGCGGTGATACCACCTCATCCATGATTACCTCGAGAAGGATTACGTCGAGGTCAAGAGAGTCAACTTCGTAGATAATGCGGCAGACCCACTTACAAAGCTGTTGGGCCAGCAGAAGATCGAAGCCAACCTTGAGAAGATGGGACTTAAATTTATAGCCAATTGGCTTTAGGTCAAGTGGAAGTTTGTTTGATATATGTGCCTTAAAAGCCAGAATTGGCTGACACTTGTAATACACTTCTAAGAGCAAAATTATAATTTTGACTATAAATAATAAAATGGATCATTTTCTATCATATATGTGTATTAGTGTTTGTGATACATCTCTTGAGTTAATGGTAATGATAATTCTTATTTTCAAGAGTTAAAAATTTAAGACAAGAATTTTTATTATTAACTCATAAAATGCTCCTAACCGTAGGATCATCATGAGGATGGTGATTGATCTGGAAGGTTAGTGTACGATCGCTTCTTCATAGTAGACGAGTCTTGAGTCTATGGTGTAGAGACACTAGAGAGAGAGTATAGGTACTCGTTAAAGAATGAGAGCACCAAGTGTGACCACCTAGAGTAGTCATAAGGAAGTCTACCTTCTCATCGATGACTGACTCAAAGCTACAGTGGTGTGTCTGGTTCTTTCATCTGAGGTGCATCGGCAGTTCACCTTGAGGGTGTTATAGTTTGACTACACCATGACTCGGTCTCCTAGCAATTCGAAACCCTGAGGTGTATGTTGGCTATAGCATGTTCATTGTAGGAATTGGATTGCACCAAGATGAAATCTATCTACCTCGATAGATGAGGAGCAGCCCTATGATGATCATGAGAATCAAGTCCATAAGCCCATGGCCATGACAAAAAGTGAAATAATAGAAAGAGTTTCTATTAAGGTTTTCATATCAGACTTGAATCGAATGATTAAATCATATGATAGGAATTAGGATTTGACGAGTTCACCTTAACCCTAATTTGATCGGAGCTCAACATAGAAGAACTTAATCACATAGGTAGCTGCACCAAGAGATTCATTTTCAATTTTGATGGGTTGCTACCATATACTGCTAGGTGTCATTGGTGGATTTTGGAAGCAATTAGAATGATTTAGATGATCGATCATTCCAGTTGTCTGAATCAGAAGAGTTCTGATCCATCGAAAGAAGTTTCGATGATGTCGATGATGGAGATCATGACATATCCCATTATCATATAGAATTGAACCAAACTAGATCATATAAATAAGGGTTTGGATCTAGATATCATCAATTGGACTAAACCAGTTCAATTGATTTGAATTAGATTCAATTAGCTTCAAAAAAATCATGCTAGCACACGATTGAACCTAACATTCTTCTTTTATTATCATTAAAAGTTATCTCGACTGAGCCAAATATGTTTGTGCTCACTTAGGTACCTTTACCTAGTCTGACTGAAGCTTGTCTAGGTTAGAAAAGGGTTTTCTTAATTTATGAGATAAATTTGAGACAACACCTGTCATTTTCTGTCACCTGCTAATTCTTGTCCTTTGACTTTAGTCAAACGTTAACCTTTGACCCTTGGACATCTACCCATGTGTCATGTACTTATTGGAGAGTAGATAGGGGCTTGTCCCCTCACCAAAATTTGGAAAGGAGGGGGCGCATGCCTAGGATGGCGTGCACCCATGGATAGGGATTCCTAGAGTTCCATGTGGATGGGACTCCAGGTTGCTTCTTGGATTCAACTTAGGTGACCCTTACATATAGACTTTGATCAGTCTTAGGTGCCATCTAAGGATGAATCTATGGGGCTATCATCTGATTGGATCAGGTGATGTCATCCCACCAATCAAATTTAGATCTTATTATACGAAGCAACGCGATTGATCGGGATGATGCAGCACTGCATGGCGCAGCAGGGTCTATAAATAAACCCTATCTATGCCCAACTTTTGAGAGAGTCCCTCTTAGCCCATGCCCCAAGGTTGCCCCTCTCTCTCCTCCATGCCATCTTCTAATCCTCTCTCTCCTCTCCATGCCCAAGGGAAGTTGGGCTTCAGTTTGGTGCGATCCAGGCAAGAAAAGGCTGACGAGAAAGGAAGAAGGCAGCACTGCTATAGAGATGACAGTAGATCTTCGAAAGGAGTTTCGAAGATCCTCCAAATTAGATCCATATTTGATTTTTAGAAACATGATAAAGAAGGAGAAGATCTCTAGATCCAGCCCGAGTGGATACCAGTAGAGGCCAGGTGCTTGCGTGGCTAGATCCAGAACCTCAAGCAATCAGCAGGATCATCAAAGGATAATCGAATTACCCAGCAAACAAGGTAACATTAATTTAGATTTAATTTAATTTAATTTTTTTATTTATTAGATTATAAAATTAGATCTGAAAAGTGTCAGATCTGATTTGGATCTAAGAGAAAATTTTTGAAATATACCTCTCGATCCAATTAGATTTGAACGAACCTGACCAAAAAAATCTGACTTTTCCCTTTAGTTGCATCCTATTTTGATTATAAAATTTGGTAGATGGATGTGAAAATAGAATTCTTAAATGGATATCTTGAGGAAGATATCTATATGGAATAGCCATTGGATTTTGCATCAAGTGATACTGATCACAACATCTGCAAGCTGCAAAGATCTATATATGGACTTAAGCAAGCATCTTGGAGCTGGAATGCTCATTTCAATGATGTGATCAAATCGTTTGAATTCATCAAGAATGAAGAAGAGCCCTATATTTTCAAAAAGATCAGTTGGAGTGCTGTTGTCTTTCTCATACCGTACGTGGATGACATTCTTCTAATTGAGAATGATATTCTCATGTTGACTACAGTCAAAATGTGGTTATCTAAAAAATTTTCCATGAAAGACCTATGAGAGGCATCCTTTATTCTAGGAATTAAGGTCTATAGAGATAGACCAAATAGGATGCTGGGTCTCTCACAGAAGATGTACATAGAGGTGGTGCTAAAGAAGTTTAGCATGAAAAACTCCAAGAGGAGATTGGTGCCCTTCAGACATGGCATTCATCTCTCCAAGAAGATGGGTAACAATACACCTGAGAAGATTGAATGCATGAGCAAGATCCCTTATGCTTCAGCAATAGGAAGCCTCATATATGCCATACTTTGTACACAACCTGATATTGCCCATGCTGTGTGTGTTATGAGCAGGTATCAGTCGAATCCAGGTGAAGAGCACTGGACTTCTGTGAAATATATTTTTAAGTACTTAAGAAGGACTAAGGATATGTTTCTAGTCTTTGGTAATGGAGAACTCTAGGTCCAGGGGTATACAGACTTGAATTTTATATTCGATATATATGATTGAAAATCGACATCTGAAATTCTGTTTGTGTGCAATGGTGGTGCTATCAGCTAAAAGAGTTTCAAGCAGATTGTCATAGTAGATTTCATCATAAAAATAGAGTACATCGCTACATCGAAAGCTGCAAAGGAGGCATTCTGGTATAAGAAGTTTGCCACAGAGCTTGGAGTGATGCCATCAGATGCAATCTCTCTGTACTGCGATAATAATAGCGCCATAGCCCTAGCTAAGGAGCTGAGATCTCATAAAAAATCTAAGCACATCAAACGGTGATACCACCTCATCCATGATTATCTCGAGAAGGGATACGTCGAGGTCATGAGAGTCGGTACTACAGATAATGCAGCTGACCCACTGACAAAGTCATTAAGCCAGTAGAAGATTGAAGCCCACCTTGAGAAGATGGGACTTAGATTTTTAGCCAATTGGCTTTAGGTCAAGTGAGAGTTTATTAGATGTGTGCCTTAGAAGCCTGATTAGCTATCACTTGTAATACACTTCTAAGGATAATTATATAATTTTAATTATAAATTAATAAATAGATTATTTTTTATCATAGTGTGTATTTAAATATATCTGTGATACATCCTTTGAGTTAGTGGTAATGACAATTTATATTTTCAAGAGTTAAAAATTTAAGACATGAATTTTTATCATTAACTCATAAACTACTCCCGACCGTAGGATCATCATGAGGATGGTGACCGACCTAGAAGGTTGGTGTTCGATCACTTTCTTGGGATAGACATGTTTGTAGGTGGTGTGGTGCTCGCAAGCCTTGGGAGGCCACGGGCGAAGTCGGGGTGAGGGCTCCGGGGAGGCAAGGATAGGTATGGTCCTAGGGCTAGGATAGGAGCTGTCCTAGAATGGAGGTTGTATGTAACTCTCCACGGACTTGAGGTTCTAGTATTGAGGGCCTCAAGAGGCTTGGTTGGTGCTTCAGAGACCTGGGATTCAAGATGGAGCAAGAAATCAAAATCGGAGAATCAAGACTATAGAAAGAAGATTTTTTATAGATTAGTCAGCTCATTCCAAAATTGGATCGACTAAGTCTCAGAGCACAGGTAAAATAGAAAGATTGAGTTTTAGGACTGCAGGCACAGCACAAAACTAGACTGGCTTAGTTTTAGACTGAGTCGACCCAGTGAAACTTAGCCAGCTCAGTGCGTGGGTAGAGTTACGCGAGGGTCTATTTTGGGCTAGGGTCTGTGTTGATCTTAGGGGTCTTAAGGCCTAGTTTGAGAGGTCTTAAGGAGGCTAATTCATGTATGGGTTGGGATTAGATTTAGGAGATGAGAGCATGTGAGACTTGGGCTGGGTGAGTGCTTTTATGTATTGGGTTAGCCTAAGGGAGTTTTTGAGCTGGGGTTTATTAGGGTTCATGTGGAAACTCTAGGGTATATAAACCAAGACATTATAACTTTTATAAGAAGAAAGTGAATACAATGGAGCTTTTCTCCCTAACTCTCTTCTCTCTTCTCTTTGGTTCCAACGTCAAAACCCTAGCTTCTCTTATCTTTCTTAGATCTTCTTCAGTTTGCTGGATTAATACCCAGTTTAACGCAAGAGATTGGATCTACGACTGTGGCTTCGAGCAGCCATAGGAACAATAATTGGTATTAGAGCAAGGTTAAGCATGAAGGAGAAAGAAAATAAATTTTCAGCAGAGATCAACGGCAAGATTTAGATCTAAAGGCTTTCTCCAAGCTTCATGAGGATGAAAGAGATCATCGGACTGCTGTCTATAATCCCTAGTCAAGGTATTTCTCAGATCTATCTGTTTGTTGTTTTTTGATTCGGATTGATCATGAAAAATAGCGGGTTGAAGGTAGAATTAGAGAAGTTTGATAGAAGAAAAAATTTTATGATGTGGATGGTAAGGGTGGAGGATCTGCTAGTTTAGATGAGGTTGGATTTGACCTTGAAAGATAATCCAGAGAAAATTACAGACAATGAGTGGGTGTCTTTGGAGAAAAGGGCATGTGCCATGATTAGGGCTTGTTTGGCGGATGAGGTCTTGTGTGGTGTGTTGGAGGAGAGAACACCCAAGGAATTATGGTCGAGATTGTAGTAGTTGTACATGGGGAAGAACATGTACAAAAAGTTCATGCTGAAGAAGCAACTGTGTAGCCTTCGGATGTAGGAGGAAGAGGATGTTGTGGGGCATATTCAGCGATTCGATCGGATGAGCATGGACTTGCTCAATATAGGGGTGGATTTAGAAGAGGAGGATAAGAGTCTATTGTTGCTATGTTCGCTACCTGGGAGCTTCGATCCATTGGTGACAACTTTACTGTATGGTAAGAAAACACTGGTGTACGAGGAGATCGTATCAGTACTCTGGTCCAACGAGTAGCAGGAATAGATGATGAAGAGGAAGGTCTTCCAAGAGAGTCTTATGGTTTCAGAGAAGCACAGGAAAGAGAAGAAGAAGGGCAAACAGAGGGGCAGCAAGGGATCTAAAAGATGCTTCAAGTGCAAAGAAGCAGGGTACTTTAAGTTGGGATGTCCACTTTGAAAGAAGTGCAAGAGAGGAGAAAGCTCGGATTCTATCAGTACAGTCATTGAAAGTGAAGATTCGGATAAAATCTTGGTGGTCTTGGAGGAGCCCGTAGGGTGTGGTGTATCTGAGATTATTTTGGATAGGTTTATGGAGTAAAGAGGGTTCGAAGGGTCAGTGACAATGTTCAAGGTACAGTGGTAGGCTCAGCAGTGCAGTGTTGGGTGGTTGGCCTCGGAGGACTTGGAGATAGAGTCGGCTTCTATGGCATCAGGAGAACTTCAGCTCCAGGTGGAGCACCAAGCAGAGGTGGCTTCATGGGTGGAGGAGCTGTGACACGGGTTCAGAGCAGTGGGGTGCAGAGGGAGGACCTATATCCCAGTACTAGTGCAGGGCTGTACAGATCCAGGTGGAGAGGATTGTGCAGGGAGATAAGCGTGGCTCTGAGGGGACAATATCAGGTGGAGTATCAGGATATGTGGCAAGTGCCAATAAAGGAACATTGCATGATCTCCAGGAAAGTCTAGAACAAGTGATATAGCTACCAAGCAGAAGGATACCTACAACTCCAAAGGTGGCGTAGAGAAACAAGCCAAGGACTTCAGCGGTGGAGGCGGTCACTCCAAGGCCTCAAAGGGAGCTCAGCAGTTGAAGAAGAATGGTAGTGGTAAGATGACCAGGAGGGGCTATTAGGACATGTAGGGACAGCAGGATCATGCAGGAAGATGTTGTCAGGTGTGCCAAGACTTGGCGCACCAAGATGGAGATTGTAGGTAGTGTGGTACTCCCAAGTCTTGGGAGGCCACGTGCGGAGCCAGGGTGAGCACTCCAAGGAGGGTAGGATAGGTGTGGTCCTAGGGCTAGGACAGGAGTTGTCCTAGGGTGGAGGTGTATGTAACTCTCCATAGGCTTGAGGTTCGAGTATTGAGGGCCTCAAGAGGCTTGGTTGGTGCTTTGGAGACCTAAGATTCAAGATGGAGCAATGAACCAAAGCCGAAGAATCAAGACTGCAGAAAGAAGATTTTCTACAGGTTAGCCGACTCAGTCCAAAATTGGATCGGCTAAGTCTTAAAGCACAGACAAAATAGAAAGATCAGGTTTCGAGACTGCAGGCACAGCACAGAACTGGGCCGGCTCAGTTTTAGACTAAGCCGACCCAATGGAACTTAGCTGACTTAATGCTGAGACTGAGCCGGCTCAGTGCATAGGCAGAGTTACACGAGGGTCTATTTTGGGCTAGGATCTGGGTTGATCCTAAGGGTCTTAAGGCCTGATTTGAGAGGTCTTGATGGGGCTAATTCATATATGGGTTGGGATTAGATGAAGGAGATGAGAGCATGTGAGACTTGGGCTCGGCAAGTGCTTTCATGTATTGGGTTAGCCTAAGAAAGTTTTTGAGCTAGAGTTTATTAGGGTTCATGTGGGAACTCGTAGGTATATAAACCAAGACATGGTAACTTTTACAAGAAGAAAGTGAATACAATTGAGCTTTTCTCCCTAACTCTCTTCTCTCTTCTCTCTGGTTCCAACACTAAAACTCTAGCTTTTCTCATCTTTCTTAGATCTTCTTCAGTTTGCTAGATTAACACCCAGGTTCATGCAAGTGATCGGATCTATGGCTATGGCTCCGAGCAGTCATAGGAACAATAGTTTCTTGAGTCTATGGTGTGGAGAAATCAGAGCGAGAGTACAAGTACTTGTTAGAGAATGAGGGCACTGAGCATGACCATCTCGAGTAGTCATAAGAAAGCCTACCTTCTCGTCGATGACTAACTCGATGCTGTAGTGGTGTGTCTAGTTCTTTGACCTAAGGTGTATCGGTAGTTCACCTTGAGGGTGTTATAGTTTGACTACACCATAACTCGATCTCCTAGCCATTCGAAACCCTAAGGTGTATGTTGGCTATAGCATGTTCATTGTAGGAATTGGATTGTACCAATAGGGGATCTATCTACCTCGATAGATGAGGAGTAGCCCTATGATAACCATGAGATTAAATTCATAAGCCCATGGCCATGGTAGAGTGAAGATGATAGAAAGAGTTTCTATTAGGATTTCGTATTGGACTCGAATCGAATGATTAATTCATATGATGGACATTGGGTTTGACGAGTTCACCTTAACCCTAATACTATCAGGGATCAAGATACAAGAGCCCAATCACATCGGTAACTATACTGAGAGGTTCACTTTCAATTCTGATGGGTTGCCACCATATACTGCTAGGTGTCACTGATGGATTTTGGGAGCAATTAGGATGATTTTGATAATCAATCATTCTAATTGTATGAATCAGAAAAATTCTGGTCCATCGAAAAATGTTTCGATGATGTCGATGATGGAGATCATGACATATCTCATTATCATATAGAATTGGATCTAACTATATCACACAAATAAGGTTTTGGATCTAGATGTCATCAATTGAGTTAAGCCAGTTTGATTGATTTGGATTAGATTCAATCAAGTTCAAGATAATCATGCTAGCACGTGATTGAGCCTGACTTTCTCCTTCTAAAATCTTTCTGATTCATCACAACCGTGTAAAATTTGATTTGACTCATTCTTGTATTTAGAATAGATTTATTTTCATCTGACTAAAACTAGTCCAGGTCAGATTAATTATAGTAATTATATCCATTCATAGTCAAATTGGACTAGGGTCAAAAGTTGACCTATTTGAGAGAATTGAGGGCCATCTGATCAAATGCTTTTACAAAATTCTTTAGAAATTATTTTGATCTAATTTTTGGATATGTGATAGAGCACAAGCTATGAATTGGGTGTACTAAATTTTGTGATTTTTGGAGGTACCTAGGCTAAGGTATAATAGAGTTTGATTTGGATCAAACTCTTGAGGGAAGAGTTCTAGGCGCAATGGATTCTTTCTTATCTACTCATGCCGACACCTTTTTGAATCATTTTTGATAAAAAAAAATAGATGAGATCTAATGGTTTTTCATGGAGAATAGGTTCTAGAGTCCTAATGATAAAATAAACAAGTTATTTTGGTCAAAAGAGACTCTAAGTAGGCATTGGACATAAAAGCCTTTCTCACGTAAAGTGCATTCAACATAAGAAATAATTTTCCATGCCCAAAGTCTACCATCCCTAATATCCCATGCCCCCTCTATCCTCTCTCTTCTTCTCTTTTATAAGCCTAAAAAGTTTGGCACAAATCTGAGAAGAAGGTCCAAGATTTTTGGCATAATATTTAGGATTTACGTGACGGTGTTCGTGTGATGGATGGGCTGCCTTTAGAAATAGTTTTGAAGGTTCTTTGGATTAGATTCAGATCTAATTTTTGGAGAAATGGTTCATAAGGAGTAGACATTCAGATCCTGCCCGAGTGGATATTGGTAGAGACCAGGTGCATGTGTGGCTCCTTCCGAATCCTCAAGAATCAATAGGATCATTATAAGTAATTAGATTATCCAATCAAGTACTTTAAATTAGATCTGATTTAATTTTAATTTTAATTTTTAATATCAGATCAACATGATCAGATCTGAAAACTCTTAGATCTGATCATATCATTTAAAAATTTTTAGAAAAAACTTTCTCTGATCTGATCAAATCTGCACGATCCTATGGTGGAAAACAGTATTTTTTCTTCACAACCAAAGTTGGGCTTGTCTGCAGTCCATGTGGATTTTAGTATCCACTAAGGAATTAGGATAATTCCTTGAATTGGAGGAAGAGATTACCAATTCAAATAAAATATTAGGAGAATCTTTTGATTAAAAGTCCAAATCTTTAGGTTTAATGAATCAATTACTAATTAGATTTTATTTTTTCTTTGTGCAGACATGGCCACTTCCCTTTCACTCTAATCATTGTTAGGTAATGAAAAGCTGGTGGGACCCAACTTTGGTAACTAGTATCGAAAGTTGAAGACTGTCCTGGAGCATGAACATATTTTATATAGATTGAAGATGGTCATGGATCATTGTTAGATAGATCAGACACCTAAGGAGCCAGCATCCAATACACATTGAATGGTCAGAGACACTTACCAAAAGTGGCTCAATGATCGAATCATGATGCATTGCATTATATTGGCTGCCACAAGTGATAAGTTCAGTCGCAGGTTTGAGTCAGCTCAGCTAGAAGACATGCTTCAAGTGTTGAATGAGTCTTTTGGCACATCTGATGACATTGAGAGGAGCAAGACTAGTTGTGCCATCTTCAATGCCAAGATGAGGGATGGAGCTTCAATCACTGATCATGTACTATACATGATCGAGCTAATGTAGCATTTGAGCAAGCTCAGATTTTTCTTGCACGAGCAACTAGGAAAAGATGCAATTTTGAACTCATTGCTCAAGTCATATCTCCCATTCCTTACTCATTGTAGAATGACAAAGCTTGAAGTTAACCACCATGGGTTATTGGGATTGCTTCAGAACTTTAAGAAGGATCACCAGCTCTATAAGGAGTTCGTGAACTTAGTGGAAGGTTCATCTTCTGATTCTCGATCCTTTAAGAAAGAAAAGAAGAACAAGAAGAAGAAATCAAAGAAGGTGCAAATTCAGGTTGGGACATCTGTGCAGGGTCAGACCAAGAAGATCAAGTTTGATAAGAGTCAAGCTGAATGCTTCTTCTACAAGATGCAGGGGCACTAAAAGAGGAACTGTCCTTAGTACATTGCCTCACTGGACCCCAATAAATCGAGAAAGAAGCAAGTTGTTGCTGGGCAAGGTATTTATATGATAACTTCTTGCAATTTCTCTATTTGTGATAAAATTGACTGGGTATTGGATACTGGTAGCCCTTACCATATTTGTAATCCATTGCAGGGATTGCAGGTCAGTAGGAAATTCGAGCAAGATGAGAGGTTCTTTAATGTTGGAGATGGAAGATCAATTCCAATTCTAGTATTAGGAATCTTGAAACTTGTATTTGATTCTCATATAGTTGTTCTTAGTGATTGTCATTTTTGTCCAAGTTTCTTTTTTAATATCATTTCTAGAGGCCTTTTGGCTAAAGATAATTATGAATTTTCAATATAGAAAGAATTTTGTAATGTCATTATGAATGATTTTACTATATTCTCTAGACATTTGAACAATGGTGTGTACATGTTATCACAACCTGTTAATGTAGTCTATTTCACTGGCATGCATCCTAAATTAGATAGTGTATCTGATATCTACTTACGGTACTATAGATTAGATCACATCAACAAGAATATGATAAATAGGTTGATTCAAGAGGAAATTCGTGATGTCAGTGATTGTGAATCACTTCCAACTTGTGAATCTTATCTTCTTGGAAAAATAATCAAGTCACCTATTACTGAAAAAGATGAGAGAGCAACTAAGCTCTTAGGTCTAGTACATACTAATGTATGTGGACCAATGAGCATGAGTGCTAGAGGTGGATATCTCTACTTCATTACTTTTACAAATGATCTATCCAGGTATGGATATGTCTATCTGATGAAACAAAAGTCAGAGTCATTTGAAATATTCAAATGATTTAGAAGTGAAGTTAAAAAGTAAATTGAAAAGAATCTTAAGGCTCTTCGATCTGATCGAGGAAAATACCTTTCTAATGAGTTTCTCACATATCTAGGAGAGAATAGGATTCACTTCCAATAGACTCCTCCAGGAACACCATAGCATAACGGTGTATCTGAGAGAAGAAATCGAACTCTGTTAAATATGGTCTGATCCTTGATGGATTTTGCCAGCTTGCTGATATCCTTTTGGGGATATGCACAAGAATTGGCTTGCTATCTATTAAATAGGGTTCCAAGTAAGTCTGTAATTAAGACTCCATATGAGATATAGACAGGGCATAAGCCAGCACTTTCGCACCTTAGGATCTGGGGGTGCATGACTTATGTGAAATGGTTAATCACAGATAAACTTAGACCTAGATCTGACAAATGCATATTTATAGGGTACCCCAAAGAATCAAAAAGGTATATTTTCTACCATGTTGATGAACAAAAGGTGTTCATCGCCTTAAGGCAATCTTCTTGAAAAAGTTCCTTGGTGAAGGAATTATTGCTTTTAAAGTTGAACTTGATGAAGTTCAATAGGTAGAAAAGCCAACACCTATTGTCGAACTTGAATCAAATTTGGTTAGATCAGATCTAGAGCCCAGTATCTCTGCGCCATTAAGGCAATCCGATAAAGTACTGCATCAATCGGATAGATATTATAATTTTTTGATCCAAAATGGTGATCATATCGAACTTGATGAGAACGATGAGGATTCGATCACCTATATGGATACAATGCAGAGACCTGATTCCAAAAAATGGCTTGAGGCCATGAAATCTGAGATCGAGTACATGAAGGTCAATGATGTGTGGACATTGGTTGACCAATCTAAAGGGGTTAAATCCATTGGATGTAAATGGATCTTGAAAAGGAAGAGGGGTACAGATGGAAAAGTGGAGATCTATAAAGTCCATCTAGTTGCCAAGGGGTATCGTCAACATTCTGGTATTGACTATGACGTGACATTCTCTCCTATGGTAATGCTTAAATCCATTCGGATAATGCTTGCTATAGCTATCCATCTGAACTATGAGATCTGGCAGATGGATATGAAGATAGCTTTCCTAAATGGAGAGCTGACTGAAGAGGTGTATATGATACAACCTAAGGGATTCACATCTACAAATGAGTCCAAGGTGTGTAAGCTACAGAGATCTATTTATGAATTGAAGCAAGCATCTCGGAGTTGGAACATGCATTTTCATAAGGTGATCAAAATGTATGGCTTCGTTAAGAACAAAGAAGAATCCTGTGTCTATAAGTGGATGAATGGTATTTCTTATCGTGTACATTGATGACATTCTCTTAATCAGAAATGACATCCTTGCACTATAAGGAATAAAAGTATGGTTGTCATTTCAGTTCTTCATGAAGGACTTGGGTGAAGCATCCTACATCCTAGGGATGAAAATTTAAAAAGATAGATCTAAGAGGATGCTTGGGTTATTTCAGTCCACGTATATAGAAACTATGCTAAAAAGGTTCAGCATAGAGAATTTCAAGAAGGGATATCTTCCAATAGACCATGAAAGTTCTCTCTCTAAGAATAATTATCCATGAACTCCTGAAGAGAGAGAGCATATGAGTAGAGTTCCATATGCTTCGATAGTTGGATCTATCACATACGCCATGGTATGTACGAGACCAGATATGGCATACTCACTAAAAGTAGTGAGTAGATACCAATCTGATCTAGGAGAAAACCACTGAAAGATGGTTAAAACCATCCTTAAGTATTTAAGAAATACTAAGGATCAATGGTTGGTTTATGGTGAGTCGGATTTTAAACTTGGGGGATTTACAAACTCCAGTTTTCAATCTAATCATGATGACAGCAGAAGCATATTGGGTTATATATTTATCCTAAATGATGGAATCATCTACTGGAAGAGTTTCAAATAGCATGCTGTGGTAATCTTTATTTGTGAAATAGAGTACATCGCAGCATCAGATGCTGTGAAGAAAGCTGTGTGGCTGAGAAAGTTCATCACCGAGCTTGGACTAGCACCCTCTCTTGATGGTCTGGTCTTGTCCTACTGTGACAGCACTGATGCCATTGCTCAGGCAAAGAAACCAAAGGCACACCAGTGGACGAAGCACATACTATGCTGCTACCACCTGATCCAAAAAATCATGGATAAAGATGACGTCGACCTTCAGAAGATCGACGGAAAGGATAACTTGGCTGACCCCTTCACTAAAGCCTTGGTGATAAAGGAGTTCGACGACCACAAGTTGAAAATGGATATTAGATACTATGCTGAGTAGCTTTAGGACAAGTAGAAATTGTTGGAAAATATGTCCCAAAAGCCAATCATCAACCTATTGGTGATTGTGCTACCTTATAATTATAATTAATTTATTATTAAATAAAATATATTTTTAGCATTTTCATCATAAAGTCAACATCTTCTAATGAACTTTATTATTGTGTTGAAGTTCATCGGACTATTTAGCTTCAATAAAGAGAGGATTTATCGATTAGTCCTTATACTATTCACGATTAAATGATGCGCTGTTAATAAGGACGACAGTGTTTATCGAGCATAGGTCATTGTATGCCATATAGGTTGGTTGTCCTCTTAACCATGGAGTGTGAAGATACTAGTATGGCATACAAGTGAGATATATGGGTACATCATCATTGAACGTGATCAACTCTAGAGCATTCTATTGTCGAGAATTGCTCTGATGTGATATAGGTATAAGTGTCCCTTAGACTTGAGATCACCATAGTGGCTTGCAAGCAACTCACTGTGCTTTGGTACTGGACTAACTAAATTTCTAATTCAGTGATAGAATATTTTTGGGCATAGTCAAGTACTTACAAAGTCGGTGAGTGATCAAGATGGGATTGACCACTCCAAGAGTTGGAGAAGAATACATCATTATATTTCAATATAGCAAAAACCTTGGCTAGGATAATCCACGAGATGGATTTGATATTTTGAAATATAATATGGATGACCTAATCAGGGCTGATAGTTAAACTCTGAGGTGTACAGTCAAGGGGTTGAATTATACAAAAACTATATCCACATGGATTCTAAGGATGTTGTTCTACACATTCGACCAATCTGATTATCGAGTACCATTGCTAGATGGTCATTTTAATTGATACAAGAATTTATTTCTATACTACCGACTTAGATTTGGACCTATGGAGTCACACACATAAGAGTTCTCAATCTGATCGGATGGTTGATCGATGATTAAGAATCATTCTAGGGTTAAACATTCAATACGATTAATGTTTGACCTAGTACAAGTGTTGCAGGAGGATCAACTTGTAATTTAATTACTAATTAGCTTAATTTAATTAAATTAGAGGACTAAAATTAAATTTAATTAAATATAATTTAATTACATTTTGTTTGGGCTTGATTGGATCAAGTCCAATTGGTTTATTGGATGAGCAAATTGCAAAGAACTAGTCCTAGTTCAATTAGGACTTGTATCAACCCAATTCCTAATTTGATTAAAAAATTAAATCAAAATTAAATATAATTTAATTAGATTATTAGGTGAACTAAGATCTAATTTAATTTGATTAATTAAATTATAATTTAATTTGATCCAAGGATGAAGTTGGACCAAGCTAAACTAGGAGTCCTACTGAGACTAGGACTCCTATCTCCATGCGCCACCTTAGCTCCAATGCCCTCCATGCCATTTTTATTGTATTTTTTCATGGAAATATTTCTCTCCAGATGTTCACACATGCCCGCTTGCTCTCTTTATCTCAAATATGGTATTTAGATATTGTGATCAAGTCAAAATAAGAGTTTGAGTTGATTTAAGCTCTATGAGATAGATTTTTGAGAAACAAAAACTCCTTCCTTTTTTGTGTCACCCACATCCCTATTTTTCCTCTCAAATTTTCATGGATTTTAGAGGCTTATTTGTGTGACAATTCTTGGTAGTCCATGCAAAAAGATAAAGAAGAGGGCACCCAAGAGTTGGGTGCCCCAAGTCTAGCCCTATTTGGATAACCCTTGACTAGGTATTTGACCTAGTCAAAGTTCCTCATATCTCCTTATATAAAATGAATTTTGACCTATTTTTTTTGTGGGTTACACATCTAAGAGAGATCATTTGGGGTGCGAAAAATTTGAGAGAGAAGCCTAGGGTGTGGGATTTTGTGAAGGCACCAATCAAGGTGCTTTGGTGAGAGAAGAAAGAAAAGGAAGAGGGTCTTCTTCTAGGTTTTTTCTTGCACTCCTATTCCTCCATCTTTACTGTGCTGATTTTTGGGCATCGGACTTTAGATCTATAATCGAGGACTCATGTTGACAACTCGTAGAGGCCAGATACATGTGCGGCTTAGAGAAACCATCTTAAGCTTGGATCAGCAAGTTAAGAAACTCGAGATTCAAAGGTAAGGGTGATTTGATCTCCCTATTATATGTCTAGATCTGATCTAGGATAGTTTGCTGTTGATATGACTAATATGTAGTTCTTTTGATATTTTATTTTTTGATTTAATAGTATGCCTTAATCATGTAATAGGATCCTATATATAGGGTTTTATGTTATATTATTCATGATTTAATGTGATTAATTCATCTCTTCCACTGTAATTTTGAAAAAGTTTCAAAAGCTAACCCTAGAACCCTAGATCGATTTCTACATTGTCCTAAAATCATCTGATGAATTTAGACAATCGTATTCTGACCTAGACAAGTTTTTGTCAAGATTTTCATTGAGATGAATCAAAAAGACTACAAAAGGAGAATGTTAAGTTTAATCATGTGCTAGCACGATTTTCTTGAATCTAATCGGATCTAATCTAAATCAATTGAAGTGACTCAGTCCAATTGATCATAACCAAACTCAAATCCTTGTATGTGTGATCTAGTTAGGTTCAATTCCATATGGTAATGAGATATATTCTGATCTCTATCATTGACATCATCAAAACACCTGTCGATGGATCAAAACATTTTTGATTCAAACAATTGGAATGATCGATCATCAAGACCATTCTTATTGCCCTCAAAATCCACCAGTGACACCTAGCTACATATGGTGGCAACCCATCAAAATTGAAAGCGAACCTCACGGTGTAGCTATCTATTTGAATCGATTCTACTATCATGAGTCCGAATAGGATTAGGGTTTAAGATAAACTCATCAAAATCCAACATCCGCCATATGAATGAATCATTTAATTTGAGTCTGATGTGAAACCCTAATAAAAAATTCTTTTCTATTATATATGGCCATGGGCTTAAGAACTCGATCTCATGATCATCATAGGACTACTCCTCCACTATAAAGGTTGATAGATCCCATCTTGGTGTAATCCAGTTTCTACAATGAACATGCTATAGCCAACATACACCTCAGGATTTCGAATGGCTAGGAGACCGAGTTATGGTGTAGTCAAACTATAATACACTCAAGATAAACTATCGACGCTCCTCAGGTCAAAGAACCTGACACACAACTATAGCATCGAGCCAATCATCGATGAGAAGATAGACTTTCGTATGACTACTCGATATGGTCATGCTCAGTGCTCTTATTCTCTAACAAGTATCTGTACTCTCACTTTAGTATCTCCATACCATAGACTTAAGACTCATCAATCCTAAGAAAGCAATCATACACTAACATTCCGAATTGATCACCATCCTCATGACGATCCTACGATCGAGAGTAGTTTATGAGTTATTTATAAAAATTTATATCTTAAATTTTCAACTCTTGAAAATATGAATTATCATTATCATTAACTAAAAGGATGTATCATAGACACTTTTAAATACACATTATGATAGAAAATAATATTTTTATTAATTTATAATCAAAATTATAAAATTTTTCTTAGAAGTGTATTACAAGTGTCAGCCAATCTGGCTTCTAGGGCACACATCTAACAGGGCAACCTTATATCAGCATGATCTTAGTGTTAGAAAGGGAAGGATAGATTACATGCATGTATTTCAAAATTATTTTGAAATCGCAATAGAATAAAATAGATTAACTATTTTTATCATAAATTAAATCAAATCTAAAACCTTCCCTAACATGGATCTAAGACATATGAAATTCAAAATTAATTTATGAGATCAGATCTCATACCTTATCATGGGTCGAAAAACTCTATAGTTGATCATCAAAACTTGACAGGTTCCTAAAGTCGGGCAAATGCCTAGCCTCTATAAGTATCCACATGAGATCTGATCTGATCTGAGACTTGTCTATCTTCCCAAGGTGCTAGCTCCCTTATAGAAAAGATCTTTTGATGATTGATTTGAACCATCTTCAGATTTGGAAGATGATCTTCAGTTGAAGAAGCAATAGAAGTAGAAGAAAAGGCAGCGGCAGCATAGCTTTCTTCCTCGAAGTTCCACACCATGTACCAATAGAGTTTTCCCTTCAAACTTGGAAGGAAGGATGCCAACAAGTTTCTCTCTCACTCTAGTGGTTGGCCAAATTTTGTTCAGATCAAAAGACCTCTTAGAGACATTCCAAATATAGATCTTTTAAAGGGGATGCCTAGTAGAGTCTTGATAGAGTCAAACTCTATCAAATATTCAAATTAAATTTTAAATTCAAACCAAAATTTATCCATATCCAAATGAGAGGATAAGTTCTCAACCAAGAGGAAGGTGGAAAAACATGAAAAACCTCATGTAAATCTAAAATTTGCATGAGAAGAGAAGGGACATGGACAATGGGTGGCGCATGGAAAAGTCCTTCACAAAATGGACTCTAGGATTTTGGATTGAGCCTCAAACCAAAAATAATTTGGTTTAAATCCAAACACCTGATTGGACATATTGGAAATAAACCCGATCTTACCGAAGTTCTACCGGGTGTTTGATCTCCGGGTGACCCCGCCCAGTGGCGACGACCATAGCCGGGCTCCGATCGATAAAGGTAATCAGGTTCCTCCGCTATAAACGAACGAACTCTTCCAATTGCGCTCCTTCCAAACGATCCTCTCCGGCCGAGCAGAACCTCATACAAACTTGAATAATGAGAAGAATCGCTTGAGTAGTTGAAGCACTGAGATTTTGCCCCCCGAATAGTCTAGCTTGGCCAGCTTGGAAGGTAGCCAAACTTCTTTCCTACCGAACCTCCTTCAAATCAAGTATCGCTATCAACATCGAATCTCATCTCGAGAGCCTCCAATTGATAGAACCTCCCTCAGACAAATTTTTATACCTTATCTCAAACTTCTTCTGAACATCTCCAGCAGTCAAACTCCTACTAGAATTCTCCTTCCGTTGAACTTCTCCATCAGCCAAATTCCATTCAAACTTCTCCCCCTAGTTGCCTAAGGGACTCCACCCGATTGAGCTTCCTCTAGACTCTCTCAATAGGCTTCCTTTCATACCCCTCTCAACTGCCCAAAAGAATCTCAATACTTACTCTTTATATAGCAAATAACAGTCAAGGCATGATCGATCTTGAGAACACCCGAACTCCTCCAGAACAACAGTAACTATGAGCTCTTCACCGCCTGTAGCTAACCCATCCAAACCTCAACTGTTAAGTTTCAACAGACTGGCACATCACGACAACGGACACCATCCTCCGTAATAAATCCTACGTGGCCCCAAACGGCCCACTATTTGGCCATTATGGCTATCACCATCAGTTTGTTATGGGCTCCACCTATATAAGATATCATCTAGATATGCTTTCTTTCCTAAGCTCTCATCTTCTACCTCAAAATTTTATCAAAAACCACTCTAAATACTCTATTACTATTGGCCGAAAGAGCTAACTTGATCATCGAAGGGTCTTATCGGAGCCACCAGACCCAACTCTAGATGAGACTTGTTTTGTAGGTCACCAATGGCAACCTCATCTTCTTCGACTCTAGCCTCAAATCTGGCATCAACTAGATTTTGCACCAACAGAATTAGTGCTAGAGGAAGGGCCTTTGATCCCTTGTTCTTAAAGGAGTATTTAGCAAAAGTTCTTCTTCTTCTCCTTCAAAGCCTTTCTTCTTTGATTGTTCTTAAGAACATGCCTTCTAGGAAAGCTTCGACTCAGCGGTCAACTACCTCTGTGGCCAGATCTCATCTAGATCTGCTTGCCCCTATTTCATCTCCGATATCTCGAACTCCATCGATAGCGATGGTGGATGTAGAATAGTTCAACCTACTAGTCTAGCAGCTCAAGAGCCTCACTGAAGCAGTGCAGGCTATGCAACAGTAGCCTCCCACACTGGTCCGATCGGAGCGGCTCTCGTCGAAACCCTAGGATCCAATCTATGGGTGACCGACTTGGGCGAGTCAGCCTGCAACTTCTGAAAAAGGGAAGCAGAGGGCGGAGAGCCCTTGCTCTATTCATGATTCAACTCTTTAGGGGACTTTATCCTCATTATGTTAGAAGACTTGGGAGATCCATGACCATGAGGACCTCCTAGACTAAAAATTATAGGAGATGAGCTAACAGATCGAGGAACTCCACCATGTTCCCTCCTTCCATGGTAATGATATCTGCACCAACCCTTCTTTCTCCTAGTAGGTTATGCATGAACCAGTCCCGCCAAACTTCAAACTCCCCCAGTTTAAAAGCTACGATGGGACTACTGATCCGATTGACCATCTGAAGGCCTTTTGAATAATGATGCTACTCCATGGCATGCTAGATGCCATTTTGTGTCGGACTTTTCCATCCATCATGAAAGGCATAGCCAAAAATTGGTACTCGACCCTCAAGCTGGGTACTATCTTTTTTTTTATCAGATGAGCCATCAATTCATGGCTTACTTCATCACCAGTCGATGCCCCCAACAAGACTCGAACTCCCTCATCAACATCAAGCAGAAGGAAGGAGAGTCCATCTAGATCTATGTCATCCAATTCAATGCCACTGCTCTGGAGGTCCAAAATTTGGACCAATCTATTATAATGACCGCACCAAAGGGCAGTCGTTAGAAGAACAACCTACTGTTCTCCTTAGAGAAGAAGTATCCTAGGGATTTTGCTAATATGCTAGCTCAGGCTGATGGTTATGTCCGGGCAAAAGAGGCCTTTAAGGCCAAGGATAGTGAAACCATAAGAGAGCGGCGTGCGGGTAGGTTAGGTATGCCTACTATTGAAGGAAAGCCGAGAGAAGTTTGGCAGCGCTCCCAAAATCTTCTTGATTGCAAGCGAGCCCAAACTCCTCCTCGGGCCTGAAGGCAAAGAAGCTCCGATAGAAGGGCTCGATAGGGCTCTCTCCTTAGAAGGTTCTATAAATATGCCCCTTAATGCTCCTAAAACTCAAATTCTGATAGAATTTAAGGAGCAGCTATCGAGATCGAAAAGGATGCACACTCATCCTAGCAATCACAATCCTATCAAGTACTGCCTCTACCATCATGACCATGATCACGATATGGAAGAATATTTTCAGCTCCAAGATGACATCAAGGAGCTCGTTAGGCGGGGCAAGCTGGGTTGATTCTTTCGATGTCGATTGAAAGGATGGGAAGATCAGCCAAAGGCACCCCCACTGCCAGAACCACAAAGAAAGAAGGAGCAGTAGGAAGATCGACCATCCCTTGGCATCATCAACACTATCTTTAGAGGATTCCAACAGGGAGAAGCCAGTGGGTTGGCTGTGCCTATGAAGAGGCGAAGGACTGAGGAACCCATAGCTTTTACCAATAAAGATGCCCAAGGAGTTCAGTTTTCGCACAACGACATGGTTGTAATCTCTTTAAATATTGCTGATTATGATGTACGCCATATTTTAGTAGATAATGGAAGCTCTACCGATGTCTTATTTTATGATGCTTTCTCTAAAATGTCTATACCTAATAACTACTTAGGACCTATAAATTTTCCATTGATGGGCTTCATTGACAATACCATACCAGTTGAAGAAATAATAACATTGACTGTGGCTACAGGGCAACACTCAAAATGTGCTCAAGCATAGCTCAGCTTTTTAGTAGTGAAAGCTCCATCGACCTACAATGCAATTCTTGGCCGACCAGATCTAAATACACTCTGAGCTATGGTATCGATCTATTATTTGAAAATAAAGTTTCCAACAAGCAACAAAATTAAAGAAATTTGGAAAAATCAAGCCTTGGCAAGACATTGCTATTCCATTGCTTTACAGAAGAGCGGCCAGTCCGACCCTTGCTCAATTGATGGGTTGGATGTCCGCGATGATCTTACTGAAAAGTGGGGCAAACCTATGGAAGATCTTATGGTTGTCCTTCTGAATGATGAGAATGTGGAGCATACAGTGTAGATCGGCTCCAACTTGAGAGATGAAGTCCGAGAATAGCTCGTTGCCTTCCTACAGAGGAATGCCGATGTCTTCGCTTGGATTTCAGCAGATATGTTGGGAATTGATGCCAAGGTCATGAAACATCGACTGGCTGTTAACCCCAAGTACAAACTAGTGAAGAAAAAAATTTGGGGCCATGTGCCAGAAAGGTAGAAAGCAATAGCAGAGGAAGTGGATAAGCTCCTCATAGCCGGATTCATCTGAGAAGTCTACTACCCAAGTTGGGTCTTCAATGTGATTTTAGTTAAGAAGGTCAACAATAAGTGGAGAATGTGCATCAACATTAAGAAGCTGAATAAGGCCTACCCGAAGGATAGCTACCTCCTACCCAGAATCGATCAACTGATGGATGCAACCTCTAGCCATGAGCTCCTCACCTTCATGGATGCCTTCTCCGACTACAATCAAATCCGGATGGTACTATAGGATGAGGAAAAAACTATTTTTATTACTGATCGTGGTCTCTATTTTTACAAGGTCATATCCTTTGGGCTTAAAAATACAGGCGCAACCTATCAACACCTGGTCAATAAGATCTTTGAGGAGTAGATTGACCACAACATGAAAGTCTACATGGACGATATGCTTGTCAAGAGTCGGACCTTGTCTAACCACATTACCGACCTTGAAGAGATCTTCAATGCTTTTCAAAGATACAAGATGAAGCTAAACCCGACTAAATGCGCCTTCGAAGTGACCTCAAAAAGATTCTTGGAGTTCATGGTCTCGAGATGGGGGATCGAAGCTAATCCAGAGAAGATCTGGGCCATTCAGGAGATGACCACCCCAAAATCAATAAAGAAGGTCCAACACCTGATTGAGAAGGTGGCATCCTTAAATCACTTTGTCCCAAAGTCAGTCGAGCGGTGTATGTTGAGGAGTAGATTGACCACAACATGAAAGTCTACATGGACGATATGCTTGTCAAGAGTCGGACCTTGTCTAACCACATTACCGACCTTGAAGAGATCTTCAATGCTTTTCAAAGATACAAGATGAAGCTAAACCCGACTAAATGCGCCTTCGAAGTGACCTCAAAAAGATTCTTGGAGTTCATGGTCTCGAGATGGGCGATCGAAGCTAATCCAGAGAAGATCTGGGCCATTCAGGAGATGACCACCCCAAAATCAATAAAGAAGGTCCAACACCTGATTGAGAAGGTGGCATCCTTAAATCACTTTGTCCCAAAGTCAGTCGAGCGGTGTATGCCCTTCTTTCAGGTCCTCAAGCAACCAAACAACTTCTACTAAATGGCAAAGTACCAACAAGCATTCGAAGAACTCAAGAGCGACCTTACTTCACCCCCACTATTGGCAAAGTTCGAGCCTGAATAAGAATTATTCCTATACCTAGCTATCTCTCTTGCAGCCCTAGCGGCGGTCTTGATCAAGGAAGAGGCAAAAGTGCAATGATCGATTTACTATGTGAGCCAAGTCTTAAGAGATGCGGAGACCAGGTACACCAAATTGAAAAAATTAACTTACGCACTTTTAATTGCAGTTAGGAGACTTCGGCCCTACTTCCAAGGGCATACCATGACACTCCTCACTGATCAACTAATCAAGGTAGTTCTTCATCGAATAGATGCTTCTGGAAGGATAGCAAAGTGGGCCATTGAGCTGATATAGTTTAACCTCAACTATCAACCTCGGTCGTCAATCAAAGCTCAGATACTGGCCGATTTTATAGTTGAATGCACAATCTTGAATGATGTCAAATCTGAGCGGAATGAGGCCAGCATTCCATGGTTGCGATCAAGCTCCCCCAAAGAAAGAGCAGACCTTTTCGAAGGTTTCTAAGCTTTGTACATGGATGGCTCCTCCAATGCTTTGGGTGCAGGTGCTGGACTGATCTGATCAATTCCGAAGGGGTCCTCATCGAGTATGCACTACGCTTCGAGTTTTCTATGATAAACAATAGGATAGAATATGAAGCTCTGATAGCAGGGCTGAAGATGGCAAAAGAACTAGAGGTAGACCGACTCCAAGCTTATAGTGACTCACAGTTGGTAATGGGATAAGTCAATGGTAGTTATGAAGCTCAGGAGAAAAGTATGATAAGATATCTTAAGAAAGTAAAGAGCCTGATCTTGGCCTTCAACAACTTTGGCATTCAGCAAATTCCAAGGGTAGAGAATACTAGAGCCGACCTCCTAGCCAAGCTAGCCACACTTGTTCCCAACTGTATACTTTGAAGTATTGAAGTGCCCGAGTATGGAAGGGCCATGGTTTATAATGTAGATCGACCATGAGCCCTGCTGGATTGATCCATTGGTCGCTTATCTCAAAGATGGGATACTCCCCTATGATTCAAAGAAAGCTCAAAAGCTAAGAAACCAAGCCTTCCGGTATATTCTGTATGAGGATAAGCTATACAAGAGATCGTACTATAAGCACACCAACTAGCATCATCTCTCCTTGATATCAATTGATGTTCCATGATATCGCTCAAATGCCAATCATCCTTGGCATCACAAGCCCCGATACCATGTTGCAGAAGCTTCTGATCTTTAGCACGAATCTGAAGGAACCCGTGACATTCTCTATGGGCAGCAAACCATAGATCCAACACCTAGATCTACGTTGGGGTGCCTCCCTCCTTGGGCTTGAGGGAGACGCCCCCCATCTCTAGGGCTTCTTCAAGAACCCTAGGGCAGCAACTCTAGAGAAAAGAAAAGAAGAGAGTTTAGGAAGAAAAGGTCTATATTGATTCCAACCATGAGAACCCTAAAACAACCTATGTATTTATACATCCCCATTAGGCCCGACCAAAAACTCCCCTGGCTAACACAATACATGAAAGCACTCACCGAGCCCATTTACACAAATGTCTTCCATGCTCTCATCCTCTGGATCTAGATCCGACCCATATATGAATTAGCCACCTTAAGATCTCTCAAACCAGATCTTAAGACTCCTAGGATCAATCCAGACCCTAGCCCAAAATAGACCCTCACGTAACTCTCCCCGTGCACTAAGCCGGCTCGGTCTCAGCACTGAGCTAGCTAAGTTTCACTAGGTCGGCTCAGTTTGAAACTGAGCCAATCCAGTTCTGTGCCATACCAGCAGTTCTGAATGTGCAGCTCTCTATTTTGCCTATGCACTGAGACTTAGCCGACCCAATTTTGGACTGAGCTGGCTAACCTATAGAAAAAATTCTTTCTATAGTCTTGATTCTCCGACTTTGGTTCCTTCCTTCATCTTAAATTTCAGATCTTCGAAGCACCAACCAAGCCCCTGGAATCTCTGGAGCCAACATCCTAACTCCTCCTATGGCCTTCCAAGGCTTGGGAGCACCATAAATCCTCACAATCTCCATCTTGGTGCTCCCATGCCTTGGCAAACCCCTCGACAATGACCTCCTACATGATCACACTATCCCTACGCACTCGATAGCACCTATGCAAACATCATCTCCGCCAATCCTCTTCAGCTATTGTGCATTCTTGAGGCTTTTGGGATGACTGCCTCCACCGTTGAAGACCTGTGCTTACTTCTTGGCACCACCCTTGAATTGTAGGATCCCTTCTGCTTAGCAGCTGCATCACTTTCTCTAGACTTTCCTAAAAAATCTATAACATTTTTGTACCAGCACATACTGTACCACCTGACACGATCTCCTCAGAGCTATGCCTGTCCATCTACACATGCCGCTCCACCAAGAATGGTGCATCACCGGCGCTCTGAACTCATATCAAATTTTTTCTTCAATAGTGAAGCCACCTCTTCGAAGCTCCACCTATATCCAAAGTCCACCTGATGCCACAGAAGCTGACTCTATCATCGAGTCTCTTAAGGCCAACCATCCAACGCTGCACTACTGGGCCTGCTATTATATCTCAAACAACATCGCTGCCCCTTCGAATCTTCTACACTTTGCAGCCCTCTTTGAAGCCTTCTCAGATACCTTTGCAACCTATGGGTACCTCCAAAATCTAAGAGCTCATCCAACTCTTCTGAATCCAATGACTGAACCCTAGAAAATTCCATACTAGTCCTTTTCTTATGCCCCTACACCAGCCATTACTTTAGTTGCACCCAGAGAACCATCCCCCACCTGAATCGTGACTCTCCCTAGTGCTCCTGTAGAAGAAACCTGATCCATGATACTTTCGACTGCTAGATGCCTCTGGCGCTCCTGAGACCCCCGCCTCTTTCTGAGACCTGCACCTAATCTCCCTAAGATACCACTGATACTCTTTGCTGAGATACACTCCTCGACTGCTGCACCACCGAGCCTCTCTCAGCCCTGTGCCTTCGGGGAAGCACTATTGTAGCACTCCAACACTCTCTGACCTTGTCTCTATGCTGCTCTACAGTCATCCAACCCTGACCTACTGGACCTCCATGGATCATCCATCTCCATCACTCCTAAGGCCCCATAAATCCATTAACTGGTCGAATCGCTGAACACATCTCCGACTACTTTCTCACCTTCTTGACACCGAAAAATGTATAGTCGCTTCTTCAGCCTTCCTTCGACCATTATCCCTTGAAAAATCTCTCTTCAATAGCCCTACACTACCCATCTTCCTAGAGAATTCGAATGCTCTCTGCTGAGATACCTCCCTCGGTTGCTGCATCACCGAGCATCTCTCAGCCCTGCATCTTCGGAGAAGCACTACTACAGCACTCTAGTGCTCCATGCCTATCACATAACCATCATACATCCCAGTCTTTTCACTAAGACCGATCAGCAAATCATGCACCAAATCCTTCCATCCTAGGAAAATCTCTTTTCGTTAAACCTCTCAATCTCCACCTTCGATCTGCTACTCCTAGTTGGCCAAACCACAGCACCAATAAGGTAGATATGAGATATACCATGAAATCCTTATGCAGATTTCTGATTTCACCTTGTATGACTTCTACTTCCTTTCATGCACCATCAGCCTTTGATACTACATGTAAGTGCGCAAACTCTCCCTGATACCAATTGATGTTTCATGATATTGCTCAAACGCCAATCATTCTTGGCATCATAAGCCCTGATACCATGTTGCAGAAGTCCCTGATCTTTAGCACGAACCTGAAGAAACATATGACATTCTCTATGGGCAGCAAATCATAGATCCAATACCTAAATCTATACTCGGATGCCTCCCTCCTTGGGCTTGAGGGTGATGCCCCCCATCTCTAGGGCTTCTTCAAGAACCCTAGGGTGGCAACTCTAAAGAGAAGAGAAGAAGAGAGTTGAGGGAGAAAAGGTCCGTATTGATTCCAATCATAAAAATCCTAAACCAACCTATATATTTATACATATCCATTAGGCCCAACCAAAAACTCTCCTAGCTAACCTAATACATGAAAGCACTCACCGAGCCCATGTACACCCATGTCTCCCATGCTCTCATCCTCTAGATCTAGACCCGACCCATACATGAATTAGCCACCTTAAGACCTCTCAAACCAGGCCTTAGGACTCCTAATATCAACCAAGACCCTAGCCTAGAATAGACGCTCGTGTAACTCTGCCCATGCGCTGAGTCGGCTCAGTCTCAGCACTGAGTTGGCTAAGTTCCACTAGGTCGGCTTAGTCTGAAATTGAGTCAGCCTAGTTCTATGTCGTGCCAGTAGTCTCAAACGTGCAGCTCTCTATTTTGCATATGCATTGAGACTTAGCCGACCTAGTTTTGGACTAAGCCGACTAATCTGCAGAAAATATCCTTTCTATAGTCTTGATTTCTTGACTTTGATTTCTTACTTCACCTTGAATCCCAGATCTCCAAAGCACCAACCAAGCTCCTGGAATCCTCGAAGCCAACATCCTAACTCCTTTCATGGCCTCCCAAGGCTTGGGAGAACCCCAAATCCTCACATGTACTTCTTACCACTTTTGAAATATCTCCGACCTTCTGAAGCTGACTTTATGATGTGGGAAGTGCATGAAGAAATTTGTGGGAGCCATCTGGGTGCCAGATCTCTATCTCATAAGCTACTTCGATAAGATATTATTGGCCGACTTTGCATCATGATTGTATCAAATATGTTAAAAGGTGTGACCGCTGCCAGTGGAACACAAATATACAAAGACAACCAATCTCCGAGCTTACACCCTTGAGTGCTCCTTGGCCATTTGTGCAATGGGGGATGGATATACTTGGCTCCTTTCTGATGGCATCCAGACAACAAAAGTTTCTCTTAGTGGTGATTGACTACTTCACCAAATAAATCGAGGTTGAATTTCTAGCAAAAATTACTGAAGCCAAAGCACAAGACTTTGTCTGAAAGTTAATTATTCGTATGTTCAGCCTACCCTGAACCCCTGTAATAGATAATAGATGATAGTTTGTCGGGATGAATTTTGCTGAGTTCTATGAGGATTTGAACATCTTCCATAATTTTATATCGATGGTCCATCCACAAGCAAATAGTGAAGAAGAGATGACCAACAGGACCTTATTGCAGAGTATTAAGGCAAGGCTTGAAAGAGCAAGGAAGACTTGGGTGGACGAACTCTTTCATGTACTTTGGATACATCAAACTACTCAAAGACTATCAATTGGAGAAACACCATTTACCTTGGCCATCGAAATGGAGGCAGTTATCCCAATCGAGCTCAAACTCCCATCGGCACGAGTCGTGGTCTTCAATGAGCAATGCAATTTGCAAGGCCTCAGAGCTAACCTCGACCTACTGAAGGAAAAATGAGAGGAGGCCCAAGTTTGGACGGCCACAAATAGGTAAAGGATGGCCTGATACTATAATCCAGAGTCAAAAAAAAAGTATTCAGAGTGGGAGACTTAGTGCTTTGACGAGCAGCCATTTCTCAGCCTCAAAATTAGGAGAAGCCCACTGCAAATTGGGAAGGACCCTACAAGGTCAAGAAAGTTGTCTGGCTCGGGACATATTACCTGAAGGAGCTTGAAGGAACTGATATACCAAGACCATGGAACTCAAAAAACCTACAGATGTATTATCAATGACTTGGTTGCCATAAAATCCCTCTACTTTAACTTTTCGATCCTTGTTACAAATCTGTAATGGTGGAAAATAACTTCTCAAACTTAATCATATAATAGAGACGACCATGTTAGGAATAGGAGGAGAACCTCATCCTAACATGAATAAGGTCGAAGACCTCGTTAATCTAAGATGAGATGAGAAAAGAGACCCTTCCAATAGCCCTAATGCATCCCTAAGGCCATATTAGGAATAGGAGGAGAATCTCGTCCTAATATGAGCAAAGCAAAAGATCTCATTAACCTAAGACGAGATGAGAGGAGAGGCCCTTCCAGCAGTCCTAATGTGCCCCTATGGCCATATTAGGAACAAGAGGAGAATCTGATCCTAGTGTGAGCAAGGCCGAAGACCTTGTTAATCTAAGACGAGATGAGGGGGGAGGCCCTTCCAACGGCCCTAATGTGTCCCTACAATGAATAGAACTAGAACCTCATCCTAACATGAGTAAAGTCGAAGGCCTCGTTAACTTAAAACGAGATGAGGGGAGAGGCCCTTCCAGTGGCCCTAATGCACCCCTACGGCCATGTTAGGAACAAGAAGAGAACCTCATCCTAACGTGAGCAAAACTGAAGATCTTATTAATCTAAGACGAGATGAGAGGAGAGGCCCTTCCAACGGCCCTAATGCACCCTTACGACCACGTTAGGAATGAGAATAAAATCTCATCCTAACGTGAGCAGAGCCGAAGGCCTCATTAATCTAGGATGAGATGAGGAGAGAGACCCTTCCAGCGGCCCTAATGCATCCCTACAGTCATGTTAGGAACATGAGGAAAATCTCATCCTAACGTGAGCAAAATCAAAGGTCTCATTAATCTAAGACGAGATGAGGGAAGAGGCCCTTCTAGCAGTCCTAATGTGCCCCTATGGCCAATGAAGCCAAAAGCCTCATTAAACCAAGACAAGATGAGGTGAGAGATTCTATCAATGGCCCTAACGTACCCCTATGATCATGTAAAAAATAGAAGAGAACCTCATCCTAACACGAGAAAGGCCAAGGCCTCGTTAATCTAAAATGAAGGAAAGAAAAAAGCCATACCGATGACTCTTATATGTATCCCCCCTATAGCTATGTCAAATACGAATGGGGAAGCCCCACCCAAGTTCATGAAAGAGACCCTAGCTCGGTATCCACAACAAGCATCTCATTAGAAGATAAGGCAAAGAAAAATAATATGAAGAAAGTGGAGCCACTAACCAGCATCAAATTCGTATAAGATAATAATGAAAAGGATACTATTTTATTGCAAATATTAAGTTTATTACAAGCAAAATAAAGGTCAACAAGATCGATTACATGAAAAGAAAGAAGAAAAAAAGACTGAAGTTTTAAGATGGACCGAACTCCTCAGATTTTGGGTTGTCGGCCCCAGCCATCACTAGGACTTGCTTTAATCTAAGGATCTCCTCCTCGAGCTCTCTCCTTTTGTATAAGCCATCAATATACATTCTATTGATATGTTCGAATTTGCCTTCAAGCTCTCGTGTTGCTTCCTTAGGACTTCAAACTTGGCCTCCGCATCTTTAACAGCTTGGTGCTCATGAGTTAGCTCGAGTTTCAGCCATTGAATCTCGACCTTCTCTATGCTGACTGCTTCAGAGAGCTCATCAATAGTCCTCTTCAAAAAGGTAATCTCCTCCAACTCACCACTCAAACTAGCCTACTGACTACTGTATAACCACCTCTAGAAGTAAGATGCTTTATCTCTAGTAGCCTGAAGCTTGCATTCAAACCTGGACATCTTCTCTGCCCAGCTTATTCTATAACTATTATGCCAGTTCTCGGTGTCTTGTAACTACCTCTAAACCTCAGAGAACTTCTTGGACCAATCCTAGTCGTACCAATCCTTATTGGTAGACCATGGCGAGCTCCCTTCCAGCAATTGAATTTTCTCTTTTATCGCCTTAAGGTCGGCTTCGAGAGAGCTGATCTTTGTCATTAGTGCCCAAAATTTATCACTGGCATTTTTTCTAAGCTTGGCCAGCTCCTTCTCAAAATTATCTTTTTTAATATTGAAGCTTGCGGAATCCTTCATGTGTAGCTTGCAAAGGCAAGTGACCTCAATCGTCGGCTCCGAAGCATTCTTCCTAGACCTCTGAAGTTCATCTTCCATCTTCTTCAACTTTTTTTTAGGTGATGAACCTTTCTCTTTACACTTTTGATTATGGGTTTTAGAGGAATGCCTTGAGGCAGTGGCTCAGCATCATTTGGAGATGACTGGCCTCAACTACAATCACTGGAAGAATTCTGAATAACATTCGCCATGACACAAGTGTAAAGGAAAAAAATTTCATTTTCATTTATCAAAATATTTGAGTACACCAAGAAAAAAAAGAAAGAAAAGTATAAGTAATCAGAGATTTTCAACCTCGATCGGCTCAGTAGTAGATGAGGTCAGTGCATTCCTTGCAGCCTCAGGCTCGACTGCAGGTCCTATGGCTTTCGGGGTGGATTCGATAATAGGAGAGGTGGCGTTGGCATTAGAAGGATCAACTTCTTCGCTCGGCTCATCTATCATAAGGTCAAGATCTACCTCTAAAAAGTTCTTCCCAACCCTTCCCATGTAGATCTCAAATCCCTCCAGAAAATCCTCTTGGGCGAAGACGATCTTGATGTCCTCCATAGCTTTGGAGGACTTGAAGGCCTTGATAGCTCACTCCTTCTCAATGCTAACCTTCTCGTCAGCCTTCTTCCTTTTGTCCTTCGAGAGAGTCAAGACCGCCCTCAGCTCTGCGGAAACCTCCTCTTCTCTTCTTAATGCCTATCGAAGGCAATTGGTTTCCATAGTTTGTTCCTCTAAGGCCATCTTCAAATGTTCGACCTCGATCTAAACCCTTTCTATCTCCATCTGAGCCTTATGAAGGGCCTTGGAGAACTTGACTTGACAGAGATCGGCCCCCTTCAAATGAGCAAACAAGTAATGCCCTAGCTGTAGGACAGAAAAAAATTAAGTCAGAACACTACGAGTACATCCCGCATTTAATCAAGTTCGAAAGTATTAATTACTTTGAGGAAGGCAGCAAAGGACTCATCAAACCTTTCGGCATCCTCTTTCCTAACCATTTTATCTACAATATATGAGAGAATGCTGTCTTTCATCAAGGATTGAATGACCTCCTGATCATCCAAGAAAGCTCGCTCCTGACTAGAGCCCTCACTGCTCGAGTTTCTAGCCATCCTCTTTACCCTTTTTCTGATGGCATCCTTTTTCTTCTTCCCCTTCTCGATGACCTCATGCTGCTCAAAAGGTATGGAAGTCGAGTCTGCTTGGGGCAAGGTCAGAATTGGTGCTACCATATTGGCATCTGGGATAGGCACTACCTGGATCGGCATGGTCGAGATTGGCTCGTCAGTGCGAGCCTTTTTCAATGTTCCCTGACAGAGCTGCCCTTCCTCTTGAGGGACTTAATCCCCATGATCAGGCAATTTCGCTCCTCAAGAGTCTTCTTTGTAGAAGAAAAAAACTCAAGTTAGAAAAAGAAAGAAGACCATACATAATTGGCCGGCCATAAAGAACTACCTACCGGGTTGAGAGGACTATGATCAAAGTTGAATAAGGTCTGGTCATCTAGCAGCCTAGAGATTAGGGGAGCTCGATAATTCTTTAGCTTATCGGTTGAATCCTGATCCTCTTTGTCAAGTCTAGGAGCACGGTGGATGGAATTCCTAATGTCACCTCAGGAAGAAAGTCCTAGCTCAAAAGAAGGACACGAGATGTAGAAGAAATTTTCCTTCCAATTATAAATGGAAGGAGCACCCTTAAGCAACCCCTTCTTGCCAAATTAGGGGGACATATACCACCAATCTTTGATGGTTGGATGGTGTTTGAAAGTGAAGAAGTTACGGAATAAGGAGATGGAAGGTCGGATGTCGGCCATGGCACACAAAGAGAGAAACCCTATGATGAACCTAAATGAATTCAGGACCATAGCAGCGAAGAAAATGTTCAAGAACTTAAACAAGTTGATCATGAAAGAAGGTATCAATAGCCGAAGTCCCATCCGAAGGGCTTCAACATATAGGCAAGTTTGATTTGGAGGATTGGTATAGACTCGATCACTAGGATCGAAAAGTTCAAGCTCGAATTCGAGAGGAATTCTGAACTAGAACCTAATCAATGAATGGTCTTCAGCCCAAAGTTTGCATTGGATGGTATCAGGGATGAAGGATGGCCATGATATTTCTATAGATTTGGGGTTCTTATGGAGAGGATCCATCAAAGCTAAATCGGCCAAACTCCGAGAACAGGTTAATTAGGATTCTTGGGTGGACATTTGGATCAAAGTAAACTTAGGAAAATGCTCCAAAAAATCAAGAAAAATGAGATGCTAGATTTCTTCAAAGAAATCAAAAGGACGAGATGTAGAGGACATAGGAACAATCCAAAAAGAGATTAAGAGACTAACCTAGTGTGACTGAGAAGGGTGAAGAGAAGATTGACACTGTGTAAATCAAACAAGAAGACACCTGGAATCGAGAAGGACGATAGGAGGAATCGGAGCTTTCGAGCAGCAACAAAGCTGGAGCTTGAGGAAGGAGGAGGAGATTCAAGCAAGATGAAAAATAAAGAATAGTAGAAGTGCTTAAATAGCTCGAGTAACCCTAAGGTGGTTATGATAGTAGATCCTTCTTGACTGACCTTCACGCGATGCATGTCCCATTCGTCATGGTAGGGGTCTGGCAATAGGCGGATCCTTAATGATGTCATACCTTGGATAGACTTTTGGTGGGAGTTTCGAAAAACATCCTTTCGGGTCACCATGCATTTATAAAGCTTCGGCATCGGTGCGGTAGATGCCAAAATTTTCCATCCAGCAAATGCGGGAAGCTAAAAAAAAAGGGAGGAAAAGGAACTTCGGCAGTCACAATTTTACTCCCTTCTTTCGAACTTCGAACTCGAGAATAGGAAGACTTGTGTTGAGGATAAATATGTTCTTACCGAAGTTCTATCGGGGGTCTGATCTTTGGGTGACCCCACCCAGTAGTGACGGTCATGGTCGGGCTTCGATCGATAAAGGCAATCAGGTTCCTCCACCATAAATGGATGAACTCCTCCAATCACGCTCCTTCTGGATGATCCTCTCTGACTGAGCAAAACCTCAAAGGAACTTGAATAATGAGAGCAATCGCTTGAGCAGTTGAAGCATTAAGGTTTCACCCCCTGAGTAGTCTAGCCTAGCCAGCTTGGAAGCTAGCAGAACTTCTTTCCTATCGGACCTCCTTTAAATCGTGTATCACTATCACCATCAAATCTCATCTCGAGAGCCTCCAACTAATAGAACCTCCCTCAGACAATCTTCTATGCATTATCTCAAACTCCTTCCAAACTTTTCCAGCAGTCGAACTCCTACCGGACTTCTCCTTCTGTCGAACTTCTTCATCAACCAAATTTCCTTCAAACTTCTCCCTCGAGTTGCCTAAGGGGCTCCACCCAATCGAGCTTCCTCTAGACTCTCTCAGCATGCTCCCTTCAATATCCCTCTTAGCTGCCCGAAAGAATCTCGGCACTTACTCTTGATATAGCAAATAACAGTTAAGGCATGGTCGATCTTGAGAACATCCAAACTCCTCCAGAACAACAGTAACTATAAGCTCTTCACCGCCTGCAACTAACCCATTCGAACCTCGACTGTTAAGTCCAAATAGACTAACACGTCACAACAATGGATACCATCCTCCATAACAAATCTCATGTGGTCCGGAATGATCCACTACTAGGTGGTTATGGCTATCGCCATCAGTTTGTTACGGGCTCCACCTATATAAGAGACCCTCCAGATATGCTTTATTCCCTAAGCTCTCATCTTCTATCTCGAAACTCTGCTAAAAATCTCTCTGAATACTTTATTTTTGTTGGCCAAAAGAGCTGACTTGATCATCGGAGGATCATGCTGGAGCCACCAGATCTGACTCCGGATGAGACTTGTTTTGCATATCACCGATGGCAACCTCATCTTCTCCACCTCCAACCTCAAATCCATTATCAATCAAATTTTACACCAATAGAATTTAATCTAATTAGATCTCTAATTAGATTAAAGTTTAATCTAATTAAGATTTAATTAAACCCAAATTCAGATCAAATCAAAAATTGATTCCATGATAATTGAGTCATCTCATAACTCAATCAAATCAAACCCAATTCAAGTCAAATTGAATCCAATTCAATTAGACTTGATTTAAAATTTATTTCTCAATCAGATTGAGTCTAATTAGTAATCAAATTGATAATTTATTATTTTAAATTAATTATCAATCATATTGATAATTATACCCTTAACGATTCATAATTATCGATCAATCATCAGATCATATAGAAACCTCTTTTGTGTATGATCTCATAGGTTCTATTCTACTGGTAGTGAGATACATTATGATATCTATCATAATATCATCAAAACTTTTTTTGATGGATTGGAATAATTTCAACACTATCCATTGAGAATCATCGATCATCAAGATGAAGCTCGTGGGTTCCACAATCCATCAGTGACATCTGGCAGTATGTAGTAGCAATCCAGTAGAATTGAAGTATGAATCTCTAGGTATAGTTATCATATGATTTAGTTCTTCTACCAAAAATTTTGACTTGATGGAGGTCATGGACAACTCATCAAATCCCATCGTCAGTCATATATAAGATTCGCTCGATTTGAGTTCTCTTGTGAATCTCGTGGAAACTCCTTTCTAGTATTCACCTTGCTTTGGCTGAAGACTTAGTGAACTCGATCTTGTGAATCACATAGGATTATACCTTTTCTACTAAGATCGATAGATCCCATCTAAGTGCATTCTACTCTCAATAGCGAATTAGAATCCACCATAGCCAACATACACAGTAAGGATCCAAATGGCTAAGGATCAAGTAGACGTGTAGTCAAACTATAGTAGCCTCACTGTAAATAGCCAATGCACCATAGGTCAAAGAACTAGTCATACTACTATAGCATCGAGAATATCACTAATGAGTAAGTAGACATCCAAGTGATTTCTTATAATGGTCACGCTCAGTGCAAGTTATTCTCTAATTTATCATCCTAGTGTCATCATGCTACAGACTCGAGACTCATCTATCCGTGTAGGAGGTGATCATGTACCAATCTAACTGGATCAATCACTATCCTCCATGATGATTCTTTAGTTAGGAGCATTTAGAAATTAACCACTAATAGTATATGTCTCAAATTCTAAATACCTTGAGAATATGCTAAATCATCTTTGTTAATTTCTAGAATAAATCATGGACACACAAACATGACTGAAAATAAGAATATCCTTTATTAATAATAAAAGTTTACATGGTCAAATACAAACCCTGAAAAATAAATGTGTTAGCCAATAATTGACTTTCTAGGGCACACATCTAACACTTAGATTAACCCTAAAACCAATCTCTTAGATCTTTGATTCAAGATATCTGATCTAATCTAAATCTTTAGATCTAATCTAATCAAAATTTAATCTAAATTCTAGATCTTAATCAAAATTCAAAAATTTTAGATCTAATATAAATTTTAGATCTAATCTTCATTCAAAAATTTTAGATCAAATATGAATTTTAGATCTAATCTTGAACTTAAGTGTATAAACTTAAAACTAGCTCTAATATCAATTGAAGAAAATTTTTCGATATATATGCAAGATCAATAATAAAAAATTATAATGGAAGAAATCTAATCTAGCGTGCATCTATGAGATCGCATCTCATAAGGGTAAGATCTATTATACACCTAAGCTCAAGACATAAAATTGATAATAAAGATCAGATCTTCACCTTTGCACGGATAGATCTTCACCACAGTTTGATGATCGTGGATATCTTCTTGCAGGTTTCTTGAAGAGCCGCATGTTGTGCCTACGGCTACTTAAAGCCACAGCCGTAGATCTAATGTCTTGCATGAAACCTGGGTGTTAATCCAGAAACATGAAAAAGAATAAAGTAAATGGCAGCACCTAGGGCTTAGCATTAGAATCAAAGGAAAGAGAGTTTAAGAAAAAAAGCTTTATATTAATTTCGCACCTGTAAAAGTTACAATACCTAGATTTATATATCCTAGAATTTTTATTACACCATATGAATTCTAATAAATCCAAACTCTAGCTAAAAAGCTTTCTTAGGCTAACCAAATATATGAAAGCACTCACCGAGCCCATGTACATGCATGTCTCCCATGCTCTCATTTCCTAGATCTGAATTCAACCCATACATGAATTAGCCACCCTTAAGACCTTATTAAACTAGGCCTTAAGACCCCTTGGATTAAATCCAATCTAGAATCAAATAGAAAACCCTATTATATTCTGTTCGCCACTACTGAGCCAGCTTAATCAAAAGTCGAGCTAGCTCGACTGTGTCTTACCCAAACACTATATTCTATATGCCTGAGAGGACTGGCTTGACTACGGTCCGAGCTGGCTTGGTCTCAGCTCGAGCTGGCTAAATCCATATCCAAGCCAACCTGACTATGTGCCAGTCCCTTATCTTGGCTGATACTTCTTATGGCTCTAGTTCTTTGCTCCATCTTGTGTCTCAGATCTCTGAAGTACCTATCAAGCCTCTCAAGGTCCTCACATCTGAATCTTAAGCCTATGGAGGGGTACACACCACCTCCACCCTAGGACAGCTCTTGTCCTAGCCTTAGCACCACACCTATCCTAGTATCCCAGGAGCCAACTGTTAGAAATTATATCCTAAAGCCAATTATTTAGAATGTAGATGGTTGAGCTAAATATAATTATACTTTAATTATTAATAAATAAAATTATTATTTTAGCATTTTCATCACTTTGTGCATCTTCCTGTAATGAGCTCTTCTATGATGAAGTCCTTAGGACTATTTAGAGTCAACAAAGAAGAATTTATCATTTAGTCCTTAAACCAGTTTGCGATCAAATGATTCATTATTATCTAGGATGATAATGTATCGAGTGTAAGTCATTGTATGCCATAAATGTTGGTTGTCCTCTTAACCAAGAAGTATGAAGATACTGTTATGGCATGCAAGTGAAGTGTAGAGATACATTTCACTGAATGTGATCCAACTGCAGAGCTCTCTTTTGCAAAGAGTTGCTCATGAAGGATATGGGCATATATGTCCCTTAGACCTGAGATCACCATGGTGATTTGCAAGCAACTCACTGTACTTAGGTACTGGACTATCTGAATTTCTAATTCAGTGATGAAAGGCTACTGGGTAGAGTCAAGTACTTGGCTTATCAGTACGTGAGTCAAGATAGGATTAACCCCTCCAACTATTGGAACAAGTGCATCATTATATTTCAATTTAGCAAATCCTCAGTCGGAGTAGTCCATATGATGGACGCTAAGTTTTGAAATACATTGTGGATGAATTTTAGGATTGACAGTAAATCCTAAATCATCCTTTGAGCATCGAGGTTGAGAGGATAAATTATACAATAACCATATTCCATAGGTTTTTTGATGTTGTATTGTAATTTTTTGATCTATCCGGATGTCGGGTACCATTGCTAGATGGTCACATCCATTGGTACCAAAAATTAGTTTCTATGCTATTGGCTTAAGATTCGAACATATAGGATCACACATAATAGAAGTTCCTATCTGATCTGATGGTTGATATTAAGTCTCGATGACCTAGGACACTATGGTCAAAAGTCTCACCGGACTGGGACTCTGTAACTAAGAGTTCCACTGAATTGGGACTCGAGTTCTACTTATCTGGGACTCTCTGATCGTGAGTCCTGATGACCTGGGACTCTATGACCAAGAGTCCTAGTGGACTGAAACTCTGAGTTCTACTCATTTGGGACTCTCTGATCAAGAGTTCCACTGGTCTGGAACTCTATGATCATGTATTCATTTCATTTGGGACACTAGGTTCAAGAGTCCCATTGGTTTGGGACTCTTCAAAAGTTTTATATTAATGGGACTCTCTTGACCAAATACCCACCCGACTAAGACTTTGTATTTATTGAAAGATTAATTAGCAATTTGATTACTAATTAGCTCAATTGGATTGACAGATGAGGATTTAATCAAGTTTGATTGAATTAGATTCAATTGGATTTGACCTGATCAGGTCATAAGATGATCTAATTGCTAGGGGAGATTTGACCCTGATTTATTCAGGATCTGGACCTAATTAATTTCTAATTTGATTAGGATTTTATTGGGTTGGGTTAAGCCTAAATTAGTTGGATTTAACCTAGTCTAACTAGGCCTAGATTAATTTGTTTGGTTGAAACCAATTAAGACTGAGTCAAATAAGTTTGAATTCAAACCTTCCTTCTCCCAGCGCCACCCTGCTTTGACTTTTCCACACCCTATCTCACACACACTTTGGTTTTGCATGAGAATTCTCACACATAGAAGGTATTGTTAGATATGTGTGCTCTAGAAGGCAAATTGGCTGACACTTATAATTTTGACTATAAATAATAAAATAAGTTATTTTCTATCACAGCGTATATTTGAAAGTGTCTGTGATACATCCCTTGAGTTAATGGTAATGATAGTTCATATTTTTAAGAGTTGAAAATTTAAGACATGAATTTTCATTATTAACTCACAAAATGGTCGATCATCATAAGGATGGTGATTGATTTGGTAGGTTGGTGTACGATCACTTTTTTAGAGTAGATGAATATTGAGTCTATGATATGGAGACACCAGAGTGAGAGTACAGATACTCGTTAGAGAATGAGAGCACTGAGCATGACCACCTCGAGCAGTCATGAGAAAATCTACCTTCTCATCGATGACTGGCTCGAAGCTACAGTGGTGTGTCGAATTTTTTAATCTAAGGTGCATCAGTAGTTTACCTTGAGGATGTTATAGTTTGACTACACCATAACTTGGTCTCCTAGCCATTCAGAATCCTGAGGAGTATGTTGGGTATAGCATGTTCATTATAGGAACTGGATTGCACCAATAGAAAATCTATCTACCTTGGTAGATGAGGAGTAGCCCTATGATGATTATGAGAATTAAGTCCATAAGTCCATGGCCATGGCAGAGTGAAATAATAGAAAGAATTTCTACTAGGGTTTTCACATTGGACTTGAATCGAATGATTAATTCATATGATGGATATTAGGGTTTGACGAGATCATCTTAACCCTAATTCGATCGGGGCTCAAGATAGAGGAACCTAATCACACAGGTAACTGCATCGAGAGGTTCACTTTTAGTTCTGATGGATTGCCACCATATGCTGCTAGGTGTCACTAGTGGATTTTTGGAGCAATTAGAATGATTTGGTTAATCAATCATACTAGTTGTTTGAATCAGAAAAGTTTTGATCCATCAAAAGGTATTTCCATGATATCGATGACAGAGATCGCATCATATCCCATTACCATATAGAACTGAACCTAACTGGATCAAACAAACAAGGGTTTGGATCTCGATGTCATCAATTGGACTAATCTAGTTTAATTTATTTGAATAAGATTCAATTAGGTTCAAGAAAATCGTGCTAGCACATGGTTGAGCCAATGTTCTTCTTCAATAATTATTAAAGCTTATCTCGACTAAGCCAAATGTGTTTGGGCTCACTCAGAAATCTTTACTTAGTCTAACTGGAGCTCGTCCAGATCAGAAAAGGGTTATCTTAATTCATGAGATAAATTTAAGACAATACCTTCCATTTTCGATCACCTGCTAATTCCTGCTTTCGGACATTGGTCAAATTTTGATCCTAGACACTTGGACATCTGTCCATGTGTCATGTGCCAATAGGAGAGTACTTGGGGCCTTGTCCCCCTGCTGAATGTAGATAGGAAGAGAGTGCATGCCTAGGGAGGCATGCGCCCCATGAGGATAAAGGAGGAGTCCCATACAGATGGGACTCCAGGGTTGCTTTAGGGGACTAAACTCTATGGCGCCAAGAACTCTTGTTTGACCCAGTCTTGGCGCTACCTTAGGAGGGTTTTGATGGTCTCTCATCTAATTAGATCAGATGATGTCATCCCACCAATCAGATTTAGATTTGATTGCTCAAAGGGTCATGATTGACCGGGATGATATGGCACTGGATGGCGCAGCTGGGTCTATATAAACCCTATCTACGCCTAGGTTTTTAAAAAATGCTTCTACCTTTAGCCCACGTCACAAATCCTCTCTCCCTTATTCTCCATGCCACCCTCTAGTCCTCTCTCTCCTCTCCATGCCCAATGGGTTTTGGGCATCAATAAGGTGTGATTCGAGCAAGTGAAAGGCGCTAGGAAAGAAAGAAGGCAGTATTGCTGCAAGAGACAATGGCAGTTCTTTAAAAGAAGTTTTGAAGACCTTCAAGATCAGATCTATATCTAATTTTTGAAGAATTAATTGAGAAGAAGAAGATCTCCAGATCCTGCCTAAGTGGATATTGGTAGAGGTCAGGCGCTTGCGTGGCTACATCCAGAACCTCAGGCAAACATCGGGATCGTCACAAGGTAATTAGATTACCCAAAATAAAGATATAATTAAATTAAATTTAATTTTTATTTTTATTTTATTTTTATTATTAGATTAATAAGATCAGATCTGAGAAGTTTTAGATCTAATTAGGATCTCAGAGAAAAAATTTTTGAAATATCCCTCCTGATCCAATCAAATCTAAACGAACCTAATCCGAAAAATAGCTTTTTTCCTTCAGCTGATATCAGAGCCATGTTCTATAATTCATTAGATCTAATTTTAATTTATTTTTGATCTGATAATTAGATGATTTAAAATTTCACATTAGATGTGATTAGATCTAAAATTAAAAAATTAAAAATTAAATAATCTAGATCTAAGATGTATGACTAGACTAGGAATAGAATTATTCTATATGCAGTCTAGCATAATCATAATTTTAATTTAATTAATTATAATTTTTAGATCTATTTATTTACTATTTTTTAATATTATATATATTATAATTATATTTAAAAAATAGAAAATAAATTTATTTAATTTGTTCATATGAGATATGATAGATGCATGTTTAGACTAGTTGTAGAATAGTTCTACAAAATTATCAAGAATAAATTTTAATTTGATATGATCAAATTTAAAACTTATTTTTTAGATATTTATGAGATAATTTAGATCTAAAAACATGCATGATATGATATATGAGATGTATGCAAAACATATTTTTAGTTAGATCAATTTTTATATATGTGATATATGATGTAGATCTAACTAGTTTTGTAGATTTATCATGTTTCTGATTAAGATGTGCCCCTTGGCCGTCCAATCATAAGAATGAAGTGGGATTTAAAGGCCCTTTTCTTGCATTTGATGGGATGTTCTTATGGAGTGAAGGGGTGTCCTTAATCAAAAATAAAAAACTTATTTTCTGTAAAATCCTAAATCCTGAAATCCAAGGATTTTATATATATATTTTATTTATGAATCCTAAAATTAATTAATAATTAAGATTATAAAATATATTATGTCTAAAATTGAGAATTTTTAGATCTAAGATATATTCATAAAATTTGGTTTAGGCTTAGGTAGCTCAATTAGGTCTAGCGGTTGATCAAACCGAATCAAGAGTTGGTTGATGGGATCAAGAGTGCTTAAATTGATCAGCCTAATAAGATTAAGTCTGGATCAAAGTCGAGTCACATAAGTGATCGATCGAGTTAAGACCTAATTAGACTCAGTGGTTAGAGTTTGGATTGTAGGCTAACCCAATTGGTTCTGACTCAACAATTTGGTGTCTAAGGTAAGTTTGGTAGATATGATCGACTGATTTTTAATTGGAAGCTACTCGACTTGAATGCGTTCTTGTCGAGTTAATAGCATATCCCTTCCACCAGTCTCACTTACCTGGCTATATTTGTCGCCCAGTCCTGACCTAAGGTGGCTAACAATCCAAGCTGACCCATGCCACTAGGTTAGTCATAATGGTTATGGCTATGTCAAGTCAAGTTTAAAGAGACCTAAATCAAATTTTTCTAAGAAAAGATTAAGTCTAAGATTTTCTACCATTGTAGATGTGCGGGCCCTTACCAGGGTTGATTGTTCTCGATTGGTCATAGTGGTTTAGTTACACCAAAAAGATGCAACCATGTCTATTGGGCATTGGATGCTACGAGCTAGAGGATGGATTGGGCTCAAAATTTTGGATACAGTGAGAGACCCAATTAGGAATCCAATCTATGCAAATGGTGGGTCTGACTTAACTAAGGAGTGGATCAATATTTTGGGCACGATGAGATTCATGAATTAGAGAGCAAGTTTGGGTGCACTATGATTATAGAATCATTGGATAAGAGTTGTTCACTGATTGGCTAACCCATCATCAATAACTGTTAGGTGAGGTGATGAGTCAGTTGGTGAAACTGCACCATCCACTAGAAATCAGTATTCGTAGAGATTTTTGAATCTCTACAGAGCAGTGTAGGGATCCAAAAAAATACTGAAAGCTAATTTATTTAAAAATCAAACTTCTAAATAAATTGGTCAAGTCTTAATTATAAAATCTAACTAGAATCTTTGACTCTCTACAGAAAAAAGAAAAATATCTGCGTCCAACCCACTAGCCCATATCCTAGACACCCATAGACTGACCGAACCCAATTACAAGGATTGGCTCCAAAACTTCAAAATTATTTTGGATTTCGAGAAGTTGACTCATGTATTGGACCAAGATCCTTTCACTTTACCAGCTCGTCCGTCTATTGAACAGAGAGCGTCTTTTGATAAGTGGACGAATGAAGATAATAAGGCCAGATACTACATGTTGGACTCAATGTCTAATGAGCTTCAGCACCAACATGAACATATTAAGACCGCCTACCAAATGTTGGCTCACCTGCAAGAGTTGTTTGGTGAACAGAGTCACACAGTCAAATATCAAGTCACTAAATAACTGTTTAAGGCTAAAATGCATGATGGGCAGTCAGTCCAAGATCATTGTCTGATAATGATCAAGGACTTGGAAGAGCTTGAGAAGCTCAGAGTGAAGTTAGACAAGGATCTATAGAATGATATAATTCTACAATCCTTGATTAATGCATATTGGCAGTTCATCATGAACTACCATATGCATAAACTTCAAAATACTCTGGTCGAGCTTATGAATATGCTGGTTACTGCTGAGCTTTCTATGAAAGGTTCTAAAGGCTCAGTACTTGCTATGGAACGGACTTCTTCCAAGAGAAAGTCTTTTGAAAAGATGAAGAAGTCTAAGGTGGAAGGTGGAATGAAAAAGAAGGCAGAGCTGAACAAGAAGGCTGCTGACAAAGAAAAGTATTTTCATTGTAATACTGATGGCCATTGGAAGCGGAACTGTCCTACATACCTGGCCACCCAGAAGAATAAGAAGGAGATAGGTCCTTTTAGAGCTATGCTCATTATTAAATCTAACTTTACGATTTCTCCTGCATCTAGTTAGTTGCTTGACTCTGGTTCTAGTGCTCATTTATGCACTTTCATGTAGGTTCATGAGGATAGTAGGAGGCTGAGGGATGGTGAGATGATCCTATGCATCAAAAATGGAGCAAGAATTGCTACTGTGGCCATGGGAACCTACCCTCTTCGACTACCATCTGGCATAGATTTAGTACTTAAGGATTGTTATTATGTACTTGCTGCAAGCAAAAATTTGATTTCTATTTCATGTTTAGCACAAGAAGGCTATGTAATTAGTCTTCCTAAGAACTATTGTAATATTTTTTATGAAACAAATAAAATTGCAAGTGGTTTCCTTATTAATGATCTCTACTAGTTACATATTGATGTATCTGTCTTTAATATCGAGCAAACTATGAATGATAAGTGGTAAAAATATCCTAATAAAAGTATTAAATTATAAAATAAATTAATCTATTCTTTTTAGAAATTAATACTTTTGTTGATCTTATGTAGGAAAGAAGGCTATCAATATGAAGATCTTATTTTTCTGATTCAGATAAAATAAATTTCAGGCAAAATGGACTTCAAATGAGCTCAGAATTGAATTTCAAAAAAAAAACTGGCTTAGTAGACCGCCCGATCCGACCACACCCAGCAAACCACCCGCTAACGCATGCTGATGCCAAGCTTATGTCAGCATTTTTCGCAGCGCACGGTAGACCGTTTGGAGGGCATTTTGGGAATTTCACATGGAGAAGCATGCTCTGATTGGCTAAAGAAAGCGGCGGTCCACGCAACACCGGGCTCGCACATGGTCTATAGAGGGCAATTTGAGAATTTTGTCTGATCTGACGAATGTCTTTCACTAAGATTTGATCGAATGGCTGATAGTTGTGCGCTGACGAATGGCATCCATAGCTCCCAACTGAGATCCAATGGTTGAGATTTGTCTTGACTTATAACTAAGAATCAGAGGCTTCTCTGTGCACGATCTAACACCCCAAATTTGATCTTCAAGGCTGATCCAATGGTCCAAATGAATTTCGACTTGATTTGAGATTTTAAAATGATTTTTGAGTGATTTTTGGATGGTTTGATCGACATCCAACGATCAGAATTGATCCAGGACTCTTTTTGAGTTATTTTGAGAGTTTTAAACCTGATTTCAATATGATTTTGGTGGAAGATGACCCAGATTATAAAAAGGCCTGCTATTGTTGAAGAAAAAAAAAGAGAGAGATAGAGAGATAGAGAGAGAAGAGAGAGGCAGAGAGAGTTTTGAATAGAGATTTTTGAGAGAGAGAAAAGGAAGGGCTTTAATTTTTTTCTTTTCTTCTTTCGATAATTAGAACATCAATCAATCTTCTTCTTCATCAAGTTTTCTACACCAAGAGCAATGGATAATCGATTTCAGCAATTAAACAGTCTAATTTCTTCATACTTTTTATTTTATTTGCTATTTTTGAACTTGTTATCATGAACTAAATTTTTTTTTTTACTAAGACTAAGGTGTAGCCACTCTTTTGATGAAATATTCAGTATGATTTATTTTTAATTTTAAATTTTATTCATGAGGAGTATATAAATCTGATCTTAATATTTTTATATTACTGGTCATCTTCTAATTGATCTGATGAATGTAGATGTTACAAATCAAGTACATCTACGTTATTGCTTCTTGATTATATACCTTGTATTATGAATCAAATTAGAATTTATATGCATGCAAAAATTTTAGTGCACTTTGGATGCAGCGTATTTTAATTAGAGGATTTCACAAAAACTTAATGCATTAATTTTATTTAAATTACATCTGGACCAAAGGATAATTAATAAATATTGATAGTTTTGCTACGCCTGGACCAAAGGTTAGTGAATAAATTAGAAGACTCCATCATCATATGAAATAAAATTAATCTATCAATCTGAATATTGTATTGACTGAGTTGGTGAACCGAATGCCTCAGTAACCCATTGCTCTTAAGTTTAAAACCCTAATAATTACACTCTCTATTTCCTTAAAATTTTTAATTATTTTTTTTATTTTGTTCTTTAATTTCTTATTCTCATAAATCGATCTTCTAAATAAAGCATAGGAAAGAGCTTTTCAGTACTTATTTTTCAATCCTCTAGGGCGATACTCTACTCGTTTACTTTATTACTTGATCGATTGGTGCACTTGCCATAGCAATAAATTAGCATGCATCAAGTTTTTTGCATCATTGCCAGGGATTATGTCTAAAACAATATTAAAATTTTGATCCTAGCTTTACTTTAGAATTTTATTTTTAATTTTTGTTCTTACATTATTTTTTTAAAATTTATTCAGTGCATGACACGTACTGGACATAGTAACTTACTATCTTCAGATTCAAAAATTGAAAGGATCATCAGAAGACTACAACAAGAAAGACACATGGCAGCTGAAGATCCTAATGATATCAATCTAGGATTGGATATGGCGATCGAGGAATAGCATGAAGCTATTTGACTAGTACATCATCCATTAAACGATTACATCACACCATCTATAGCCGATGCAGCTTCGAGCATTAGGAGATTGCTTGTGCGAGCAAACAACTTCAAAATAAAATCGGCAATGATCCAGATGATTCAATCAACTATCCAATTTAGTGGACACGTGCATGATGATCCGAATGCCTATATTTTTAACTTTCTTGAACTTTATGATCTTTTAAAATTAATGGGGTGTCGGATGATGCTATTAGATTAAGGTTATTTTCTTTCTCTTTATGGGATAAAGCTAAAAGTTTGCTTCATTCTCTTCCTACAGATTCTATCACAACTTGGGATGTCCTAGCCCAAAAATTCTTAGCTAAGTGCTTTCCACCTTCCAAGACTACCAAGATGTACAACGATATCACTTCTTTTATGCAAATGGAGATGGAGACACTATATGAGGCTTGGGAGCATTTCAAGAAACTACTGAGGAGATGTCCACATCATCAACTATCCGTATGGCTTCAGGTACAAACTTTATATAATGGTTTATCTCCTACTAATCATTCTATGATTGATGCAGTAATAGGAGGAACCATTAACCAAAAAATGGAGGAAGAAGTCTTTGATCTGATCGATGAGATGGCATCAAATAGCTATCAGTGGCAAACAGAATGCATGATACCAAAAAGACTAGTAGCTATGTAGAGAGTAGATTACGTGCCAACTTTACTAGCTAAAATTGCAGCCCTTAGAGCCGAAGTCAATAACTTGAAGGGAACAGCTATGCATATTCAGAGCATCACCTATAACCTATGTGGAGGAGGACACGATATTAGCAATTGCCAGATAGGTAATCCTTTTGCTAAAGCAACTGATACAGCTAATTATGTTGGTAATTTTTTTCAGGATGCAACAAAACAATCCCTACTCCAACACATACAATCAAGAATGGAGGCAGCACCAAAATTTCTCCTGGAGCAATCAAAATGTAGCACAACAGCCATCCCCGGGGTTCCAAGTACCTGAAAAGAAGTCCAACATGGAGGAGCTAATGGTCAAATTTATTCAAAACCAAGAAGCAACTATAAAAAATTTGGAAGCCAAACTTAGGCAGGATCAGCAGTAGCAATTCGAAACTTGGAGATGCAAATAGGTCAAATGGCTAAGATAATCTTTGAAAAACCTCAAGGATCCTTGCCCAGCAACACGGAGACCAATCCAAGGGAGCAAGTCAATGCTATTACCCTAAGAAGTGGTATGAAGCTGGAGGAGCCACATAAGAAGAAAGAGACTGAAGAGCCAACTACGAATAAGGAACCATCAACTAAAATTCACAGTCACCAAAACAACCAGTGGATGGATGCTCTCTAGGTATACGATTTGCCGATCCAAATGTGAAGCCCTATGTGCCGCCACTACCATTCTAAGAGAGATAAATACAGCATCAAGATAAGGAATTTTCTAACTTTTTCAAAATTTTAAAGAATTTACATATTATTATTCCTTTTGTAGATGCTATCACTCAAATGCCCAAGTATGTCAAGTTTCTCAAAGAAATCCTAACAAATAAGAAAAAGCCGAAGGAGCATGAGAGAATAAATTTGAATGAAGAATGCTCAGCAATACTTCAAAATAAATTACCACAGAAGCTAAAAGATTCAGGGAGTTTTACTATCCCTTGCATTATTGGTGATTGTAGTTTTGATAAAGTTTTATGTGATTTAGGAGCAAGTATTAATCTCATGCCTTTTTCTATTTTCAGGAAGCTAGGTCTAGGAGAATCAAAGCTTACCACTATTACTCTTCAATTAGCCGACAGATCCATCAAATATCCAAGAGGTATAGTGGAGGATATCTTGGTAAAGGTAAACAAGTTTATTTTCTATGTTGATTTTATTGTTCTTGATATGGAAGAAGATTATGATGTACCCCTTATTTTAGGGAGACCCTTTTTAGCTACTGGAGGAGCTTTAATAGATGTTCAACAAGGAAAATTAATTCTTAGAGTCCAAGATGAACAAGTTACTTTTAATATTTTCAAAGATACTAAACATCCTGATGATAATCAAACTTATTTTCTAATTGATATTATTGACAATTCATTATATGAGAATTCTGTAGAAAATAGGTTTGAGACTATAAAAGCTAGCAATGTCCAATTGAAAGAGAGCTCGATCAAACATGAAAGTATTCCAATTGAAGTGGCACCGGATTGATTCAACTTAGAACTCAAAGAAAGTCAAGCTGAAGACTATAAATCAGAACTACTAGATAGGTTGTTTCTTTTCTTTTTAGTTTTGATCATTTTTTTTTTAAATTTTTTAGTAATTTATTGTTGCTCTTTTACTGCTTTGGTGTGTATTTTCAATTTTGTAGAAAAAATCAATGAGAGCTCAAGCAAAATTTCAAAGCTCCAAAGAACCAGACTGAACCAAATCAGGTGTATTCCTTCCTGTCCTTTATTGCACCCTTTATTTTTTTTCTCCATTAAGACAATATAGAATAAGTTAGGGGGTTAAAAAAAAAAAAATTTAACCATGTATCAAGAAGAAAATCTTGAGCAAGATAGACTGGATAAGTGATAAAAGATAGAAGTATCTGCTAATGAATGTAACGAGTTAAAAAAGTAGATTAGTTGGTCAGACTTTTAACAGCCTACTTAGATCATCAAAAGACTATTAGCACTTCTAATTGCACATGCACACTAACAAGGCAAAGTAGGTATTGATTATAAGGCCAATTGAGGATTCAATTATCACTAAAAATTGATAATTAATATACATTCTAATCAAAAAAACTTGAATTTAAGAAAAGAGCTACCTGCCAAAAAATATATATATATATAAAGTGCCAAAGATAGAGTATATGTGGACTGCCCAAGGCCTAGTAACTGGGTCTCTACACCTAGGTCAATTGTGGACATTCACGTAAAATCGTGGAAGGAAGGTTAGGATGCTCAGCACATAAAAGAAAAAAAAAGGGCAGTGTGAAAGCTACCTTAATTCATGAGTATAAAATTGAGGATGTATAGAAAATTGACCAAAATAGGTGATAAGAGAGGATACTTTTGTACTTTAATATAACACTGAAATGCTAAAGTTAGTCATGACAAACACAAGTGCTATAAATCTTTGATGTAATTTAAGAAAGTTTTTAAATGTATTAACTGCAAAATTTGCTTCTGAAGCTCAATGCTTAGTTAGCAATATTTTCTAAACTTTTTGATCTTTAGTCCTAGATTTTATCTTTTTGATGGATAATCTTATTGAAACATGGTATTAAATAAAACATTACTAAGGGACTAGCAATGACTAAGTTAGGGGGTGTGATAAGTGATAAAAATATATTAATAAAAGTATTAAATTATAAAATAAATTAATCTATTATTTTTTAAATTGATACTTTTGTTAATATTATGTAGGAAAAGGGCCACCAATATGAAGATCTTATTTTTTTAGTTCTGATGAAATAAATTTCAGGCAAAATGGACTTCAAATGAGTCCAGAATTGAATTTCAAAAAAAAAAAAAAAGGTCTGGTTTAAACCGATTCAAAAAAAATTAGCTCAGCAGATCACCCGATCCGACCGCACCCAGCAGACTGCCCGCTAATGCAATGCTGATGCCAAGCTAACGTCAGCATTTTTTGCAGCGCATGGTGGACTGTTTGGAGGGCATTTTGGAGATTTCACATGGAGAAGCATGCTTCGATTGGCTGAAGAAAGCAACGGTCCATGCAACACCAAGCTCACACATGGTCTACAGAGGATAATTTAGGAATTCTATCTAATCCAATGGATGCCTTTCACTGAGATTTGATCGAATGGCTGATAGTTGTGCGCTGATGAATGGCATCCATAGCTCCCGACCGAGATCCAACGATTGAGATTCATCCTGACTTATAACTAAATCAGAGGCTTCTCTGTGCACAATCTGATAGCCCAGATTTGATCTTCAAGGCTAATCCAATGGTCCAAATGAATTTTGACTTGATTTGGGATTTTAAAATAATTTTTGAGTGATTTTTGGATGGTTCGATCGACATCCAACGGTCAAAATTGATCTAGGACTCCTTTGAGTTATTTTGAGAGTTTTAAACCTGATTTCAATAGGATTTCGATGGAAGACAACCCAGATTATAAAAAGGCCCATTGTTGTCAAAGAAAAAGAAAGAGAGAGACAGAGAGAGAAGAGAGAGGCAGAAAGAGAAGAGAGAGGCAGAGAGAGTTTTGAATAGAGATTTTTGAGAGAGAGAAAAGGAAGGGCTTCTAATTTTTTCTTTTCTTCTTCCGACAATCAGAACATCGATCAAGAAGCTTTTCTTCTTCTTCATCAAGTTTTCCACACCAAGAGTAATGGATAATCGATTTCAACAATTAAACAGTATAATTTCTTCATGCTTTTTATTTTATTTGCTATTTTTGAACTTGTTATCATGAACTAAATTTTTTTTTTACTAAGGCTAAGGTGTAGCCACTCTTTTGATGAAATATTCAGTATGATTTATTTTTAATTTTAAATTTTATTCATGAGAAGTATATAATTCTGATCTTAATGCTTTTAGATTATTGGCCATCTTCTAATTGATCTGATAAACATAGATGTTACGGACCAAGTACATCTATGTTATTGCTTCTTGATTATATACCTTGTATTATGAATCAAATTAGAATTCATATGCATGCAGAAATTTTAGTGCACTTTGGACGCAGCGTATTTTAATTAGAGGGTTTCATAAAAACTTAATGCATTAATATTTATTTAAATTATACGTGGACCAAAGGATAATTAACATATATTGATAGTTTTGCTATGCCTGGATCAAATGATAGTGAATAAATTAGGAGACTCCACTGTCACATTAAATAAAATTAATCTAACAACCTAAATATTGTATTGACTAAGTTGGTGAATCGAATGCCTTAATAACCCATTGTTCTTATGTTTAAAATCCAAATAATTACACTCTCTCTATTTTCTTAAAATTTTTAATTATTTCTTTATTTTGTTCTTTAATTTCTTATTTTCATAAATCGATTTTCTAAATAAAGCATAGGAAAGAGCTTTTTAGTACTTATTTTCCAATCCTCTAGGGATGATACTCTACTCATTTACTTTATTACTTAATTGACTGGTGCACTTGCCATAGCTATAAATTAGCATGCATCAGTAAATGCCATAGGATCAAAATGACCTAGGGATAGTCTAAACGATAGGTATCTATGGCACCTAAGGCTAGGTCATATAGCAGAAGATAGGGTTAACAAATTGGAGAAAATTGGGCTATTGAGTCCATTGACTTTTAAGTCATATCCAATTTATGAATCATATCTTCATGGCAAAATGACTAAGCTTCTTTTTATAGGACATGGGAAAAAGGCCACGGATCTACTTATCCTAGTACATACTGATGTGTGCGGCCCATTTGATGTGCCAGCTAGAGACAACTTTATCTACTTCATAACCTTTACCAATGATTTATCTCGATATGGGTATGTGTATCTTATGAGACACAAGTCTGAAGCCTTTGAAAAGTTTAAAGAATTCAGACATGAAGTGGAAAAGCAAACTAAAAAATCCACTAAGATTCTTCAATCAGATCGAGGAGGTGAATACCTTAGTCGAAAATTCCTGGACTATCTCAAGCAATATAGCATAGTCTCTTATTGGACTCCACCTGAAACACCTCAACTCAATAGAGATTCAGAATGGAGGAACCGCATCCTATTAGATATGGTTCGATCCATGATGAGCTTCATAGATCTTCCTAATTTTCTTTAGGAACATAGTATGTTAACTACTATATATTTACTAAATAGGATTCTCTCTAAAACTATTCCTACCATACCGTATGAGATATGGCATGGTAAGAAACTAAGTCTGAGACATCTCAAAATTTGGGGTTGTCCGACTTATGTCAAAAGATAATAAGCGGATAAGTTAGACTATAGATCCTTTAGAGCTCGATTCATAGGATATCCTAAAGAGTCATTAGGATATTATTTCTATATTTCAGATGACCATAATGTGATTGTGAGTCGACATGCCATCTTTCTTGAAAAATAGTTTATTCAATATGGTGGTATTAAAAAGCAGATCAAGCTTGAGGAAAAAGTCTTCCAAGAGCAACGAGCTAAGGACCCTATGGAACCAAATCAGGTTGAGCCAATACAATCACTACCTCCACCTTGTAGATCGAAACGGGTTTCCCATCCCCCTAAGAGGTACTTAGGTACTATTTCAGAGAAAGTAGAGAAAATGTTCCTTGTAGGTAATGGGGTTCATGTTGATGATCCCAAAACCTATAATGAGACGATATCGGATATTGACTTTAAGAAATGATTGAGGCAACAAAGTCAAAAATTGACTCGATGCACTCAAACCAAGTCTGGACCTTGGTAGATCCACCTGAAGGTATAGTACCTATTGGGTGTAAATGGATCTATAAGAGAAAAATTAGTGTAGATGGAAATGTGGAGACATTCAAAACAAGATTAGTGGCAAAAGGATATAGTCAGCATGAAGGTATTGACTATCAGGATACCTTTTCATCAGTAACCATGCTAAAATCCATCCACACATTGCTTGTTGTTGTAGCCTATTTTCATTATGAAATATGACAAATGAACGTAAAAATGGCATTCTTAAATGGATACCTTGAAAAAGATATCTATATGGAATAGCCATTAGGTTTCACATCCAGTGATGCTGATCACAAAGTATGCAAGCTGTAAAGATCCATATATGGACTTAAGCAAGCATCTCAAAGCTGGAATACTCATTAAATGATGTGATCAAATTATTTGATTTCATCAAGAACGAGGAGGAATCATGTATTTTTAAAAAGATCAGTGGGAGCGCTACTGTCTTCCTCATACTGTACGTCGATGATATCCTTCTTATTGGGAATGATATTTCCATGTTGACCATTGTTAAAATGTGGTTATCTAAAGAATTCTCCATGAAAGACCTAGGAGAGGCATCCTTCATTATAGGAATTAAAGTCTATAGAGATAGACCAAATAGGATGCTAGGTCTTTCATAGAAGATGTATATAGAGGAAGTGCTAAAGAGGTTTAACATGAAAAATTCCAAGAGGGGATTGGTACCTTTAAGACATGGCATTCATCTCTCCAAGAAAATGTGTCTTAACACACCTGAGGAGATTGAATGCATGAGTAAGATCCCTTATGCTTCAGCAATAGGGAGCCTCATGTATGCCATGTTATATACACGACCTGATATAGCCCATGCTATGAGTGTCATGAGCAAATATCAGTCGAATCTAGATGAAGAATACTAGACTTCTATGAAATGTATCCTTAAGTACTTGAGAAGAACTAAGGATATGTTGTTGGTTTTTGGTAATGGAGAACTCCAAGTCCAGGGGCATACAGACTCAGATTTTATGTCTGATATAGATGATCGAAAGTCGACATCTGAGAGTCTGTTTGTGTGTAATGATGGTGCTGTCAGTTGGAAGAGTTTCAAGTAGACAGTGATAGCAAATTCCACCATGGAAGCAGAGTACATTTCTGCGTCAGAAGCTACGAAAGAGGCATTTTGGTATAACAAGTTCACTGTAGAGATCGGAGTGATGCCATCAAAAGCCATTCCTCTATATTGTGACAATAATGTCACCATAGCCCTTGCTAAGGAGCCAAGGTCTTATAAGAAATCCAAGCACATCGAGCGATGATACCACCTCATCTACGATTACCTCGAGATAGATTATATCGAGGTCAAGAGAGTCGACTCCATAGATAATGCAGCAGACCCACTTACAAAGCCAATGGGCTAGCAGAAGATTGAAGCCCACCTTAAAAAGATGGGACTTAGATTTGTAGTCAATTGACTTTAGATCAAGTGGGAGTTTGTTAGATATATGTGCCCTAAAAGCTAGATTGGCTGACACTTATAATTTTATCTGTAAATAATAAAATAGATTATTTTTTTATCATAGTATATATTTGAAAGTGTCTATGATACATCCCTTGAGTTAATCGTAATGATAGTTCATATTTTCAAGAGCTGAAAATTTAGGACATGAATTTTCATTATTAATTCATAAAATACTCTCGATCGTAGGATCATCATGAGGATGGTGATTGATTCGGAAGGTTGGTGTACGATCACTTTTTTGAAATAGATAAATTTTGAGTCTACGATGTAGAGACACCAAAGTGAAAGTATAGGTACTCGTTAGAGAGCGAGGGCATTGAGCAGACCATTTCGAGTAGTCATGAGAAAGTTTACTTTCTCATCGATGACTAGCTCGAAGCTGTAGTAGTGTATTTAGTTCTTTGACCTGAGGTGCATCGGTAGTTCACCTTGAGGGTGTTATAGTTTGACTACATCATAACTCTGTCTTCTAGCCATTCGGAACCCTGAGGTGTATGTTGGCTTTAGAATATTCATTATAGGAATTGGATTGCACCAATAGGGGATCTATCTACCTCGGTAGATTAGGAGCAGTCCTATGATGATCATAAAAATCAAGTCCATAAGCCCATGGTCATGGTAGACTGAAATAATAGAAAGAGTTTCTATTAGGATTTTCACATTGGACTTGAATTGAATGATTAATTTATATGACGGATATTAGGGTTTGATGAGATCACCTTAATCCTAATCCAATCAGAGCTTAAGATAGAGGAACCTAATCACATAATTAACTTTATCGAGAGGTTCACTTTCAGTTCTGATGGATTGCCACCATATGCTGCCAGGAGTCACTGGTGGATTTTTGGAGCAATTAGAATAATTTAGATAATCGATCATACTAGTTGTCTAAATCAGAAAAGTTTTGATCCATCGAAAGGTGTTTTGATGATGTTGATGATAGAGATCATGACATATCCCATTACCATATAGAACTGAACCTAACTGGGTCATACAAACAAGGGTTTGGGTCTGGATGTCATTAATTGGACTAACCCAGTTCAATTGATTTGAATAAGATTCAATTAGATTTAAGAAAATCATGCTAGCACATCACTAAGCCTAATGTTCTCCTTTAATAATTATTAAAGCTTGTCTCGACTGAGCCAAATGTTTTTGGGCTCACTTAAAAATTTTTACTTGGTCTGACTGGAGCATGTCCAAATCAAAAAAGGATTGCCTTAATTTATGAGATAAATCTAAGACAATAACTGTCATTTTCGGTCACCTGCTAATTCCTATTTTCGAACATTGGTCAAATATTAACCCTAGATACTTGGACATCTGCCCATGTGTCATGCACCTATAGGAGAGTACCTAGGGCCTTGCCCCTACTAAATGCTGATAGAAAGAGGGTGCATGCCTAGGGAGACGTGCGCCCCATGAGGATAAAGGAGTCCTATACAGATGGGACTCTAGGGTTGCTTCAGGGGATTAAACTCTATGGTGCCAAGAACTCTTGTTTGACCCAGTCTTGGTGCCACCTTAGGAGGGTTTTGAGGATCTCTCATGTGATTGGATTAGATGATGTCATCCCACCAATTTGATTTAGATCTGATTGCTCAAAGGGCCATAATTGGTTGGTATGATGTGGCACGGCATGGTGCAGCAGGGTCTATATAAACCCTATCTGCACCTAGGATTTTAAAAAATGCTTCTGCCTTTAGCCCACGCCACAAAGCCTCTCTCCCTCTCCCATGCCACCTTCTGGTCCTCTCTCTCCTCTCCATGCCTAAGGGGTTTTGGGCATGAATAAGGTGCAATCCAAGCAAGTGAAAGATGCTAAGAAAGGAAGAAGGCAGCACTACTGCAAGAGATAATGGCAGTTCTTCAAAAGAAGTTTTGAAGATCTTCAAGATAAGATCTATATCTAATTTTTAAAGAATTGATTGAGAAGGAGAAGATCTTTAGATCCTGTCCAAGTGGATATCGATAGAGGCCAAGCGCTTGCATTGCTACATCCAGAACCTCAGACAAACAATGGGATCATCACAAGGTAATTGGATTACCCAAAATAAAAATATATTTAAATTAGATTTAATTTTTATTTTTATTTTATTTTTATTATCAGATCAATAAGATCAGATCTGAGGAGTTTCATATTTGATTAGGATCTCAGAGAAAAATTTTTTGAAATATCCCTCCTGATCCAATCAGATCTGAATGAACCTGATCCAAAAAATAGATTTTTCTTTTAGGTATCTGCTTTCTCTCCTCTTTCTACCTTCGACCTGGTCCATGTGTTGGATCAGATTGGATTTAAGTTGAATTTTGAATTTGACTTAAGTTGGTTGGTTTGGTTGAAACTTCCCAACTCCCTCTCACGCTTATCCATTCACCATGCCCCTTGAGAAATGTTACATGATTTCTTTTGTGCATTTTCTAAAGGTGGGCAAGCAGAAGGAGAGTCCTTCTGTGTGGCAAACATTCATGGGTGGGCATTGGATAGGGATAAGAAGGTTTCTAAATTTGATGTTGCTTGGAAGGTTGAAACAAGTTCAACCTCTGACCCTTATCTTTTTCCACAGGCTTTTCCCATGGTATTCACGTCAATAAATTATAAGAATTTTTGTGCATGTAGAACAAAGGGTAGCATTACGTGGTAAAAATTTTAGAGTGATTGGGTATTATTTTTTGGTGAAAAAAATATTAGAGTGAAGGTGAGCAGGGTCCTGCAGAACTTTACTTTTCCCTCATGCCTCTCTTCTCTTCTGATTTTTACCTCTAAGGATACTCAATTTTTAGATATGATCTAAATAGAGGTTATAGATCTAAAAGTCATCTTTCTATGAAAACTTGTTTCATGAAAAAACTCTACACAGAGAGGGAGTGATAGAATTTTTAGTGTGTCAGGGTTTTTGGGCCGAGTGAAACCCTAGTTTTGGGAATCTGAGTTCGGGTGGAGAAATCGAGTATTGTGATTATCGTATCACCACCAAATTTGAAATACCTCTTCATCATCCTCCAATATTTGTTTTCTAATTTTTTGGAGTATCTGAGAAATTAGAAAGTATATGATCAATCAGATCGATCGTGATCAGCTATCGAAGGCCCTTATAAGGAGCTAGCACTCCGGTGGAGCCGGTCGGAATCAGGAGCTCCATGTGGATCATTCATAGAGGTCGGATGAGAAGTGGCTATAGCATAATGTGATAGCTTCTTTTGAAGGATTCAGATTGTGAAGATCAGGTACCCACGAAAAGGTATCGAGTTTTGAACTCTTATCGATCAGCAAATATGATTTGCTAATCGATTACATTTTATTTTTTTATTACATATTACCATGTCTAGATCTTGAGTAGGATAATTGATTAGATCAATGCATACCATAGAATTAATATTAGATTAATTTTAGCTTCCACTATATTTTATTCAAAAAAGTTTTTGAAAAGCCTGCCCTAAACCCTTCTTGGTTTCCTTCAAATGGTATTAGAGCGAGGATTGCTTGACATGTTAAAATGTTAATTAGAAAGATTAAATGCTTACATATTTGATATGTATTTAATCTAAATAACTTAGTAATTGAGGGTGAACGAGCTACCAAGCCGTCCAATCATAAGGGACAAGTATGGTTTAAAGGCCATCTCCTCCCATTCAGTGGGGATCCCTTATGGTAGTAGGGGTGCCACCATGAACTCATTCATTAAGATGAACAGAATTTGATTGAAATTGTTTCAATTAGAAAGTTAAATATGAATATGTTTAGATTTGATCTAAAAGGTAATTCATGGTTTAATTTTTAATATGCCTTATTTTCTGTTATGAGATTAGCAATAGGATTGTTGTTTATGAAATGAGCTGATCCATTTATGAAATGAATAAACCCATTTGGTGAATAGAAAATAAAATCTTTCAAAATTTAAAAATTATTTTTAAAATATCGAACCCCAACCCATCAGTCTAAAAACTTAATTAAAAGAATTAAGTGTCTCATAGAATCTAGAATTATGAATTAAAGATTCTAAGACTTAAGCATAAGCTATGGATTAAAGGGTTACATGAATTAGGTCCATTAATTGGGTTAAACCTAAGGTTAGTGGAAGAATGAACTTAATCTAGAGTAATTGATCAAATCAAACCAAGTGTTGAATTAGATTAGGTCAAGGACACACTTGGCTCAACTTTAATAGTTGTAGTTGAATGAGTCCATGTCTTTAACTAGACCAAGATGGACTTGATTCATGGCTACGCGGTCTAATCCAAAATTACTAGGTTGATCAGATTAAACCTAATTAACCGATCGATATCTAAGATAAGTTTGGCAGTCTAGACCAGTAGGTTTTAATTGGGAGCTACTCGCACTAATTCAGTCTTTGATGAGTTAATAGCATATTCCTTCTATTGATCTCACTTACCTGGCCGACATGGTCGATTAGAGTTTGATTAGATCACATGGTGATTCAAGCTAACCCATGTCACTAGAAGTCTATTTGACTGATTTCAATCAGTAAGACTAAATTAGGTGCCCATGGATCTAAATTGATCCTAGTCCTAACCTATTGACTTGGTGAAGTCAGTGGGAGGATTTGACTTAGTGAAGTCAGTGGGAGAAATTGGTGTTAGGAATTGTATCCTAAAGCCAATCATCTAGGTTGTAGATGGTTGAGCTAAATATAATTGTACTTAAATTATTAATAAATAAAATTATTATTTTGACAGTTTCATCACTTTGTGCATCTTCCTATAATAAGCCCATCTATGATGAAGTCCTTAGGACTATTTAGACTCGACAAAGGAGGATTTATTATTTAGTCCTTAAACTAGTTCGCAAATAAATGATTCGTTGTTATCCAAGATGACAATGTATCGAGTGTAGGTTGTTGTATGCCATAAGTGTTGATTGTCCTCTTAACCAAGAAGTATGGAGATACTGTTATGGCATGTAGGTAAAGTGTAGGGATACATTTCACTGAACATGATCCAACTGTGGAGCTCTCTTCTGCCAAGAGTTGCTCGTGAAGGATATGGGTATATATATCCCTTAGACCTGAGATCACCATGGTAACTTGCAAGCAACTCACTGTACTTAGGTACTAGACTACCTAAATTTCTAATTCAATGATGGAAGGCTATTGGGTGCAGTCAAGTAATTGGCTTGTTGTTGCATGAGTCAAGATGGCATTGACTCCTCCAATTGTTGGAGCAAGTGCATTATTGTATTTCAATTTAGCAAATCCTAGGCTAGGATAGTCCATATGATTGATGCTAAGTTTTGAAATACATTATGGATAAATTTTAGGATTGGCAGTAAATCCTAAATCATCCTTTGAGCATCGAGGTCATGGGGATGAATTAAATGGTAACCATATTCTATAGGTTCGTCATTGTTGTGTTGCGATTTTTTGACCTATCCGGACATCGAGTACCATTGCTAGATGGTTACATCAATTGGTATAGAAAATTGGTTTCTATGCTACTGACTTAGGATTCAAACCTATAAGGTCACACACATAAGGAGTGCCTACCTGATCTGATGGCTGATCATGAGTCTTGATGATCTCGGACACTATGGTCAAGAGTCCTACTGGACTAAAACTCTACGACCAAGAGTATCGCTGGACTGGAACTCTGAGTTCTACTCATTTAGAACTCTCTGATCAAGAGTTCCACTAGTCTGAAACTCTCAGATAGTGAGTTTCATTCATTTGGGACATTGGGTTCAAGAGTTCTACTAGATTGGGACTCTTCAGGAGTTTCATATTGATGAGACTCTGTTGCCCGATAATCCATCCGATTTGGACTCAAATATTTTTAAAAGATTAATTAGTAATTTAATTACTAATTAGCTCAATTTGATTGAGTGATGAGAATTTGATCAAGTTTGATTGAATTTGATTTGATTGGGTTTGACCGAATCAGGTCATGAGAGGACCTAATTGCTTTGAAAGTTTTAATCCTAATTTGATCAAAATTTGGATCTAATTAATTTCTAATTTGATTAGAATTTTATTGAATTAGGTTAAGCCTAATTTGGTTGGATTTAACTTGGTCTAATTAGGTCTAGATTAATTAGTTTGGGTGAAACTAATTAGGATCAAGTCAAACAAAGTTTGAATTCAAACTCTCCCATGCGCACAGCATTTTTGACTTTTCCACTCTTATTCTATGCCTAAAATTTTTGTACGTAACTTTTCTCTCACCCAGAAGGTTTTTGTGTCCCCTCTCTTATCTACTTTTGACCTGGTCCAAGGGTTAGATTGTTTCAAAGTAAGTTGTGTTTTGAATTTAACTCAGTTTGTTGGAGGTTGGAACCAATCCAACCTTATCTGCTCCCACACCCTTCCTTTTGTTTGTCGAACAAAACCTCCCAACCACTCGACCCTTATCTTTTTTCATGCACTTTTCTCATGGTATTCATATCAATAAAGTATGAGAATTTTTTTGCATGTAGAAGGAGTTAGCATTACATGGTAAAAATGTCAGAATGATTGGGCATTAGTTTTGGGCAAAAAAAATCTTGGAGTGAAGGTGAGCAAGGTCCTACAGCACTTTACTTTTCCCTCATGCCTCTCTTCTCTTCTAATTTTCACCTCTAAGGATACCCTATTTTTAGATATGATCTAAATAAGGTTTATAGATCTAAAAGTTTTCTTTCCACAAAAAATTGTTTGATGGAAAAACTCTACACAAAAAGGGCGTGATAAGATTTTTAGTCTGTCAGGGATTTTGGGCCGAGTGAAATCCTAGTTTTGGAAATCTAGGTTCGGATGGAGAGATCGAGTGCTATGAGCATCAGATTACCACCAAATTTGAAACACCTCTTCATCATCCTCCAATATTTGTGTTCTAATTTTTTGGAGTATCAAAGAAATTAAAAAGTATACGATCGATTGGATCGATCATGATCAGCCATTGAAGGCTTTGATGAGGAGCTAGCACTTCGACAGCACTGGTCGAGATCAGGAGCTTCGTATGGACCATCCGTAGAGGCCAAATGAGTGTATGGCTGTAGCATAATACCACATCTTCTTTTGGTGGATTCAGATCATGGAGATTAGCTACCCATGTAAAGGTATCAAGTTCTAAACTTGTATCGATCAATAGAATCGATTTATTGATCGAATGCATTTTATTTTTCTATTACATATTACCACGTTTAGATCCTAAGTAGGATAATTGATTAAGTCAATGCATGCTATAGAATTAATATTAGATTAATTTTAACTTTTGCTGTATTTTATTCAAAAATGTTTTCAAAAAAAGCATGCCCTAAATCCTGCTCGATTTCCTTAAAATGGTATCAGAGCAAGGGTTGCTTGACATGTTAATATGTTAATTAGAAAGATTAAATGCTTACATATTTGATATGTATTTATTCCAAATAACTTAGTAATCAAGGGTGAATGAGCCACCAAGCCATTCGATCATAAGAGATAAGTATGATTTAAAGGCCATTTCCTCTCCTTCAAAGGGGATCCCTTATGGTGGTAGGGGTGCCACCATGAACTCATTCATTAAATGAACCTTGAAAGGATTTGATTGAAATTATTTCAATTAGAAAGTTAAACATGAATATGTTTAGATTAGATCTAAAAGGTAATTCATGGTTTAATTTTTAATATACCTTATTTTTTATTATGAGATTAGCAATAGAATTGCTATTTATGAAATGAGCTGACCCATTTATGAAATGAGTTAACCCATTTGGTGGCCAAAAAATAAAAGCTTTCAAAATTTAAAAATTATTTTTGAAATGTCGAACCCTAATGCATCAGCCCAAAAATTTAATTAAAAGAATTAAGTATCTCATAGAATCTAGAATTATGAATTAAAGATTCTAAGACATAAGCATAAGCTATGGGTTAAAGAGTTAGATGAATTAGATCCATTAATTAGATTAGACCTAAGGTTAGTTGAAGAATGGACTTAATCTAGAGTAATTGATCAAATCTAATCAAGTGTTGAATTAGATTAGGTCAAGGACACTCTTGGCTCAACTTCAATAGTTGTAGTAGAATGAGTCCATGTCTTTAACTAGACCAAGATGGACTTGATTCAAGGCTAAGCGGTCTTGTCTGAAATTACTAGGTTCATCAGATTAAACCTAATTAATTGATTGATGTCTAAGATAAGTTTGGCAATCTAGACCAGTGGTTTTTAATTGAGAGCTACTCATACTGATCGATCTTTGATGAGTTAATAAAATATCCCTTCCACTGATCTCACTTACTTGGCCGACATAGTCGATTAGAGTTTGATTAGATCACCTGATGATTTGAGCCGACCCGTGTCACTAGGAATCAGTTTGATAGATTTCAATCAGTAAGACTGAATTAGGTGCCCATGGACCTAAATTGATCCTAGTCCAAACCTATTGACTTGGTGAAGTCAGTGGAAGGATTTAACTTGATGAAGTCAGTAGGAGAAATTGATCCATGTCCTTTCTATCCTTAAATCATAAGTAACCTAAATTCTCTAAATTATTAGATCCTTAAAATGACTAAGTTATGGGGATAATCGAGTCATAGCCTCCTATTAAGGTGAATAGTAATGAGTCCAATTTTTTGGATGGACATTGGAGGTGCCTAACACCTGATGTTCGTTTGAATATTAGAATTATTGTCCATCATATGATGATTAGGTTGCACTCTCTTAATGGTGATCAAGCTAGCCAGAGCCTACCTCAGGCCTGATCATCATTGGTTTGATGCACCGAATTCAATCATGTTAATGGTTGGACCTAACCAGATCTTTTCAGTGGAGGCCAAAGCTTACTGAATTGGCTTCTGGGGCAAAATCTAATTACTAAAAATTATTTAGAGAAATAATTGATTGTGAACCTACCTGTAGATACACATGGGTTAGCCAGAGCCTACCTCAGGCCCATCTATAGTCTATATGGATTTTAGTACCCACTAAGGAGTTAGTGTAATTCCTTGAATTAGAGGCTACCAATTTGCTAAAAATAGTAGGAGGACCTTTAGACTAAAGTCCAAGTGTCTAGGATTAATTAATTCATGTACTAACAAGGTTTCATATTTTTCTTTCAGATAAATAGAATGGCTAGTGTTAGTCCGCTCCATTCACTATTGGACAATGGTAAGCTTTTAGGACCTTATTACGAAGAGTCTAGTGTCAACCCTGATCTGGCAGATCCGAAGAGAAATGGTCCTCTTGATCTAAATAGGCTGAATAGGAGAAATCAGCAAGTAGTTGCTGGACAAGGATGTTATATGATAACACCTTGCAATTTCTTCGTATGTGAAACATCAACCTAGGTATTAGATATCGGGAGTTCGATTCATATATGCAATTCGTTGCATAGACTTCAAATTGGTAGAAAGTTTGAGAATGGCGATAGGTTCCTGAATGTTGGGGATGGAAGTAAAGTTCCAGTACTAGCATTGGGAACTCTTGAGCTATTTTTCAAAGGTAAAAATGTCATTTTAAGTGATTGTCACTCTTGTCTATCTTTCATGATGAACATAATATCTGTTGGGCTTTTGGTCCAGGATGGTTATTGTTTATCAATAAAATAAAATTATTATGATATTATTATGAATAATATTATAGTAATGCGAGGATAATTAAGAAATAGCATTAATGTTTTATCACAGCCTGTTAGTGTAATGTACACGTCAAACAAATGTCCAAAGCTAGATCATGTCTCCGATGCCTATCTTTGGCACTGTAGGCTTGGTCATATAAACAAGAATATAATAAATAGGTTAGTCAAGGAGAATATCCTTGACATCGATGAATGCGAATCATTGAATACCTATGAGTCCTATCTACTTGGTAAGATAACCAAATAACCTTTTATTGGAAAAGGTGAATGGGCCACTGAGCTTCTGGGTCTAGTACATACTAATGTATGTAGACTCATTAACATATGTGCTAGAAATGGGTTCTACTACTTCATTACATTTACTAACAATCTATCTAGGTATGGGTACGTCTATCTTATGAAGAATAAATCTAATTTGTTTGAAATATTCAAACAATATCGAAATGAGGTAGAAAATTAACTTGAAAAGAGTATTAAAACTCTTCAATTAGATCGAGGAGGTGAATACCTTTCCAACGAGTTTTTGACATATCTAGGAGAGAATGGAATTCTCTCACAATGGACCCCTCCTGGAACATCACAGCATAATGGTGTATCAAAAAGGAGGAATCGAACCCTGTTGGACATGGTTCGGTCCATGATGGGATTTGCGAGTCTGCTGATTTCATTCTAGGGTTATGTATTAGAGACTGCTTGTTATATTTTGAATGCTATTTTGAGCAAGTCTGTTGCAAAGACTCCATATGAGATATGGACTGGCCATAAGCCGACACTCTATCACTTTAAGGTTTGGGGATGTTCGGCTTATGTAAAATATTTGCAGCCAGAAAAGCTTGGACCTAGGTCCGATAAATGCTTGTTCATAGGATACCCCAAGAAAACTAGGGATTACTTACTTCTATCTTGCTGAAGAATAAAAAGTGTTCATCAATAATAAGGTAGTCTTTTTAGAAAAAAAGTTTCTTATGGAAGGAACAGCTGCCTCTAATGTTGAGCTTGGTGAAGTTCGATAGGTAGAAGAATCGACACATTCGAGTGAACCTGCAAAACTAGATTTGATAAGATCAAACCGAGAGCCTATTGAAGAGGCACCTTTAAGGAGATCCGATAGAGCACTGCATCATCGGACAGATACTATGGTTTCTTGGTCCGAGACGGTAATGCTATTGAACTCGATGAGAATGACGAGGTGTTGGGAATGTCCAAAAGTCAATCATCAATTTATTGATGGTTGGGCCATATATTTATAATATTATATGAATTATAAATTAATAAAAGTTATTTTGACATTTTTTATCATAAATTCTATTATTTTCTAATGAACTCTTGTGTTGTGATGAAGTCCTTAGGACTATCTAGATTTGGCAAAGGAGGATTTATCATTTAGCTCTTAAATAGTTCATGACCAAATGATATGTTGTTACTTAGAATGACAATGTTTATCTAGATCGTTGTGTGCCATATAGGTTGGTTATCCTCATAACCAAGGAGTGTTGAGACACTGATATGGCATGCAAGTAAGATGTATGGGTACATCTGCACTGAACGTAACCAACTCTGGGGCTTTTCTCCTATCAAGATTAGCTTCGATGGAATATGGGTATAAATATCCCTCTGACTTGAGATCACCATGGTGACTTTCAAGCATCTCACTCTATTTTGGTGTCGAACTATCTGAATTTCTAATTCAGTAATGGAAGATTTTTGGGCACAATCAAGTACTTATGGAGTCGGTGCGCATATCAAGATGGGATTGACCACTCTTGATTTTAGGAGCTGTGTTCAATTATGTTTTAATTTAGCAAAACCTTAGCCAGGGTAGTCTTAGTGAGGAGTCATGGGACTAATTGCTTTGAGACATGATATGGATATATTTTCTAGGGTTGACAGTCTAACCCTGAGTCATCTATTACATAAAGATCATATGGATTAATTATACGGTAACCATATTCACGTAGGTTCTGAATATTATGATTACGATTATTCAACCTATCTAGATAATGGGTACCATTGCTAGATGGTCACTTTGATTAGTGTAGAAATTGGTTTCTATGCTACCGACTTAGGTTCGGACCTGTGGGGTCACACATATTAGGAGTTCCTACCTGATCTGATGGCTGATCAAGAGTCCCATTGGTTTGGGACTCTATGGTCAAGGGTCCCACTGGACTAGGACTCTATGACCAAGAGTTCTACTAGACTGGGACTCTGAGTCTTACTTGTCTGGGACTCTCTGATCATGAGTTCGGATAATCTAGAACACTATGGTCAAGATTTTCATTGGACTGAAACTCTATGACCAAGAGTCTTACTAGACTGAAACTCTGAGTCCTATCCATCTGGGACTCTTTGATCAAGAGTTTTACTAGTTTGGAACTCTATGATCATGAGTTTGATTCATTTGGGATACTGGGTTTAAGAGTCCCACTGATTTAGGACTCTTCAAGAGTTTCGTGTTGATTGGACTTTGTTGCCCAATAACCCATTCGATTTGGATTCAGATATTTTTAGAGGATTAATTAGCAATTTGATTGTTGATTAACTTAATTTGATTGAGCGATGAGGATTCGATCAAGTCTGATTGAATTTGATTTGATTGGATTTGATCCGATCAGGTCATGAGATGACCTAATCGCTATGGGAGTTTTGATCCTAATTTGATCAGAACGTAGATCTAATTAATTTCTAATTTGATTAAAATTTTATTGAATTAGGCTAAGCCTAATTTGGTTGGATTTAACCTGGTTTAATTGAGTCTAGATTAATTGTTTTGGTTGAAACCAATTAGGACCAAGTCAAATGAAGTTTGAATTCAAATTCTCCCATGCGCCCACCATTTTTGACTTTTCCACTCTGCTTCCCACGCCCTCCCTTTTGTTTGTCGAACATTTTTTGAGATTTAAAATGTGCATGTAGAAGGAGAGTCCTTCTATATGTTAAACACAAGGGAGGGGGCGTTGGATAAGGATAAGAGGCTCATTTGATTTTTTAAATCAAGTGAGTGGTTACCTCTCAACCACTCGACCCTTATTATTTTCCATGTGATTTTCCCATGGTATTCATATTAATAAATTATGAGAATTTTTGTGCGTGCAGTAGATGGGTTTGTCATTACATGGTAAAAATGTTAGAGTGATTGGGCATTAGTTTTGGGCACAAAAAATCTTGGAGTGAAGGTGAGCAGGGTCCTATAGCACTTTATTTTTCCCTCATACCTCTCTTCTCTTCTGATTTTCACCTCTAAGGATACCCTATTTTTAGATATGATCTAAATAGGGTTTATAGATCTAAATGTTTTCTTTTCATAAAAACTTGTTTGATGGAAAAACTCTACATAGAGAGGGTGTGATAGGAATTTTAGTGTGTCAGGGTTTTTGGGCTGAGTGAAATCCTAGTTTTGGGAATCTGGGTTCGGGTGGAGAGATCGAGTGCTATGAGCATCAGATTGACACCAAATTTGAAACACCTCTTCATCAACCTCCAATATTTGTGTTCTAATTTTTTAGAGTATCTAAAAAATTAAAAATTATATAATCAATCAAATCGATCATGATCAGTCATCGAAAGCTCCGACGAGGAGCTAGCACTCTAATGGAGCTGGTCGGAACTAGGAGCTCCGTATGGACCATCTATAGAGGTCACATAAGTGTGCAGTTGCAGCGTAATACCATAACTTCTTTTGATGGATTCAGATCATTGAGATTAGCTACCCATGAAAAGGTATCGTGTTCTGAGTATTTGGGCATAATTTCTGGCGAAAAAAATCTTGGAGTGAAGGTGAACAGGATCCTGCAGCACTTTTCTTTTCCTTTATGCCTCTCTTCTCTTATGATTTTTACCTCTAAGAATATCTTATTTTTAGATATAATCTAAATAGAGATTATAGATCTAAAAGTTATCTTTCCATGAAAACTTATTTCATAGAAAAACTCCACACAGAGAGGGTGTGATAGGATTTTTAGTATATCAGGATTTTTGGATTGAGTGAAATCCTAGATTTGGGAATCTAGGTTCGGGTGGAGAGATCGAGTGCTGTGAGCATCGGATCATCACCAAATTTGAAACATATCTTCATCATCCTCCAATATTTATGTTATAATTTTTTAGAATATCTAAAAAATTAAAAAGTATACGATCAATCAGATCGATCGTGATCAACCATTGAAGGCTCTGATGAGGAGCTAGCACTCCAGTGGGGCTGATCGGGATCAAGAGCTCCGTGTGAATCAATCGTAGAGGCTGGACATGTGTGCGGCTATGATGTGATACCAGAGTATTATCCAATAGACTCAGATTATGGTGATCGACTACTCATGAAAAGGTATTATGTTCTAAACACGTAGATATGAAAAATAGTTTATTACATAATTTTATTTTCAGATCTATTGATATATGCATGCATATTATGTTTAGATCCTAATGTGTAGGATTAATTAATTTGATATGATCAATAGATAATTAATTATATTAATTATTTTTTGCTACATCATTGCTATTTTTGAAATATTTTTTGAAAGTAGCATGGCAAATCCTACACTATTTTCTTCAATTTGTATCAGAACCAGGTTCTTTAAATATGATATACTTGCATATTTAGATTAATAATTTAGATTTTATCTAAATATTGATCTAATAATTAGATCTAAAAAATTAAAATCCAAATTGCATGGACTGCAGATTGTCCTGCTATTGGGTTTATCCCCTACAATGAACAGATTGTCTTGGTACGTTACTGATCTATATCATTAATCATGAAATTACTAGATTTGATTTAATATTTTTATGATTTAATTATATTAGACTTTAATCTAATTTATGATCATGAATGCATAATTAGATAAAGTTTGATTCATAATTTCATAATTATGTAGTGTACATTGTTTCAGATTAAATCCTACAACTAGTGTTGTTTATGAATTAAGATGATTTAATTTTGAAATGAGTTGACTCAATTGGTGAATAATGCTATGTTATAAAGAACCTTTCAAAACTAAAAATATTTTTAAAATATCGAACCCTAACCTTCAGCTCATAAACTTAATTAAAAATTAAGTATAATAATTTACTATCTAGAATTATGAATTAAGACTCTAAGTCATTAATCATAAACTTGTGGGTTATTGGGTTAGTTGAATTAGGTCCATAAATTGGGTTAGACCTAAGGTTAGTTAAAAGATGGACTAATTTAGAGTAATTGATCAAATCTAATTAAATGTTAATTTAGATTAAGTCAAGGACTCTATAGACTTAATTACAATAGTTGTCGTTGATCAAGTCCATGCTTTTAACAAGGACCAAATGGACTTGATTCAAGGCTACATAGTCAAATCCAAAATTACTAGGTTGGTCAAATTAAAACTAATGAATCGAATGGTGTCTAAGGTAAGTTTGATAGTTTGATTGGTAGTTTTTAATTGAGAGCTACTCGCACTGATTCGGTCTTTGACGAGTTAATGGCATATCCCTTTCACTATTCTCGCTTACCTGGCCATCCTAATGAGTTAGATTTTGATTAGATCACTTGATAATTCAGGCTCACCCATGTCTATTAGGTAAATCAGTCTGACTGATTTAGGTGCTCCCAATGCCAGCTTAGATTAGATTTTTTTCTGACTTGGTGAAGTTAGTGGAAGGATCGAAATTGGCTCGCTGAATTTTTTTAAATTGCTTAACTAAATCCTCTAAAATTATTAGGTCCTTAAAAATAAAATAGTTATATAGATAACTAAATCATAGCCTCCCATTAAGTTGAGTGATAATGGGTTCATTAGTATAATAATCATTAGAGGCCCAAAGGCCTGGTGATTATTGACTAATGAAATTATCATTCATAAAATGATAATTTGATTAAGTCTTTCTGATGGTGGTTAGGTTGGCTGACCAAAGTCGGGCCTAATCATTTATTAGTTAGATAAGACCAAATATGGTTATGTTAATGGTTGGACCTAACCGAATCTTTTTTAGTGGAGGCCAAAGACTACTGATTAGGTCTATGGGGCAAAATCAATGTTACTAGAAGTTGTTTAAAGAAATAATTGATTTTGAATCTACCCATAGGTGCACATGGGTTTACCAACCAAAGTTGGGCCCATGTGTAGTCTATGTGGATTTTAGTACCCACTAAGGAAATAGAATAATTCCTCGAATTAGATGTAGAGGCTACCAATTCGTGTAAAATAGTAGAAGGACCTTTAGACTGAAGTCCAAGTCTTTAGGATTAATAATTCATATACTAATTAGGTTTGGTTTTCCTTTTTGTGCAGACCTGGCCACTAACCAATCACTCTGATAATTGTTAGACCATGACAAATTAATGGGATCCAACTACGATAGCTGGTATCATAAGTTGAAAATTATCCTAGAGCATGAGCGGATCTTTTATGTGGTAACAGATCAAGTACCTAAGGAGCTAGCCCCGAATACTAAGGAAGCAGTCCGAGATACTTATCTGAAGTGGCTTAATGATGCACCACCATTCGATGTATAATGCTAGCGGTAATGAATGACAAGTTCAGCCATAGGTTTGAAAATGCTCAGCCACAGAAGATGCTTCAAATATTGAACGACTATTTTGGCACGTCGAATGACGTTGAAAGGCACAAAACAAGTTCTGCCATTTTCAATGCTTGGATAATGGATGGGGCCTTAGTCACCGATCATGTATTGTACATGATCAAGATGATTGAGCACCTTAGCAAGTTGGGCTTTCTCCTGCACGAGCAGCTCAGTAAGGATGCGATCCTTAATTCTTTGTCCAAGTCCTTTCTTCCCTTCCTAACTTATTTTAGAATGACAAAGCCTGCAGTGAACTACCACGGCTTGTTGAGGTTGCTGCAGAACTTTGAGAAGGATCACCAACTCCATAAGGAGATGGTGAATGTAGTGGAAGGGTCTTTTTCTGGTCGTTGACCCTTTAAGAAAGGAAAGAAGAACAAGAAGAAGAAAAACAAGAAGGTGCGGCCGCATGCTGGGATGATTGCATAGGATCAAATCAAGAAGTGCAAGCCTAATCAGAGCCAGGCAGAGTGCTTCTTCTGCAAAAAGCAGGGGCAGTGAAAGAGGAACTATCCTCTATACATTACCTCCCTGGATCCGAATACGCCGAGGAAGAAGCAAGTGGTTGTTGGGAAAGATAATTATATGATAAAACCTTACAATTTTTTCTTATTTGATTCTACTGTCTGGGTATAAGATACTGGAAGCCCTTATCATATTTGTAATTCTATGCATGGCTTGTAGGTCAGTAGGAGATTTGATCAAGACGAGAGGTTTCTGAATGTTGGAGATGGAAGATAAGTTTTAATTCTAGCTTTAGGAATCATGAATCTTATAATCAATTCAAATAAAGTTATTCTTAATGAATGTCATTATTGTCCAACTTTCTTATTAAATATCATTTCTGTAGGCCTTTTGGCCATGAATGATTTTGAAATATCAATAAAAAAAAAATTTACAATATCATTTTGAATGGTGTTATAATTTTGATTGGATAATTGAATAATAGAATTTATTTACTTTCTATGCCTGTTAACGTGGTTCAATCCTCCAGTAAATATCCTAGAATTAGTGATGTGTCTGATGTCTACCTTTGGCACTGTAGGTTAGGTCATATTAACAAGAATAGAATTAACAAGTTAGATCAAGAAGGAATTCTTGAGGTTAGTCATTGTGAGTCACTCCGACCTATGAGTCCTATCTTCTTGGTAAGATGACTAAGTTATCTTTTACTGAAAAAGATGAATGAGCCACTGAACTCTTGAGTTTAGTACATTTGGATGTATGTGGACTCATGAGCTCAAGTGCCAGAAGTAGATATTTCTACTTTATAACCTTCACAGATGATCAATCGAGGTATGGATATGTCTATTTAATGAAGCATAAGTCGGAGTCATTTGAAATGTTCAAACTATTTCGAAATAAGATAGAAAAGCAAATTAAAAAGAGTATTAAAACTCTTCAGTCTGATAGAGGGGATGAGTACCTTTTCAATGAGTTTCTGACATATCTTGGGAAGAATGGGATTCTTTCCCAATGGACCCCTCCTGGAACACCATAACATAATGGTGTGTCTAAAAGGAGAAATCGGATCCTATTGGACATAGTTTGATTCATGATGGGGTTTGCCGATTTGCCGATCTTTCTATGGGGATATGCGCTCGAGTTTGCTTATTACATTCTAAATAGGGTTTCGAGGAAATCTGTTAATAAAACACCATATGAAATATGGATAGGGCGTAAGCCAATACTTTCACATTTTAGGGTTTAGGGGTGTCTGGCCTACATCAAATATTTGATGACAGACAAGCTTGGACCTAGGTCTGATAAGTATAGTTTTATAGGTTGTCCAAAAGAAATCAAAGGATACTACTTCTACCTTGCTGATTAGCAAAAAGTATTTTCAGTCTTAAGACAGTCTTTTTAGAAAAGGAGTTCCTTGGTGAAGAAACTAATGCCTCCAAGGTCGAACTTGATGAAGTACGACAGGTGGAAGAATGGACACAAGTTGTTGAACCTGAGCTAGATCTGATTAGATCAGACCCAGAACCCATTGTAGAAGCATCCTTAAGGAGATCTGGTAGAGTACCACGTCAATCGAATAGATACTATGACTTTTTGATCTAGGATGGTGATCCTATTAAAGTCGATGAGAACGATCAGGACCCAATCACCTATATGGATGCAATGCAGAGATTCGACTCTGAGAAATGGCTTGAGGCTATAAAATCTGAGATGGAATTCATGAAGGTCAATGATGTATGGACATTGGTTTATCCACCCAAAGGGGTAAAATCCATAGGATGTAAGTAGATCTTCAAAAAGAAAAGAGGCGCAGACGAAAAGCTGGAGACCTATAAAGCCCATCTGGTTGCCAAGGGGTATCGTCAACATTATGGTATTGACTATGATGAGACGTTCTCTCCTATGGTAATGCTCAATCCATTTGGATAATGCTTGCCATAGCTGCCCATTTGAACTATGAAATCTGACAGATGGATGTGAAAATAGCTTTCTTGAATGGAGAGCTAGATGAAGAGGTGTATATGATACAACCTGAAGGTTTCATGTTCATAGATGAGTCTAAGGTGTATAAGCTTTAGAGGACCATTTATGGACTAAAGCAGGCATCTCGGAGCTAGAATATACGATTTGATAGAATAATCAAAATGTATGGCTTCGTTAAGAATGAAGAGGAGCCCTACATATACAAATGGGCTAATGGTCCAGCAATAGTATTTCTAGTATTGTATGTGAATGACATTCTCTTAATCGAGAATGATGTTCCTACATTACAAGAAATAAAGATCTGATTATCATCACAATTCTCCATAAACGATCTGGGAGAACCTTCCTACATCCTAGTGATGAAGTTCTATAAAAATAGATTTAAAAGGTTGCTTAGATTATCCCAGTCCACATACATTGACACTGTGCTGAAATGGTTCAGCATGAAAAATTCTAAGAAATGCTATCTACTGATAGGCCATGAAATTTCTCTTTTAAAGAGGGATTGTCCAACAACACCTCTAGATAGAGAGCATATGAATAGAATACCATATGCTTTAGTAGTGGATTCTATAATATACGCCATGACATGTACGCAATTAGATGTGGCATACTCACTAGGTGTAGTGAGTAGATATCAATCTAATCTAAGGGTGAATCATTGGAAGGTTGTTAAAACTATCCTGAAGTATTTAAGAAATACTAAGGATTAGTGGCTTGTATATGGTGAATCAGAATTAAAACTTGTGGGGTTCACAGACTCTAATTTTCAGTTCGATCATGATGATAGCAAGAGTGTGTTGGGATACATATTTATCCTTAATGGTGGGGCCGTCTGCTGGAAGAGTTTCAAGCAGCACACTATAGCCAATTCAATTTGTGAGGTGGAGTATGTCACTGCATCAGATGCTGCTAAAGAAGTGGTATGGTTAAGAAAATTAATCATCGAGCTCATAGTAGCACCCTCCCTTGATGGTCCAGTTCTGCTCTATTGTGACAGCTCCGGAGCCATTACTCAGGCGAAGAAACCAAAGGTACACCAGCGGATGAAGCATATTCTGCAAAGCTACCATCTTATTCGAGAGATTATGGATCAAGGTGACGTTGACCTTCAGAAGATCGATGGAAAGAAAAACTTGGCTAACCCATTCACTAAAATTATTGCGATGAAGGAGTTCGATGACTTTAAGTCGAAGATAGGTATTAGATACTGTACCGATTAGCTTTAGTCTAAGTGAGAGATTATTGGAAATGTGCTCCAAAGTCAATCATCAGTCTATTGATGGTTGGACCATATATTTATAATTATATATAAATTATAAATTAATAAAAATTATTTTAATATTTTTTATCATAAATTTTATTATCTTCTAATGAACTCCTATGTTGTGATAAAGTCCTTAGGACTATCTAGATTCGGCAAAGAAGGATTTGTCATTTAGTTCTTAAATAGTTTATGACCAAATGATACGTTATTGCTTAGAACGACAACGTTTATCAAGTATAGATCATTGTGTGCCATATAGGTTGGTTGTCCTCATAACCAAAGAGTGTTGAGATACTGATATGGCATGCAAATGAGATGTATGAGTACATCTACAAGGAATATGACCAACTCCGAGGCTTTTCTCCTATCAAGATTAGCTTTGATGGAATATGGGTATAAATGTCTCTCTGACCTGAGATCACCATGGTGACTTTCAAGCAACTCACTGTATTTTGGTATCGGACTATCTGAATTTCTAATTCAGTGATGGAAGGTTTTTGGGCACAGTCAAGTACTTATGGAGTCGATACGTGTATCAAGATGGAATTGACCTCTCCTGATTTCAGGAGCTGTGTTCAATTATATTTTAATTTAGCAAAACCTTGGCTAGGGTAGTCTTAGTGAGGAGTCATAGGACTAGTTGCTTTGAGACACGACATGGATGTATTTTCTAGGGCTGACAATCTAACCCTGAGTCATCTACTACACAAAGGTCATAGTGATGAATTATATGGTAACCATATTTGCATAGGTTCTGAATATTATGATTATGATTATTCGACCTATCCAAACATTGGGTACCATTGCTAGATGGTCACTTCGATTAGTATAGAAATTGGTTTCTATGCTATTGACTTAGGTTCGGACCTGCGAGGTCACATACATTAGGAGTTCCTACCTGATCTAATGGCTGATCAAGAGTCCAATTGGTCTGAGACTCTATGATCTAGAGTCCCACTGGATTGGAATTCTATGACCAAGAGTTCTACTAATCTGGGGCTCTGAGTCCTACTTATCTGGGACTCTCTGATCACTAGTCCTGATAATCTAGGATACTATGGTCAAGAGTCCCACTAGGCTGGAACTCTGTGACCAAGACTCCTACTGGACTGAGACTCTGAGTCCTACTCATCTAAAACTCTCTGATCAAAAATTTCACTAGTCTGGGACTCTATGATCATGAGTTTGATTTATTTGGGACACTGGGTTCAAGAGTTCCATTAATTTAGGACTCTTCAAGAGTTTCATGTTGATAGGACTCTATTATCCAATAAACCATTCGATTTGGACTTAAATATTTTTAAAGAATTAATTAGTAATTTGATTCTTGATTAGCTTAATTTGATTGAGCAATGAGGATTTGATCAAGTTTGATTGAATTTGATTCGATTGGATTTGACCCGATCAGGTCATGGGATGACCTAATTGCTATGGGAGTTTTAACCCTGATTTGATCAGGACGTAGATCTAATTAATTTTTAATTTGATTAGAATTTTATTAGATTAGGATAAGCCTAATTTAGTTGAATTTAACTTGATTTAATTGGGTCTAGATTAATTAGTTTGGTTGAAATCAATTAGGACCAAGTCAAATGAAGTTTGAATTCAAATTCTCCTATGCGCCCACCATTTTTGACTATTCCACTCTACTTCCCACGCCCTCCCTTTTGTTTGTCAAATATTTTTTGAGAAATAAAATATGCACATAGAAGGAGAGTCCTTCTGCATGTAAAATACAAGAGAGGGGGCGTTAGTAAGGATAAGAGGCTCATTTGATTTTTGAAATCAAATGAGTGGTTAAAACCTCTCAACCACTCAATTCTTATCATTTTCTACATGGTTTTCCCATGGTATTCATATCAATAAATTATGATAATTTTTTTAAAAGTAGATAAAGGGATTAGCATTATGTGGTAAAATTTTTAGAGTATTTAGGAATTATTTCTAGGCAAAAAAAATCTTTGAGTGAAGGTGAATAGGATCCTATAGCACTTTTTTTTTCCTTTATGCCTCTCTTCTCTTATGATTTTTACCTTCAAGGATATCCTATTTTTAGATATGATCTAAATGAAGATTATATAACTAAAAGTTATCTTTCCATAAAAATTTATTTTATAGAAAAATTCCATACAGAGAGGGCGTGATAGGATTTTTAGTGTGTCAGGATTTTTGGATCGAGTGAAATCCTAGATTTGGGAATCTAGGTTCGGGTGGAGAGATCGAGTGCTGTGAGCATCAAATCACCACCAAATTTGAAACACATCTTCATCATCCTCCAATATTTATGTTCTAATTTTTTGGAATATTTAAAAAATCAAAAAATATATGATCAATCGGATCGATCGTAATCAGCCATCAAAGGTCCCGATGAGGAGACAGCACTCCAGTGGGGCTGATTGGGACTAGGAGCTCTGTGTGGATCAACTGTAGAGGCCGAACACATGTGCGGCTATGACATGATATGAGAGTATTATTTGGTGGACTCAAATTATGGTGATCGACTATCCGCAAAATGGTATTGTATTCTGAACACGTAGATGTAGTAAATAGTTTATTACATAGTTTTATTTTTAGATCTATTGATGTATGCATGCATATTATATTTAGATCCTAATGTATAGGGTTAAATAATCTAATATGATCAGTACATAATTAATTAGATTAATTATTTTCTACTACATCATTGCTATTTTTGAAATATTTTTTGAAAGTAGCATAGCAAATCCTGCACTATTTTCTTTATGAGGATCGGATCACCTACATGGATGCTATGCAAAAGTCTGACTCTGATAAGTAGTTGGAAGCCATGAAGTCCGAAATGAAGTCTATGAAAGTCAATAGTATGTGGACACTGGTTAATCCACCTGAAGAGATAAAATCCATTGGGTGTAAGTAGATTTTCAAAAGGAAAAGGAGCATAGATGGAAAGGTGAAGACCTATAAAGCCTGTCTGGTTGCCAAGAAATATCGCCAACATTATGGTATTGACTATGATGAGATATTTTTTTCGATGGCAATGCTCGAGTCCATTCAGATTATAGTTGCGATAGCAGCATACCTAGACTATGAGATCTGACAAATGGATGTGAAAACAACTTTCCTAAATGGAGAGCTGGACGAAGAGGTGTATAAGATATAGCCTGAGGGTTTCACATCCACCGACGATTCCAAGGTGTGCAAGCTTCAAAGATCCATCTATGGATTGAAGTAGGCATCTCGGAGTTGGAACATGCATTTTGATAAAGTGATCAGAACGTATAGCTTCATTAAGAATGGAGAAAAATCCTACATTTATAAATGGGCTAACGGTTCTATAGATGTATTTCTTGTATTATATGTTGATGATATTCTTTTAATCGGGAATGACATCCCTGCACTATAGGAAATAAAGGTTTCATTGTCGTCTCTGCTCTCCATGAAGGACTTAGAAGAAGCTTCTTACATCCTAAGAATGAAAATCTATAGAGATGATGTAAAAGGCTGCTTGGATTGTCCCTGTCCACGTACATCGATACCATGCTGAAAAGGTTCAGCATGGAGAATTCCAAAAAGGGCCATCTTCGAATAAGCCATGGAATTACTCTCTCGAAGAGGGATTGTCCGACAACTCCTCAAGAGAGAGAGCATATGAGTAGAATATCATATACTTCGATAGTGGATTCTATTATGTACACCATGACGTGTACGAGACCAGACATGGCATACTCACTAGGGGTAGTGAGTAGATATCAGTCTGATCCGGATGAGCATCACTGGAAGGTTATAAAGACAATCCTAAAGTATTTAAGAAATACCAAGGATCAGTGACTCATCTATGGAGATATTAACTTGAAACTTATGGGATATACTGATTCCAATTTTTAGTTAGGTCATGATGACAGCAAGAGTTTGTTAAGATATATGTTTATCCTAAATAGTGGAGCGATCTGCTGGAAGAGTTCCAAGCAGCATACTAAGGCGAGGCAGAATATGTCATGGCATCCAATACTATGAAGGAAGCAGTGTGGCTATAGAAGTTCATCGATGAGCTGGGAGTGGCACCCTCTTTGGATGGTCCAATTTTGCTTTACTGCGACAGTACTGAAGCCATAGTTCAAGTGAAGAAGTTGAAGGCACATAAGCACACCAAGCATATTCTACATTGCTACCACCTTGTACGAGAGATCATGGGATGAGGTGACATCGATCTTCAAAAGATTGATAGAAAGAAGAACGTGGCCAACCCATTTACTAAGGCTCTCAAAATCAAAGAGTTCGACAATCACAAATGGAAGATGGATATTCGATACTATTCTGGATGGCTTTAGTCTAAGTGGGAGTTGTTGGGAATTGTATCCTAAAGCCAATCATCTAGATTGTAGATGGTTGAGCTAAATATAATTATACTTAAATTATTAATAAATAAAATTATTATTTTAATATTTTCATCACTTTGTGCGTCTTCCTGTAATGAGCTCTTCTATGATGAAGTCCTTAGGACTATTTAGACTCCATAAAGGAGGATTTGTCATTTAGTCTTCAAACTAGTTCATGATCAAATGATTCATTATTATTCAGGATGACAACGTATCGAGTGTAGCTCATTGTAAGCCATAAGTGTTGGTTGTCCTTTTAACCAAGATGTATAGAGATACTATTATGGCATGCAGGTGAAGTATAGGGGTACATTTTACTAAACATGATCCAATTACGGAGCTTTCTTCTATCAAGAGTTGTTCAGGAAGGATATGGGTATATGTGTCCCTTAGACCTGAGATAGCCATGGCAACTTGTAAGCAACTCACTATACTTAGGTACTGAACTATCTGAATTTCTAATTCAGTGATGGAAGGCTACTGGGTGCAGTCAAGTATTTGGCTTGTTGGTGCATGAGTCAAGATGGGATTGACCCCTCCAACTGTTAAAGCAAGTATATTGTTGTATTTTAATTTAGCAAATCCTCGACTGAGGTAGTCCATATGATGGATGCTAAGTTTTGAAATACAATGTGGATGAATTTTAGGATTGGCAGTAAATTCTAGATCATTCTTTAAGCATTGAGGTCAAGGGGATGAATTATATGGTAATAATATTCCATAGGTTCATCATTGTTGCATTGCGACTTTTCGACCTATCCGAACGTCGAATACCATTGCTAGATGATCACTTCGATTGGTACAAAAAATTAATTCCTATGCTACTGGCTTAGGATTCGAACCTATGGGGTCACACACATAAGGAGTTTCTACCTGATTTGATGGTTGATCATGAGTCTTGATGACTTAGGACATTGTGGTCAAGAGTCCCACTAGACTGAGACTATACGATCAAGAGTCCCACTAGACTGGGACTCTGAGTCCTACTCATCTAAGACTCTCTAATCAAGAGTCCCACTAGACTGGGACTCTAGGATCATGAGTTTCATTCGTTTGGGACACTGGGATCAAGAGTCTCGCTTGATTGGAACTCTTTAGGAGTTTCATGTTGATGGAACTCTATTGCCTGGTAATCCATCCGATTTAGACTTAAATATTTTTGGAGGATTACTTAGCAATTCAATTTCTGATTATCTTAATTTGATTGAGTGATGAGGATTCGATCAAGTTCGATTGAATTTGATTCGATTGGGTTTAACTGGATCAGGTCATGAGATGAACTAATCGCTATGGGAGTTTTGACCCTAATTTGATCAGGATCTGAATCTAATTAATTTCTAATTTGATTAAGCTTTTATAGAATTAGACTAAGCCTAATTTGGTTGGATTTAACTTGGTCTAATTGGGTCTAGATTAATTGGTTTGGTTGAAACCAATTAGGACCAAGTCAAATGAAGTTTGAATTCAAACTCTCCCATGCATCCACCATTTTTTAATTTTTCACTCTTGTTCCACGCCCAAAATTTTTGTACGTAACTTTTCTCTCACCCAAAAGGTCTCTATGCCCCATCTCTTATTTTCTTTTGATCTGGTCCAAGAGTTGGACCGGTTCAAAGTAAGTTGAGTTTTGAATTCAACTCAGTTTGTCGGAGGTTGGAACCAATCCAACCTTATCCACTTCCCATGCCCTCCCTTTTGTTTGTCAAACATTTTTGGAGAAATAAAAAAGTGCACATGTAGAAGGAGACTACTTCTATATGTTAAATACATGGGAGGAGGCATTGGATAAAGATAAGAGGCTCATTTAATTTTTAAAATCAAGTGAGTGGTTAAAACCTCCCAACCACTCGACCCTTATCTTTTTTCTTGCACTTTTACCATGGTATTTATGTCAATAAATTATGAGAATTTTTGTGTGTGTAGAAGAAGGGGATAGAATTACATGATAAAAATTTTATAGTAATTGAGCATTAGTTATGGGCAAAAAAATCTTGGAGTGAAGGTAAGTAGGGTCCTATAGCACTTTATTTTTCCCTCATGCCTCTCTTCTCTTCTGATTTTTACCTCTAAGCACATCCTATTTTTAGATATGATCTGAATAGGATTTATAGAACTGAAGGTCTTCTTTCCATAAAAGCTTATTTCATAGAAAAACTCCACACAGAGAGGGTGTGATAAGATTTTTAGTGTGTCAGGGTTTTTAGGCTGAATGAAATCCTAGTTTTGGGAATCTGGGTTCGGGTGGAGAGATCGAGTACTGTGAGTATCGGATCACCACCAAATTTGAAACACCACTTCATCATCCTCCAATATTTATGTTTTGATTTATTTGAATATCTAAAAAATCAGAATATATACGATCAATCAAATCGATCATGATCAACCATCGAAGGCCCGATGAGGACCTAGCACTCTGATAGAGCTGGTCGGGATTAGGAGCTCCATGTGGACCATTCGTAGAGGCTAGATGAGTATGCAGGTATAGCATAATACCATAGCTTCTTTTGGTGGATTCAAATCATGGAGATTAGCTAGCCATGAGATGATATCGAGTTCTAAACTCATATCGATCAACAAATTCGATTTGCTGGTCCAATGACTTTTATTTTTCTATTATATATTACCATGTCTAGATCCTGAGTAGGATAATTGATAAGATCAATGCATACTATAGAATTAATATTAGATTAATTTTAGCTTTCACTGTATTTTATTCAAAAAAGTTTTCGAAAAGCATGCCCTAAACCCTGCTCGATTTTCTTCAATTGGTTCGTGTCCTTTCTATCCTTAAATCATAAGTAACCTAAATCCTCTAAGTTATTAGGTCCTTAAAATGACTAAGTTATGGGGATAACTGAGTCATAACCTCCCATTAAGGTGAATTATAATGAGTCCAATTTTCTGGATAGACATTGGAGGTTCCTAACACCTGGTGTTCATCTGGATATTGAAATTACTGTTCATCATATGATGATTAGATTGCACTCTCTTAATAATGATCAGGTTAGCCAGAGCCTACCTTGGGCCTGATCATCATTGATTTGATGCACCAAATTCAATCATGTTAATGGTTGGACCTAATCAGACCTTTTCAGTGGAGGCCAATGCCTACTGAATTGGCTTTTGGGGCAAAATCTAACTACTAAAAATTATTTTGAAAAGTAATTAGTTGTGAGCCTACCTGTAGATACACATGGGTTAGCCAGAGCCTACCTCGGGCCCGTCTATAGTCTATATGGATTTCAATACCCACTAAAGAGTTAGTGCAATTCCTCAAATTGGAAGTAGAGTCTACCAATTTGCTAAAAATAGTGGGAGGACCTTTAGACTAAAGTCCAAATCTTTAGGATAAATTAAATCAAAATACTAATAAGATTTCATGTTTTTCTTTTAGATAAAAAGAATGGCTAGTGTTAGTCCGCTTCATTCACTGTTGGATAGTGGTAAGCTTTTAGGACCTTATTACGAGGAGTCTAGTGTCAACCCTAATCTGGCAGACCCGAAGAGCAATGGTCCTCTTGATCCAAATAGGTTGAACAGGAGAAATCAATAAGTAGTTGCTGGGCAAGGATGTTATATGATAACATCTTGCAATTTCTCCGTATGTGAAACACCTACCTGGGTGTTAGATATTGAGAGTCCGATTCATATATACAATTCATTGCATGAACTTCAAATTGGTAGAAAATTTGAGAATGATGATAGGTTCTTGAATGTTGGGGATGGAAGTAAAGTTTCAGTCCTAGCATTGGGAACTCTTGAGCAATTTTTCAAAGCTAAAAATGTAGTTTTAAGTGATTGTTACTATTGTCCATCTATTATGATGAACATAATATCTATTAGGCTTTTGGCCCAAGATGATTATTGTTTATCAATAAAAAAAATTATTATGATATTATTATGAATAATATTATAGTAATGTGAGGATAATTAAGAAATGGCATTTATGTTTTATCACAGTCTGTTAGTGTAATGTACACGTTAAATAAATGTCCAAAGCTAGATCATATCTCTGATGCCTATCTTTGGCACTGTAGGCTCGATCATATAAACAAAAATAGAATAAATAGGTTAGTGAAGAAGAATATCCTTGACATCGATGATTGTGAACCATTGAATACCTGTGAGTCCTGTCTACTTGGTAAGATGACCAAATCACCTTTTACTAGAAAAGATGAATGGGCCACTGAGCTTTTGGGTCTAGTACATACTGATGCATGTGGACCCATGAACATATGTGCTAGAGGTGGATTCTACTACTTCATTACATTTATGATGATCTATCTAGGTATGGATACGTCTATCTTATGAAGAATAAATTTGATTCATTTGAAATGTTCAAACAATATCAAAATGAGGTAAAAAAATAACTTGGGAAGAGTATTAAAACTCTTCGATCAGATCGAGGAGGTGAATACCTTTTCAATAAGTTTTTAACATATCTAGGAGAGAGTGAAATTCTATCGTAATGGACCCTCCTGAAACACCATAGCATAATGGTGTATCAGAAAGGAGGAATCAAATCCTGTTGGATATGGTTCGATCCATGATGGAGTTTGCGAGTTTGCTGATTTCATTATTATGCATTAGAGACTGCTTGTTATGTTTTGAATGCTATTCCAAGCAAGTCTATTGCAAAGACTCCATATGAGATATGGATTGGCTGTAAGCCGACACACTATCACTTTAGGATTTGGAGATGTTTGGCTTATGTAAAATGTTTGCAACCAGGAAAGCTTGGATCTGATCTGATAAATGCTTGTTCATAGGGTACCCCAAGAAAACTAAAGATTATTACTTTTACCTTTCTGAAGAATGAAAAGTGTTCATTAGCAATAGGACAGTCTTTTTAGAAAAGAAGTTTCTTATGGAAGGAATAGCTGCTTCTAATATTGAGCTTGGTGAAGTTCGATAGGTAGAAGAACCGACACATTCTAGTGAACCTACAAAACTAGATTTGATAAGATCAAACCCAAAGCCCATTGAAGAGGCATCTTTAAGGAGATCCGATAGAGTACCGAATAAACCAGACAGATACTATGGTTTCTATATTCAGGATGGTGATCCTATTAAACTCGATGAGAATGATGAGGATCCGATCACCTACATGGGTGCTATGCAAAGGTCCGACTCTGATAAGTGGCTGGAAGCCATGAAGTTTGAAATGGAGTCCATGAAAGTCAATAGTGTATGGACATTGGTTGATCCACGTGAAAGGATAAAATTCATTGGATGTAAGTAGATTTTCAAAAGAAAAAGAGGCACAGATGGGAAGGTAGAGACCTATAAAGCCCATCTAGTTGCCAAGAGATATCGTCAACGACATGGTATTCACTATGACGAGACATTTTTTCCCAATGGCAATGCTCAAGTCTATTCAGATTATGCTTGCGATAGCAACATACCTAGACCATGAGATCTGGCAAATGAATGTAAAAATAGCTTTCCTAAATGGAGAGTTGGATGAAGTGGTGTATATGATATAGCCTGAGGGTTTCACATCCACAAACGAGTCCAAGGTGTTCAAGCTTCAAAGTGCCATCTATGGATTGAAGCAGACATTTTGAAGTTGGAACATGCATTTTGATAAAGTGATCAGAATATATGGCTTTGTTAAGAATGAAGTGTTAGATATGTGTGCCCTAGAAGCTAGAATTGGCTGACACATGTTATACACTTCTAAGGATAAAATTATAATTTTGACTATAAATAATAAAATAGATTATTTTCTATCACAATGTGTATTTAGTGTCTGTGATACATTCCCTCAGTTAATGATAACGATAATTCTTATTTTCAAGAGTTGAAAATTTAAGACATGAATTTTTGTTATTAACTCATAAAATGCTCTCGACTGTAGAATCATCATGAGGATGGTGATTGATTCGAAAGATTGGTGTATAATCGCCTATTTATAGTAGATGAGTCTTGAGTCTATAGTGTAGAGATACCAGAGCGAGAGTACAGATACTCATTAGAGAACAAAGGCACTAAGCATGACCACCTCGATCAGTCATAAGGAAGTCTACCTTCTCATCGATGATTGGCTCGAAGCTATAGTGGTGTGTCTGGTTCTTTGACCTAAGGTACATCAATAGTTCACCTTGAGGGTGTTATAGTTTGACTACACTATGACTCGATCTTCCAGCCATTCGAAATCCTGAGGTGTATGTTGGCTATAGTATGTTCATTGTAGGAATTGGATTGCACCAAGAGAGAATCTATCTACCTCAGTAGATGAGGAGCAGCTCTATGATGATCATGAGAATCAAGTCCATAAGCCCATGGCTATGGTAGAGTGAAATAAAAGAAAGAGTTTCTATTAAGGTTTTCACATTGGACTTGAATCAAATGATTAAATCATATGACAGAAATTAGGGTTTGATGAGTTCACCTTAATCCTAACATGATCGAGACTCAAGATAGAAGAACTTAATCACACATATAACTGCACCAAGAGGTTCATTTTTAGTTTTGATGAGTTGCCACCATATACTGCTAGGTGTCACTGATGAATTTTGGGAGCAAATGATTTGGATGATTGATCATTCTAGTTATCTGAATCAGAAAAGTTATGATTCATCGAAAGATATTTCGATGATGTTGATGATAGAGATCATGACATATCCCATTACCATATAGAAGTGAACCTAATTGGGTCACACAAACAAGAATTTGGATCTGGATATTATCAATTAAACTAATCCAGTTCAATTGATTTGAATTAGATTCAATTAGGTTCAAGAAAATCGTGCTGGCACACGATTGAGCCTAATGTTCTCCTTCTACAATCATCAAATGTTACCTTGACTGAGCCAAATGTGTTTGGGCTTACTCAAGTACCTTTACTTGGTCTGGATGGAGCTTGTCCAGGTTAGAAAAGGGTTGTCTTAATTTATGAGACAAATTTGAGACAACACCTACCATTTTTCATCACCTGCTAATTCTTGTCTTTTGACTTTAGTCAAACGTTGATCTTTGAAACTTGGACATCTACCCATGTGTCATGCACACATAGAAGAGTAGATAGGGGCTTGTCCCCTTGTTAGAAAGAGGAAAGGAGGGGGTGCATGCTTAGGAAGACGTACACTAAGGATAGGGATGCCTGGAGTTCCATACAGATGGAACTCCAAGTTGCTTCTTGGAATCAAACTAGGTGGCGCTAAGGACTCTACTTTGACTAGTCTTGGCACCACCTAAGGGTGTTGGAGAGGGGCTCTCATCTAATTGGATCAGTTGATGTCATTCCACCAATCAGATTTAGATCTAATTGCATGAAGAGATGTGATTGGCTGGGATGATTTAGCACTGCATGGTGCAATAGGATCTATATAAACCCAATCTACGCCTAGCTTTAAAATATCTCTCCCTTTGCCCATGCCACACTACTCTCTCCCTCTCTCCTCCATGTCTTCCTTAGATCGTCTCTCTCCTCTCCATGCCCAAGAGGCTTTGGGCTCAAGTTTGGTGCAATCCAGGCAAGAGAAAGGTGACAAAAAAGGAAGAAGGCAGTACTACTGCAAGAGAAGACATCAAATCTTCAAAAGTTATTTTGAAGACCTTCAAGATCAGATCTAGATCTGATCTTTGGAGGATAGATTGAGAAGAAGGAGATATCTAGATTCTACTCGAGTGAATACCAGTAGAGGCCAGGCGATTGCGTGGCTACATCCAAAACCTCAAGCAATCAATAAGATCATCACAAGATAATAAGATTACCCAAGAATAAGGTATAAATTAAATATAATTTTATTTTATTTTATTTTATTTTTAGATCTATCTAATTAGATCTAAAAGGTATCAAATTTTATTTAGATCTAAGAAGAAAATTTTTTAAATATTTTTCTTGATCAAATCAAATCTGAATGAACCTGATCCGAAAAATAAATTTTTTTCTTCAATTGGTATCAGAGCCAGGTTCTCATAAATTATTTAGATCTAATTTTAATTTAATTTTGATCTAATAATTAAATTATTTTAGATATCATATTAGATATAATTAGATTTAAAATCAAAAGAATTAAAATTAAATTATTTAGATCGAAGTTCCACAAGATGCATGACTAGTTGTAGAATAGAATTATTCTGTATATAGTCTTGCATGATCATAATTTAATTTAATTAAGTTATAATTTTAGAATAATTTATTTACTATTTTTTAATATTATAAATATTATAATAAGATCTAAAAAATAGAAAAAAAAATTATTTAATTTTTGGTTCATATGAGATATGATGAATGCATGTTTAGACTAGATGTAGAATAGTTCTACATAATTATCTAAAGTAGAATTTATTTTGATGTGATCAATTTAAATTTAATTTTTTAGATAATTATGAGATAATTTAGATCTAAAAATATGCATGATATGATACATGAGATGTATGCAAAATATGTTTATAGTTAGATCAATTTTAATATATGAGATATATGATGTAGATCTAACTAGTTTTGTAGTTTTTATATTTTTGATTAAGGCATTTTCCTTGGCCGTCCAGTCATAAGAATAAAGTAGGATTTAAATACCCTCTCCTTCCATTCGATGGAGTGTTCTTATGATGTGTAGGGGTGCTGCATGTTCGTCCTTAATCAAAAATCCAAGAACTTATTTTCTGCAAAATCCTAGATCCTGAAATCCTAGGATTTTATTTACATATTTTATTTATGAACCCTAAACTTAATTAAGAATTAAGATTATGAAATATATGTTAGATCTAAAATTAAAAATTTTAGATCTAAGACATATTCATAAAATTAGGTTTGGGCTTGGGTAGCTCAATTAGGTCTAAGCGGTTGATCAAACCGAATCAAGAGTTGGTTAGATGGGATCAAAAGTGCTTAAATTGACCAGCCTAATAGGATTAAGTTTGAGTCAAGATCGAATCACATGAGTGATCGATCAAGCTAAGACCTAATTAGGCTCAGTTGTTAGAGTCTGGTTTGTAGGCTAACCCGATTGGTTTTGACTCAATAATTTGATATCTAAGGTAAGTTTGGCAGATACGATTGACTGATTTTTAATTGGGAGATACTCGACTCAAATGCATTCTTATCGAGTTAATGGCATATCCCTTCCACCAATCTCACTTACCTGGCCATATTTATTAGCTCAGTCCTGATCTGAGGTGGCCAATAATCTGAGCTAACCCATGCCACTAGGTTAGTCATAATGGTTATGACTATGTCAAGTCTAGTTTAATGAGGCCTAAAAATCTTTCTAAGAAAAGATTAAGTCTAAGGTCTTCCACCATTATAGATGTGCGGGCCCTTTTCGAGGTTGATTATTCTTGACTGATTACAGTAGTTCAGTTGCACCAGAATGATGCAACCATATCTATTAGGCATTGGATGCTATGGGCTGGAGGATGGATCGGGCTCAATATTTTAGATATGATGAGAGACTCAATTAAAATCCAATCTATGCAAATGGTGGGTTTGACTTAACTAAAGAGTGGATCAATATTTCGGGCATGGTGAGATTCATGAATTAGAGACCAAATTTTGGGTGCACCATGATTAGAAAATCATTGGACAAGAGTTGCTCACCCATTGGCTAAACCATCATCGATAACTATTAGGTGAGGTGATGAGTCAGTTGGTGAGACCACACCATCCACTAAAAATCATTAATCATGGAGATTTTTGCATCTCTACAGAGGGAGTGTAGGGATTCGAGAAAATAGTGAGAGCTAATTTGTTTAAAAATAAAACTCCTAAATAAATTGTCAAGCTTAATAACAATATCTAACTAAAAACTTTGACTCTCTACTGAAAAAATTTGCGCCCAATCCACTAGCACATATCCTAGACACCCATAGACTGATCGGACCCAATTACAAGGATTGGCTTCAAAACTTTAAAATCATTTTGGATTTTGAGAAGTTAACTCACGTATTGGACCAGGACCCTCTCATCTTACCAGCTCATCCATCTACTGAATAGAGAGCGTCTCTTGATAAATGGACGAACGAAGATAATAAGGTTAGATATTACATGTTGGGCTCGATGTCTGATGAGCTTCAGCACCAACATGAAGATATCAAAACTATCCACCAAATGTTGGCTCACCTATAAGAGATGTTTGGTGAGTCAAGTATCAAGTCACTAAATGACTATTCAAGGCTAAAATGTGTGATGGGTAGTCAGTCCAAGATCATTATCTAATGATGATCAAGAACTTGGAAGAGCTTGAGAAGCTCGGAGTGAAGTTGGACCTGGATCTATAGAATGATATAATTCTGCAATCATTGACTGATGCATATGGCCAGTTCATCACGAACTACCATATGCATAAACTTCAAAATTTTCTAGCTGAGCTTAGGAACATGCTGATTACTGCTGAGCTTTCTATGAAAGGTTCTAAAGGCTCAATGCTTGCTATGGAACGAACTTCTTCTAAAAGAAAGTCTTTTGGAAAGAATAAAAAATCTATGAAAAGATAAAAGATGGAAGGAAGAAAGAAGAAAAAGGTAGAGCTGAAGAAGAAGGCCACTGACAAAGAAAAGTATTTTCATTGCAACACTGATGGCCACTGAAAGCGAAATTACCCTACATACCTGGCCAACCTGAAGAATAAGAAGGGGGTAGGTCCTTCTTTAGGTATGCTCATTATTGAGTCTAACCTTACGATTTATTCTGCATCCAGTTGGATGCTTGACTCTGGTTCTAGTGCTTATTTATGTACTGCCATGCAGGATCTTGAGAATAGCAGGAGGCTGAGGGATGGTGAGATGATCCTGCACGTCGAAAATGGAGCAAGAGTTGCTATTGTGACCGTGGGAACATACCCTCTTCGACTACCATCTGGTTTAGACTTAGTATTAAATGATTGTTATTATATGCTAGTAGCAAGCAGGAATTTGATTTCTGTTTCATGCCTAGCACTAGAAGGCTTTGTAATTAGTTTTCTTAAGGACCATTGTAACATTCTTTATGAAAGAAATAAAATTACAAGTGATTTTTTTATTAACGGTCTTTATCAGTTACATATTGATGTATCTATTTTTAACTATCGAGCAAAATGTGAATGCCATGAAATGACCTAGGGATAGTCCAAATGATAGGTATCTATGGCACCTAAGATTAGGTCATATAGCAGAAGATAGGATTAACAAATTGGAGAAAAATTGGGCTATTGAGTCCTATTGACTTTTGAGTCATATCCAATTTGTGAATCTTGTCTTCATAGGCAAAATGACTAAGCTCCCTTTTGTAGGTTCATGGGAGAAAGGGCCATGGATCTTCTTGCCCTACTACATACTGATGATGCGGCCTCATTTGATGTACCGGACTAGAGGCAACTTTGTCTACTTCATAACCTTTACCGATGATTTATCTAGGTATGGGTATGTGTATCTTATGAGACATAAGTCTAAAACTTTTGAAAAGTTTAAGAAATTCAAACATGAAATAGAGAAGTAAACTAGAAAATCTATTGAGGTTCTTCGATCAGATCGAGGAGGTGAATACCTTACTTGAGAATTTCTAGACTATCTCAAGAAAAATGACATAATCTCCCGATGGACTCCACCTGGAATACCTCAACTTAATGGAGTTTCAGAATGGAGGAATCGGACCCTATTAGATATGGTCCGATCCATGATGAGCTTCACAGACCTCCCTAATTTTTTTTGGAGACATAGTTTGTTAATTATAATATACTTACTAAATAGGGTTCCATCTAAAATTATTCCTACCACACCATATGAGATATGGCATGGTAAGAAACCAAGTCTGAGTCATCTCAAAATTTGGGATTGTCCGGCTCATGTCAAAAGACAACAAATGGATAAGTTAGACTTTAGATCCTTTAGAGCTCGATTTATAGGATATACTAAAGAGTCATTAGGATATTACTTCTATATTCTAGAAGATCATAATATGATTATGAGTCGACATGCCATCTTTCTTAAAAAATAGTTTATTCAAGATAGCGGCATTGAAAAGCAGATCAAGCTCGAGGAGAAAGTCTCACAAGAGTAATGAGCTAAGGACCAAATGGAACCAAATCAGATTAAGCTAATTCAATCACTACCTCCTCCACCTCGTAGATCAAAAAGAGTTTCCCATCCTCTTGAGAGGTACTTAGGTACTATTTTAGAGAAAGTAAAGCAAATGTTCCTCGTAGGTAATGGGGTTCATGGTGATGATCCCAAAACCTATGACGAGGCGATATCAGATATCGACTCCAAAAAATGGTTAGAGGCAATGAAGTCAAAAATTGACTCGATGCACTCAAACCAAGTCTGGACTTTGGTACATCTATCAGAAGGTATAGTACCTATTAGGTGTAAATGGATCTATAAGAGAAAGATTGGTGTTGATGGGAATATGAAGATATTCAAAGCTAGATTAGTGGCAAAATGGTATAGTCAACGTGAAGGCATTGACTATCAGGATACCTTTTCACCAGTAGCTATACTAAAATCCATCAGCACATTGCTTGCTATTATAGCCTATTTCGATTATAAAATATGGCAAATGGATGTGAAAATGGCATTCTTAAATGGATACCTTGAGGAAGATATTTATATGGAACAGCCGCTAGATTTTACATCTAGTGATGCTGATCACAAGGTATGCAAACTGCAAAGGTCCACATATGGACTTAAGCAAGCATCTCGGAGCCGAAATATTTGTTTTAATGATGTGATCAAATTGTTTGGTTTCATCAAAAATGAAGAAAAACCATGTGTCTTCAAAAGGGTCAGTGAGAGCGTTGTTGTCTTCTTCGTATTGTACGTGGATGATATCCTCCTTATTGAAAATGATATTTTCATTTTGACCATAGTTATAATGTGGTTATCCAAAGAATTCTCCATGATAGATCTTGGAGAAGCATCCTATATTCTAGGAATTAAGGTCTATAGAGATAGATCGAATAGGATGCTAGAACTTTTACAGAAGATGTACATAGAGGAAGTACTAAAGAGGTTTAGCATGGAAAACTCTAAGAGGGGTTTGGTATCCTTCAGACATAGCATTCATCTCTCCAAGAAGATGTGCCCTAGCACACCTGAGGAGATAGAACGCATGAACAAGATCCCTTATGCTTTAGCAATAGGAAGCCTCATATATGCCATGTTATGTACGCGACCTGATATAGCCCATGCTATGAGTGTCACGAGCAGATATCAGTCGAATCTAGGTAAAGAACACTAGACTTCTATGAAATGTATCCTTAAGTACTTGAGAAGAATTGAGGATATGTTGTTGATTTTTGGAAATGGAGAACTCCAAGTCCAGGGATATACAGACTTGAATTTTATGTTCGATGTAGATGATAGAAAGTTGACATCTGGGTATCTATTTGTGTGTAATGGTGGTGCTGTCAATTAGAAGAGTTCTAAGCAGATAGTGATAGTAGATTCCACCATGGAAGCAGAATACATCGCTGCATCAGAAGCTGCGAAGGAGGCATTCTAGTACAAAAAATTTGTCGGAGAGATAGGAGTGATGCCATTAGATGCCATTCCTCTTTACTGCAACAATAATGGCGCCATAGCCCTTGCTAAGGAGTCGAGGTTTCACAAAAAATCCAAGCACATCAAGCGGTAATACCACCTCATCCACGATTACCTCGAGAAAGATTACATCGAAGTCAAGAGAGTCGACTCCGCAGACAATGCCGCGAACCCACTCACAAAGCCATTGGGCCAGCAGAAGATCGAAGCCCACCTTGAGAAGATGGGACTTAGATTTGTAGCCAATTGGCTTTAGGTCAAGAGAAAGTTTGTTAGATATGTGTGCCCTAGAAGCCAGAATTGGCTCACACTTGTTGTACACTTCTAAGGACAAAATTATATTTTTGACTATAAATAATAAAATAGATTATTTTCTATCATAATATGTATTTAGTGTCTGTGATACATCTCTTAAGTTAATGGTAATAATAATTCTTATTTTCAAGAGTTGAAAATTTAAGACATGAATTTTCGTTATTAACTCATAAAATGCTCTCGACCGTAGGATTATCATGAGGATGGTGATTGATCCGGAAGGTTGGTGTACAATCGCTTTTTTATAGTAGATAAGTCTTGAGTCTTGAGTCTATGGTATAGAGACATCAGAGCGAGAGTATAGATACTCATTAGAGAATGAGGGCACTGAGCATGACCACCTCGATCAGTCAAAAGAAAGTCTACCTTCTTGTCGATGACTGGCTTGAAGCTACAGTAGTGTGTCTGGTTCTTTGACTTGAGGTGCATCAGTAGTTCACCTTGAGGGTGTGATAGTTTGACTACACCATGACTCGATCTCCTAGCCTTTTGAAACCCTGAGGTGTATGTTGGCTATAGCATGTTCATTGTAGGAATTGGATTGCACCAAGAGGAAATCTATCTACCTCGATAGATGAGGAGCAGCCCTATGATGATCATGAGAATCAAGTCCATAAGCCTATGGTCATGGTAGAGTGAAATAATAGAAATAGTTTCTATTAAGGTTTTCACATCAGACTTGAATCAAATGATTAAATCAAATGACAAAAATTAGGGTTTGACGAGCTCACCTTAACCCTAATCTGATCGAAGCTCAAGATAGAAGAACTTAATCACACATATAACTGCACCAAGAGGTTCATTTTCAATTTTGATGGGTTGCCACCATATACTGCTAGGTGTCACTGGTGGATTTTGGAAGCAATTAGAATAATTTGGATGATCGATCATTCTAGTTATCTGAATCAAAAAAGTTCAGATCCATCGCAAGGTGTTTTAATGATGTCGATGATAGAGATCATGATATATCTCATTACCATACAGAACTGAACCTAACTGGGTCACACAAATAAGGGTTTGGATCTGGATATCATCAATTGGACTAATCCAATTCAAGTGATTTGAATTAGATTCAATTAGGTTCAAAAAAATCGTGCTAGCACATGATTGAGCTTAATGTTCTCCTTCTACAATTATCAAATGTTGTCTCGACTGAGCCAAATGTGTTTGGGCTCACTCAAGTACCTTTACTTGATCCGACTGGAGCTTGTCTAGGTCAGAAAAAGGGTTGTCTTAATTTATGAGATAAATTTGAGACAACACCTACCATTTTTCATCACCTACTAATTCTTGTCTTTTGACTTTGGTCAAACGTTGACCTTTGACACGTAGACATCTGCCCATGTATCATGCACCCATAGGAGAGCAGATAGGGGCTTGTCCCCTTGCTAGAAAGAGAAAAGGATGGGGTGCACGCCTAGGGAGTCATGCGCCCAAGGATAGGGACACCTGGAGTCCCATACAGATGGGACTCCAGGTTGCTTCTTGGAATCAAACTAGGTGGCACCAAGGACTGTGCTTTGACCAATCTTGGTGCCACCTAAGGGTGTTGGAGAGGAGATCTCATCTGATTGGATCAAGTGATGTCATCCCACCAATCAGATTTAGATCTGATTGCACGAAGAGATGTGATTGGCCGAGATGATGTGGTACTGCATTGTGCAGCAGGGTCTATATAAATCCTATCTATGCCTAGCTTTAAAATATCTCTCTTTTTGCCCATGCCACATTGCTCTCTCCCTCTCTCCTCCATGCCTTTCTCAGATCCTCTCTCTCCTCTCCATGCCTAAGAGACTTTGGTTCAAGTTTGGTGCAATCCAGGCAAGAGAAAGGCGACAAGAAAGGAAGAAGGCAGCATTGCTGCAAGAGACGATATTGAATATTCAAAAGTTATTTTGAAGACCTTCAAGATCAGATCCAGATCTGATCTTTAGAGGATAGATCAAGAAGAAGGAGATGTCTAGATCCTGTTCAAGTGGATACTGATAGAGGTCAGATGATTAAATGGCTACGTCTAGAACCTCAGGCAATCAGCAGGATCATCATAGGATAATAAGATTACCCAAGAATAAGGTATAAATTTAATTTAATTTTATTTTATTTTATTATATTTTTAGATCTATCTAATCAAATCTAAAAAGTATCAGATTTGATTTATATCTAAGAGAAAAATTTTTAAAATATTCCTTTTGATCAAATCAGATCTGAATGAACCTGATCTGGATAATAGATTTTTCCCTTCATGGAAAAGAACCCTACATTTATAAATAAGCTAATGGTTCTATAGTTGTATTTCTTGTATTGTATGTAGATGATATTCTCTTAATCGAGAATGACATCCTTGCACTACAAGAAATAAAGGTTTGGCTTCATCTCAATTCTCCATGAAGGACTTGGGAGAAGCTTCATACATCCTAGGGATGAAGATCTAAAGGGATAGATCTAAATGGTTGCTTGGATTGTCCGAGTTCATGTACATCGATATCATGCTGAAAAGGTTCAGTATGAAGAATTCCAAAAAGGGCTGTCTCCCGATAGACCATAGAATTACTCTCTCGAAGAAGGATTGTCCGACAACTCCTCAAGAGAGAGAGCATATGAGTAGAATAACATATGCTTCGATAGTGGGTTCTATTATGTATGCCATGATGTGTACGAGACCAGACGTGGTATACTCACTAGGGGTAGTGAGTAGATATCTGTCTGATCTGGATGAGCATCACTAGAAGGTTGTAAAAACAATCCTAAAGTATTTAAAAAAATAACAAGAACCAGTGGCTCATCTATGGAGATACTAACTTGAAACTTATGGGATATACTGATTTTAATTTCCAGTCAGATCATGATGATAGTAAGAGTTTGTCAGAATATTTGTTTACCTTGAATGGTGGAGCAGTCTGCTGGAATAGTTTCAAGCAACACACTGTGGCCAATTCTGTATGCGAGGTGGAGTATGTCGTGACATCCGATGCTGCAAAGGAAGTTGTGTGGCAGTGAAAGTTCATTGGCGAGCTGGGAGTGGCACCCTCCTTGGACGATCTAGTTCTGCTTTACTGTGACAGTACTAGAGCCATAGCTCAAGCGAAGGAGTTGAAGGCACATCAGCGTACCAAGCATATTCTACGTCGCTACCATCTTTTATGAGAGATTATGGAACGAGATGATGTCGACCTTCAAAAGATTGACGAAAAGGAGAACATGGCTGACCCATTTACCAAGGCTCTTAGAATCAAAGAGTTCGATCATTACAAATGAAAGATGGGTATTCAATACTATTTCGAGTGGATTTAGTCTAACTGGGTGTTGTTTGAAATTATATCCTAAAACCAATCATCTAGATTGTAGATGGTTAAGCTAAATATAACTATACTTGAATTATTAATAAATAAAATTATTATTTTGGCATTTTCATCACTTTATACATGTTCCTATAATGATCTCTTCTATGATGAAGTTCTTAGGACTATTTAGACTTGACAATGAAGGATTTGTTGTTTAGTTCTTAAATCAATTTGCAATCAAATGATTCATTTTTATCCAAGACGGCAACGTATCGAGTGTAGGTCATTGTGTGCCATAAGTGTTGGTTGTCCTCTCAACCAAGAAGTTTGGAGACATTGTTATAGCATGTAGGTGAAGTGTAGGGATACATTTTACTGAACGTGATCCAACTGCAGAGCTCTCTTCTATCAAGAGTTGCTCATGAAGGATATGGATATATGTGTCCTATAGACTTGAGATCACCATAGCGACTTGCAAGCAACTTACTGTACTTAGATACCGAACTACCTAAATTTCTAATTCAGCAACGGAAGGCTACTGGGTATAGTCAAGTACTTGGCTTATCGGTGCATGAGTCACGATGGGATTGACCCCTCCAACTGTTAGAGCAAGTGCATCATTGTATTTCAATTTAGCAAATTCTCAGCCGAGGTAGTCCATATGATGGACACTAGGTTTTGAAATACATTGTGGATGAATTTTAGGGTTGGCAGTAAACCCTAGATCATCCTTTAAACATCAAGGTCAAGGGGATGAATTATATGGTAACCATATTCCATAGGTTCGTCGATGTTGCATTACAATTTTTTGATCTATCCGGACGTCGACTACTATTGCTAGATGGTCACATCGATTGGTATAAAAAATTAGTTTTTGTGCTATCGACTTAGGATTTGAACCTATGGGATCACACACAATAGGAGTTCCTACTTGATCTGATGGCTGATATTGAGTCTCGATGACTTAGAACTCTATAGTCAAGAGTTCCACTGGACTAGGACTCTATGACTAAGAGTCCCATTGGATTGAGACTCAGAGTCCTACTTGTCTGGGACTCTCTAATCGTGAGTCCTGATAACCTGGGACTTTGTGACTAAGAGTCCTAGTGGATTAGGACTCTGAGTCTTACTCATTTGGAACTCTCTGATCAAGAGTCCCACTAGCCTAAGGCTCTATGATCATGAGTTCGATTCATTTGGGACATTGGGTTCAAGAGTCCCATTGGTTTGGGACTCTTTAGGAGTTTCATATTGATGGAACTCTGTTGATCAGATATCCATCCGATTGGAACTCTATATTTATTAAAGAATTAATTAGTAATTTGATTGCTAATTAGCTCAATTTGATTGAGCGACGAGGATTTAATCAAGTCAGATCGAATTGGATTCAATTGGATTTAACCCGATCAAGTCATAAGATGACCTAGTCGCTATGGGAGATTTGACCCTAATTTGATCAGGACCTGGACCTAATTAATTTCTAATTTAATTAGGATTTCATTGGATTGGGTTAAGCCTAAATTAGTTGGGTTTAATATGGTCTAATTGGGTCTAGATTAATTGGTTTGGTTGAAACCAATTAAGACTAAGTCAAATAAGTTTGAATTTGAACCTTCCTTCTCCTTGTGCCATCCTGCTTTGACTTTTCCACACCCTATCCCACACACACTTTGGTTTTGCATGAGAATTCTTACACATAGAAGGTATCTATGTACCCTCCTCTTTCTACCTTTGACCTGATCCAAGTGTTGGATCAGATTGGATTTAAGTCAAATTTTGAATTCAACTTGAGTTGGTTGGTTTGGTTGAAACTTTCCAACTCCCTCTCATGCTTATCCATTCACCATGCCCCTTAAGAAATGTTATGTGATTTTTTTTGTGCATTTTCTAAAGGTAGGCATGCAGAAAGAGAGTTCTTCTGCATGTCAAACATCTAGGGGTGGGCGTTGGATAGGGATAAGAAGGTTTTTGAATTTGATGTTGGTTGGGAGGTTGAAACAAGTTCAACCTCCGACCCTTATCTTTTTCCATGTACTTTTCCCATGGTATTCATGTCAATAAATTATAAAATTTTTTTTGCATGTAGAAGAGGGGGTTTTCATTACGTGGTAAAAATTTTAGAGTGATTAGGCATTATTTTTGGGTGAAAAAAAATCTCAAAGTAAAGGTGAGTAGGGTCTTGCAGCACCTTACTTTTTCCTCATGCCTCTCTTCTCTTCTGATTTTCACCTCTAAGGATACCCAATTTTTAAACATAATCTAAATAGGGTTTATAGATCTAAAAGTCATCATTCCAAGAAAACTTATTTCATAAAAAAGCTCCACACAGAGAGGGTGTGATAGAATTTTTAGTGTGTCAGGGTTTTTGGGCCGAGTGAAACCCTAGTTTTGGGAATCTAGGTTTGGGTGGAGAGATCGAATGTTGTGAGCATCGGATCACCACCAAATTTGAAACACCTCTTTATTATCCTCCAAATTTGTTTTTTAATTTTTTGAAATATTCAAAAAATTAAAAATTACATGATTGATTGGATCGATCATGATCAATCGTCGAAGGCCCCGGTGAGAAGCTAACACTTCGGTAGAGCTGGTCGGGACCAAGAGCTCCTTATGGACCATTCGTAGAGGCCGGACGAGTGTATGGCTAGAGCATAATATCATAGATTCTTTCAATGGATTTAGATTATGGAGAATAGCTACCCGTAAAAGGTATCGAGTTCTAAACTCGTATCGGTCAGCAAATATGATTTGCTGATCGATTGCATTTTATTTTTCTATTGCATATTACCATGTCTAGATCTTGAGTAGGGTAACTGATTAGATCAATGCATGCTATAGAATTAATATTAGATTAATTTTAACTTCTATTGTATTTTATTCGAAAATTTTTTTTGAAAAGCATGCCCTAAATCCTGCTCGATTTTCTTCACCAACACCCTAACTCCTCTTGTGGCCTTCTATGGCTTGGGAGCACTACCAATCCTTATAATCTCCACCTTGGTATACCCAAGCCTTGGCACACCTGGTAATGTCCTCCTATAGATCCTGTTGTCACTGCATGCCCTGATAACCTCTTGTGTATACCTTGCCACTACCATTTTTCTTCAGCTGCTGAGCTTCCTTTGAGGCCTTTGGGATGACCGCCTCCACCACTGAAGACCTTAACTTGCTCTTCTACACCATCTTTGGAGTTGTAATCATTCTTCTACTTAGCAACTACATCACTTATCGTAGACTTTCCTAGAGAACCTGCACCATTCCTATACCAGCACTCGCTACATATAGAGAAGTGGAATTCATATACCCGCAAGATTCCTATACCGGTATCTAATACCTAGGTAGTGGAATTATATATAAAGAAATTTTAAAGTGTTATTATATAACATCCTTAATGAGAAACTCTTACTTCTTTTTCTTGTTCAGTCTGTTATGGTCAAGGAAAGCAAGATAATTCTTCTTCCTATGATCCATCTTCTAACAGTAGAAGCACTATGCCTGATTTGGATCAGTTTTGGACTAATTATTTTAACTAGACTTAGAAGCTCCAATACGAACCAATTCATACTATTGAACCAATTTCAACTTTCGATACTAATTATCAAAATTAGGTCCCATAAATTATCACTGTCTAACAATGATTGGAGCAATTAGGATTTAGCCTTATTCTATGAGAAAGGAGAACATAAATCTAAGTATATGAATTATATTAAGCCTAGAGACTTGGACTTTTGTCTTAAGGTTCTTCCACTATTTTATTCAAAGTGGTAGCCTCTACCTCTAATTGAGAGAATTACTTTAATTCCCTAGCAGCTACTAGAATCCACATAGACTGCACACGAGCCCAATTTTGGTTGGCCAATCCATGTGCATCTATGGGTAGATTCATTAACCAATTGTTTCTCCAAACAACTTCTAGTAATTTAATTTTATCCCAGAAATCTAATCAGTAAGCTTTGGCCTCTACTATAAGGATCCGGTTAGGTCCAACCATTAACATGACTATACTTGGTGTATCTAACCAACGAATGATTAGGCCAAACTTTGGTTGGCCAACCTAACCACTATTAAAGAGACACTTCCAAAGTGTCACATTATGAATGATAATTCCATTAGTCAATAAGCACCAGGCCTTTGGACCTCCAATGATTATTGAGTTAATGGATCCATTATCATCCAACTAAAAGGAAGGCTATGACTCAATTATCTCCATAACTTTATTATTTTAAGGATCTAATAATTTTAGAGGATTTAAATTATTAGTGATTTAACGATAGAAAAGGATATGGATCAATTTGCTTCCACTGACTTCACCAAGTCAAGTTCTCCCACTAACTTCTCATGTCTTTGACAAGAACTAGGATCAATATCGATCCATGGGCACATAGATCAATCTCACTGAATACAACCAATCTCACTGATTTCCTATATGACATGGGTTAGCATGAATCAATGAGTAACCTAATCAAAACCTGATTAACCATACTAGCCAGGTAAGTGAGATCAATGGAAGGATCTGCCAAGGCTTGCCTTAGACAACATCAAAAATGGCCAAGTAAGTAGGCTGCCAATTAAAAACCATCGATCTGAGATGCTAGACTTATCTTAGAAACTAATTAATTTATCAATTTTGATATGGTTTGCCTAAAGACTCGGGCTCAACCATTGAGCCACGATTAGTATCCATTTGCTAGATGTATAGACTTTGATCAACTACAACTATTGAATTGATCTAAAGAAATGACCTAATCCTAATTAACTATTAATTAGGTTTGATCAACTTCTTAACTAAGTTCATATTTAATCTAATCCTAGGTCTAACCCAGTTTAAGGATCTGATCAAAACTAACCCATTACCCATTAATCCATGTTTTATGAAATTGTCTTAGGATCTTCAAATCACAAACCTAGATCCTAAACAATCACTTAATTCTTAATTAAGTTCAAAGCTTATGAGTTTGGATTTATGAAACCTTAGAACTAATTTCTAGCTTAATCATTTAAAATATTTTTAAATTATAAATAGTTTACATTCAATCATATTCAATATATGATTTTAGATCTAATTTATTTTAATATTTTGATCATATCCTAAGATTTTGAATCTAGGATTTTATAGAAAGTAAGTTCATAATTTAAAATCTACAAAACAAGTATGTCGTACATATTCTAGATTCAAAACAAAAGATACATATCAACATATGTAATAATAGGATCTAGATCTAAACATAAAACACATCATATGGATCAAATCATAAATCATTTAAAATTAAATTTAAAATATAAAAATAAATTATAAATTACTTTAGATCTCATCTAATATATTTATGATTTAGGTTATTTGGATCACACATACTAGGACAATCTTTCCACTATAAGGGATCAACCTTACAACAAGACAACCTTATAGCAGTATATGCTATCCGATATTATTTAGATCTAATTTAAATAATCTAAAATAGAACAAACATTTATTTAATTTTAGATTTAGAATCAAAAATTGAATCATAAATTTTTTAGGTCTAATCTAAATAGTTCATGATTCACATTCAAATCAGCACATACTAAGACAATATTTTCATTATAAGGGATAAACCTTATAAGAGGACAACCTTATGGCAGTATGTGCGATCTTGATTTAATTCTAATTTTTAGATTTATCCTCAAGCACATATGAACATGTTATAAAAGAACCTAGACGCTCTGATATAACTATTGGAAAATACGCAGGGTTTCATGCATGAATTTCAAAATATTTTTGAAATTTAACGTACTGAAAGTCATGAATTAAACCATTAAATCTATAAATGCATGTAATCAAATTACATAAACCTTACAACTAGGATCTATAACATGTCATAATGCATTCTAAATCTAAAAATAAAAGGTTTGATATTAATCTAATCAATACCCTGGATCTAGAATAATTCTAGATCTAAAGTCTAGATCATTTCTAAGAGAAGAGATCAAATCTCTTATCTTTGCATGGATTGAGAACTCTATGATTGATTTTTATTGTTGTCTTTAGAGTCGCACATGCGTCCGACCTCTATAGATGATCCACACGAGGCTACAACAAAATCGGAGGTTCTTCCCTCCTAATAGTTAATTTAAAATTTATTCTTTGGATCTCTTGGATACTCCAAGAGATAAAGAACAAGTGGAGGAATAATAGAAAAATCTAACCATTGGATCTCTCAAAAAATAAAAATTAAATAGTTAAGAAAGATCCTAAGAGAAGACGCATCTTCTCTTTTCAGGATATTAATCATTAATGTCCTAAACGGATCTTCATACCTGGACAAGAGGAGACCTTCTCCTCTAGAATTTTTCATACTTCTAACTTTCTTTCCCTCTGATTTTTTTATAAAAAAAATCATAGAAAAATATGGAGAAAAAGGATTCTCAAGAAAACCCTAAGAGATGACCTTCTTTTCTTCTTCTTCTCTCATTAGAACATAATCAGATCATGTCCAAAAAATGATCACTATGCCCCAACAATTTAGAGCACAATTCCCCATGCCATCTTCCTCTCTCTCTCTCAAATTTTTATTAAAAAAATCATATAAAATAAATAAGAGAAAAATACTTCAAAGAAAAATAAAGAGAAGATAATCTTCTCTTACTTTTGTCCCTTCAAGACATCAACATTTGATGTCCAAAAGAAAGAGCCTTCTCCAAGATAATTGGTGCTCACAATCATTGATCCTATTCTTATTTATATGATCGAGTGGATAGTGCCAAAGATAGGCATCGATGACATTATCTATTTTTGGATGTTTATTTGACATATACATTACACTAATAGGCTGTGATAAAACATAAATGCCATTTCTTAATTATCCCTACATTATTGTAACATTATTCATAATGATATCATAATAATTTTTTTATTGATAAATAATAACCATCTTAGGCTAGAAGTCCAATAGATATTATGTTCATCATAAAAATGAAGAAATCAGATCTAGGATTTCAGGACTAGATGTTGAAACTTTTTCAAGATCAAGCAGCGCAAGACTAAAATAAATTAAATTTTATTCATAAAAAGTAGAAAACCTTTAGATATAAGATTCTATTACATGATTATAATATAAGATTAAATTAAAAATTAAAAATATTAGAAGAAAAATATGTTGATCATATCAATATGCATCTACATAGCATCTAATGCAGGTATGTAATAATAGATCAGATCTATATTATCAATGCAAGTTAGACATTCTAACTTGCTAATCCAGGCTGAAAGATAAAGCTTCGAGCTGCATATATATCCAACATCTAAGAGATATCCACACAAGCCTACGAACCTCAATCAGAAGTTCAATGTAGGAAATTAGCACAGTATGCTTGTACTGTGCTGATCCTTCTTCGATGGTCGAAACGGTGCTTCCTTCTTCAAGACTTGGATACTCCAAAAATTTAGAAGAAAGTAAAAAGATTTTTGATCTAAAACAATACTCAAAAATCTCTATGAAAAAAGAAGGAGAAAGAAAGAGTAAAAGACCCTAGAAGAAGATCCTCTTCTTCTTCTCTTTTCTCTCACGTAGACACCTAGATTGGTGTCTATGAAATCCCCATGCCCCAAGAGTCTCTCTCTCTAATTTTCACATGCCCAAGAGTCCTCTCAATGATCTAGAATTAGTATAAAAATTAGTCCAAAAAAACCTCCTTATAAAGAGATATAAAAGAGTCTTCGTTGGATCAAATTCTTAGACTAGGAAAGAACATATATGGCAACTAGTTGGGGCGCCCAACACTTGGATGCCACCTCCTTTGTTTTAGGCATGGACCACATTTATTTGTCACACCAAAACTCTTCTCTTTCCACAAAAAATTTAGAGAAAATCTGGAAGTGTGGGCCACATAGGAAAGGAGGAATTTTGGTTTCTCAAAACTTTATCTCATAGAATTTGAAACCAAAACAACTTACCTCCTTTGACTTGGTCCATACCTAACTACTAAATAGGAGAGGGTGAGAGAGGGTGCGCGTGCATGAGAAAGCTAGGAGAGGAGATTTGTCATACAAAATAAAGAGAGAAAGGGCATGGGGGCATGGGAAATAGGTGGCACAAGCAAGGTAGATCATAGTCTTACTAAGATTCCATATTTGACTTGGTCAAATATGGTTTCTCGAACTAAAAAAAATTAGAAGTAATTCAACTCAATTAAATTAGATCCTAATCTAATTAAAGACTTAATTAAATTATATTAAATTAGATTTAATTCTAATTTAATTTTTTAATTAAATTAAAAAATTAGATTGATCCAAGTCCGAGTTGAATTAGGACTAGTTCTTTCTTGCACTTGGCTTATCCAATAAATCAATTAAACTTGATCTAATCAAGTTCGAACTAAATCTAATTAAATTATATTTAATTAGACTTAATCTCAATTCTTTGGTTTAATCAAATTAAGCTAATTAGCAATTAAATTGCTAATCGATCCTCCTGCAATATTTATACTAGGTTAAACATCAATCGTATTGATCGTTTAACCTTAGAATGATTCTCAATCATTGATCAACCATCTGATTGAATAGTAAACTCTAATGTATGTGACATCATAGGTTCAAATCTAAGTCGGTAGTATAGAAATAAATTTTTCAAAGTGATCATCTAGCAATGGTACTTGACGGTCGGATAGATCGAATGTGTAGAACAACATCTTTAGAACCCACGTGGATATTGTTTTCATATAATTCATCCCCTTGACCAAAATGCTCATAGGATACCTCAAAGTTCAACTATCAACTCTGATAAGACTGTCTACATTATATTTTAAAATACCAAATCCATCTCATGGATTATCCTGGCCAAGATTTTGCTATATTAAAATATAGTGATATATTCTTTTTCAATTCTAGGTGTTGTCAATTCCATCTTGATCACACACCAACTTTGCAAGTACTTAATTATGCCTAGAAGTCTTTCATTACTGAATTAGAACTTTAATTAGTTCAGTACCAAAGCACAGTGAGTTGCTTGCAAGCCACTAAGGTGATCTTATAGGAAATTGAGTAGGGTTTATAGCATGCAATTTGAAACTTTTTCAAAAATTTATAGTAGCGAAAGCTAAAATTAATCTAATATTAATTCTATAGCATGCATTGATCAGTCAATTATCCTACATAGGATCTAGACATGCCAATATATAATTTAAAATTTAAATACGATCGATCAACAAATCGTATTTACTGATCGATACGAGTTTAAAACTCAATACCTTTATGTTCTAGCATTGCTCTACAGCTGCACACTTGTCCAGCCTATATAGATGGTCCACACATAGGTCCTGATTCCAACTAGCTCCACCAGAGTGCTAGCTCTTCGTCGGAGCCTTCGATAGTTAATCATGATAGATCCAATCGATCGCCTTCTTTCTAATTTTCTAGATGCTCCAGAAAATCAGAACTTGCTTTTCGAAGGATGATGAGGTGGTATTTCAAATTTGGTAGTAATCCAATGCTCACAACACTCGATCTCTCCACCTGAATCCAAAGTTCCAACTCTAGAGTTTTACACACACCAAAAATCCTGACGCCCGAAAACTCTCTCATGTCCTTTATTGAATGAATTTCTCCATGAAACAAATTTGCACAAGAGAAGGACACTCCTATCTACCATACATCCACTCCCAAAAGAATATGAATATGCGTCCAAAGAGAAACAAAAAAGGAAAAGCATAAGAAAAGAAATCTGACGAAGGAAACCCCTATTTGACTTTTCCACCCCAGATGGATGCACCCTACTCTGCTCACTAAGAACCATTCCCATGCCTCTTTCTGATCCTTCATGTAAACCCATGCATGCCCATCTAAAAAATGCTTTTAAAATGGGTGACACAATGGCAATTATGCGTGGATAAGGGAGGTTGAGAGGATACACCAACCACCTGAATTCAAAATTCAAGTGGTCAGTCTATCCACTTCCAACACCCATCTGGGAGGGTGACGTGTAGAATGTCTCTCCTTCTACATGCCCACTCTAAAAAAAATAAAAAAAATATGTGATAATAACTTAGGGAGGCATGGAGATGAGATAAGGTTGAGTGGGTTAGGGGGTTTCAACCAATAACAATTTAAGTTGAATTCAAAATTCAACTTAAATTTAAACTAGTCCAACCCTTGGACCAGATCTAAGAGAGGTGAGAGAGGGGGCACAGAAATCTCTCTTCTACATGAGAAAAACTTACATAGAAAACATATGGGGTGTTGAAAAATACGGAAAAGTCAAATATGATGGGTGCTAGGGAGAATTTGAATTCAAATCTCATTTGACTTGATCCAAATTAGTTTTAACCAAACTAATTAATTTAAACAAATTAAATTAAGTTAAACTCAATCAAATTAGGCTTAACCCAAATCAATTAATTACTAATCAAATTAGATATTAATTAGCATCAGTACCTGATTAAATCAAGGTCAAATATCCCATAGCGATTAGATCATCTCATGACCAAATCGGATCAAACCCAATCAAATCCAATTCAATCAGACTTGATTGAATCCTCATCACTCAATCAAATTGAGCTAATCAGTAATCAAATTACTAATTATGAAGAAAAAAATCTATTTTTTGGATCAGGTTCGTTCAGATCTGATTGGATCAAGAGGGATATTTCAAAAATCTTTCCTCTAAGATCCTAATCAGATCTGAGACTCCTCAGATATGATCTTATTAATCTAATAATAAAAATAAAAATTAAATTTAATTAAATTATACCTTTATTTTGGATAATCTAATTACCCTATGATGATCCCAATGTTTGCCTGAGGTTCTAGATGTAGCCATGCAAATGCCTAGCCTCTATCGGTATCCACTCGGATAGGATCTGAAGATCTTCTCCTTCTCAATCAATCCTCCAAAAATCAAATCTAGATCTGATCTTGAAGGTCTTCAGAACTGCTTTTGAAGAACAGTCATTGTCTCTTGCAGCAGTACTGCCTTCTTCCTTTCCTAGCACCTTTCACTTGCTTGGATCGCACTTTGTTCGTGCCCAAAAGCTCTTGGGCAGGGAGAGAAGAGAGAAGACCAAAGGTGGCATGGAGGAGGGAGAGAGGCTATGTGGCATAGGCTAAAGGCAAAAGCATTAAATTCTAGGTACAGATAGGGTTTATATAGATCCTACTATGCCATGCAGTGCCACATCATCCTGGCCAATCATGGTCCTTTGTGCAATCAAATCTAAATCTGATTGGTGGGATGACATCATCTGATCCAATCAGATGAGAGATCCTCAAAATCCTCCTAAGGTGGCACCAAGATAGGGTCAAACAAGACATCTTGGCTCTACATAGTTTAATCCCCTGAAGCAACCTAGAGTTCCATTTTTATGGGACTCCATCTTTTATCCTCATGGGGCACATGCCTCCCTAGGCGTCCACCCCCTTCCTGTCTACTTTTTAGCAGGGGGACAAGTCCCTAGGTACTCTTCTATGGGTGCATGACACATGGGTAGAAGTCAAAGTATCCAGGGTCAACATTTGACCAATGTTCGAAAATAGGAATTAGCAGGTGACCACAAATGGCAGGTGCTATTTTAAATTTATCTCATAAATTAAGATAATTTTTTTCTAATCTGAACAAGCTCTAGTCAGACCAAGTAAAAATTCCTGAGTGAGCCCAAACACATTTAGATCAGTTGAGACAAGCTTTAATGATTGTTAAAGGAGAACATTAGGTTCAATCGTGTGCTAGAACGATTTTCTTGAACCTAATTGAATCTTATTCAAATCAATTGAACTAGATTAGTCCAATTGATGACATCTAGATCCAAACCCTTATTTGTGTTACCCAGTTAGGTTCATTTTTGTATGATAATGGAATATGTCGCAATCTCTATCATCGACATCATCGAAATACCTTCCGATGGATCAGAACTTTTATGATTCAGACAACTAGTATGATCAATCATTCAAATTATTCTAATTGCTCCTAAAATCCACCAGTGACACCTAGCAGCATATGGTGGCAACCCATCAGAACTGAAAGGAAACCTCTTGATGCAGTTACCTGTGTGATTAAGTTTCTCTATCTTGAGCCTTGACCGAATTAGGGTTAAGGTGATCTCGTCAAACCCTAATTTCCATCATATGAATTAATCATTCAATACAAGTCCAAGATGAAAATTCTAATAGAAACTCTTTCTATTATTTCACTCTACCATAGCCATAGGCTTATGGACTTAATTTTCTTGATCATCATAGGGCTGCTCCTCATCTATTGAGGTAGATAGATCTTCTATTGGTGCAATCCAATTCCTATACTAAACATGCTATAGCCAACATACACCTCAAGACTCCGAATGGCTAAGAGACCGTGTTATGGTATAGTCAAACTATAACACCCTCAAGGTGAACTATCGATGCACCTCAAGTCAAAGAATCAGACACACCACTGCAGCTTCAAGCCAGTCATCGACGAGAAGGTAGACTTCCTCATGACTACTCGAGGTGGTCACGCTCAGTGCTCTCATTCTCTAATGAGTACCTGTACTCTCGCTTCGGTGTCTTTACACCATAGACTTAATACTCATCTATTCTAAAGAAGCGATTGTACACCAACCTTTCAAATTAATCACCATCCTCATGATGATCCTACGGTCGGGAGCATTTTATGAGTTAATAATGAAAATTCATGTCTTAAATTTTCAACTCTTGAAAATATGAACTATCATTACCATTAACTCAAGGGATGTATCACAGACACTTTCAAATACACACTATGATAGAAAATAATTTATTTTATTATTTATAGTCAAAATTATAATTTTTTTCTTAGAAGTGTATTACAAGTGTCAGCCAATCTAGCTTCTAAGACACATATCTAACAAACTCCCACTTGACGTAAAGCCAACTGGCTACAAATCTAAGTCCCATCTTCTCAAGGTGGGCTTCGATCTTCTGCTGGCCCAACATATTTGTAAGTGGGTCTGTTGCATTATCTACAGAGTTGACTCTCTTGACATTGACGTAACCTTTCTTAAGGTAATCATGGATGAGGCGATATTGCTGCTCGATGTGCTTGGATTTTTGGTGAGACCTTGACTCCTTAGCAAGGGCTATGGCACCATTATTATCGCAATATAGAGGAATGGCATCCGATGGCATCACTCTAATCTCTACGGTGAACTTCTTATATCAGAATGCCTCCTTCATAGCTTCTGACGCAGCGATGTACTCTGCTTCCATGGTAAAATCTACTATCACTATCTGCTTGATATTTTTTCAACTAACAGCACAACCATTACACACAAACAGACTTCTAAATGTCGATTTTCGATCATCTATATTAGATATAAAATCTGAGTCTGTATATCCTTGGACTTAGAGTTCTCCATTACCAAAGACCAGTAGCATATCCTTAGTTCTTCTCAAGTACTTAAGGATACATTTCACAGAAGTTCAGTGTTCTTCACCTGGATTCGACTGATATCTGCTCGTGAAACTCACAGCATGGGCTATATCAAGTCGTGTACATAACATGGCATACATGAGGCTCCCTATTGCTCAAGCATAAGGGATCTTGCTCATGTGTTCAATCTCCTCAGGTGTGTTGGGACATATTTTCTTGGAGAGATTAATGCCATGTCTGAAGGGTACCAATCTCCTCTTGGAGTTTTTCATGCTAAACCTCTTTAGCACTTCCTCTATATACATCTTCTGTGAAAGACCTAGCATCCTTTTTGGTCTATCTCTATAGATCTTAATTCCTAGAATGAAAGATGCTTCTCTTATATCTTTCATAGAGAATTCTTTTGGTAACCACATTTTAACTATGGTCAACATGAAAATATCAGATATCATCCACGTACAGTATGAGGAAGACAATAGCGCTCCTACTGATCTTTTTGAAAATACATGGTTCCTCCTTATTCTTGATGAAAGTAAATAATTTGATCACATCATTAAAATGAGTATTCCAACTCCGAGATGCTTGCTTAAGTCCATATATGGACCTTTACAGCTTGCATCTTTGTGATCAATATCACTGGATGTGAAACCTAGTGGTTTTCCATATAGATATCTTCCTCAAGGTATCCATTTAAAAACACCAATTTTATGTCCATTTTCTATATTTCATAATCAAAATTGGCTGCAACAGCAAGCAATGTACGAATGGATTTTAGCGTGGCTACTGACAAAAAGATATCCTGATAGTCAATTCCTTCATGCTGACTATACCCTTTTCCCACTAATCTAGCTTTGAATGTCTCCTTATTTCCATCTGCACCAATCTTTCTCTTATAGATTCATTTACACCCAATAGCTACTATCCCTTCTGGTGGATCTACCAAGGTCCAGACTTAGTTTGAGTGCATCGAGTCAATTTCTGACTTCATTGCCTCTAACCACTTTTCGGAGTCGATATCCGATATCGCCTCATCATAGATTTTGGGATCATCACCATGAATCCCATTATCTATGAGGAATATTTTCTCTACTTTCTCTAAAATCTTACCTAAGTACCTCTCAGAGGAATGAAAAATTCTATTCGATCTACGAGGTGGAGGAGGTAGTGATTGTATTGGCTCAATCTGATTTTGTTCCATAGGGTCCTTAGCTCGTTGCTCTTATGAGATTTTTTTCTTGAGCTTGATCTACTTTCCAATGCCATCATTTTGAATGAACTATTTTTCAAGAAAGATGGCATGCTGACTCACAATCATATTGTGATCTTCTAGAATGTAGAAATAATATCCTAATGACTCTTTAGGATATCCTATGAATCGAGCTCTAAAGGATCTATAGTCTAACTTGTCCGCTTATTGTCTTTTGACATGAGCTGGACAACCCCAAATTCTGAGATGATTCAGATTTGGTTTCTTACCATATCATATCTCATATAGTGTGCTAGGAACGATTTTAAAGAAAATCCTATTCAGTAAATATATAGTAGTTAACAGACTATGTCCATAAAAAGAATCAGGGAGGTATGTGAAGCTCATCATGGATCAGACCATATCTAATAGGATTCGATTCCTCAATTCTGAAACCCCATTGAGTTGAGGTGTTTCAGGTAGAGTCCATTGAGAGACTATGCCATTTTGCTTGAGATAGTCTAAGAATTCCCAACTAAGGTATTCACCTCCTCGATCTGATCGAAGAACCTTAATGAATTTTTTAGTTTGCTTTTCAACTTTATGTCTAAATTTCTTAAACTTTTCAAAGGCTTCTCGCCGACTAGTTTTCTGGCCATCGAATCGTGCCAGATCGTTGAGCACTATTCAAATCAAAGAAGGATTTATCGTGGGCCGTCAGATCTCCACCAAATCGAACGTAGACCATCGGATCATGCAATTACTATTCCCATGGACCGCATAGACCGATTGCACCACACATCACAGCCAATCGCCACTTGCAGCTTTGATGCAAAATTACCTCTCTACCCTATAAACTATGATGGATTTTCCATAAACCCCTTAAGGGTCTAGGTCCACCATGTGTCGCTCCATGATTTATCGATTTCTGCTGAGCTGGCGGTCCATGTCTGGATCGTGGATCGACTGACGGCTTCGCTTGCGGAGCCAGCTGAGCTATTTTTCTTTTTTTATTTAATTTTTTTTATCTTTAGAAATTCATATCTTCTCCATTTTAGCTCCATTTTGCTTCAAACTTATTTCATTGTCATTAGAAAAATGAGTTCTTTCTATTGATAATAAATTTTTATTTTTTTATTTTTTATTATTTTTAAATTAATTTTTTAATTAATAAAAATATTAATTTTTTAAAAAATATATATCAATTAATTAATAATTCTTAAAAATTAATATGAATTAATTAATAAATTAATACTTTTATTGATGAATTTATCATACTTATCACACCCCCCAATTTAAGCTTTGCTCATCCTTAAGTAAAGAAGAAATTTAGTTTTAAATATCTTTTAACTTTAGAGTTTTGAATTTTGTCTAAGCAGTTTTCAAAATGATCATTGATATTTAGTAGAGCTTAAGTGAGATATATCATTGAGATATTAATACTTATCAATAAAAAAATTAAGTAAAAAATATTAAATTTTTCTAAACTTTTTTTTAAATTATCCCTCCTTTATCTCTGATTTGTCTAAACTTTCATATAGACAAGTGTATTACTACTTCCGCCCTTTAATTATTGATTTTTATTTTCACATTGTCTACTTTTTAATGCGAATATCGTTGCTTACATAGGCAACTGGATCCAATTACTCGATGGAAAATCAATATTTTTTTTTTAATGTTGTACCACTATTGAGTGCCTTAACCCGTTAAGCTTCCTATTTGATCCATATAGCAAGTCTTGGGCCAATGACTCCCAAATCAGTTGACTTTAGGACACTAGATATAGAATATCCAACGAGCCTACTAGCTTGAATCAAACAGGCTACGAGTTAAGACTAGCTTTACAATGAGCTTCTTTGTTCTTTCCATCTTTTTATGCGAAACTCAATGCTTGCTTAGGCAAAGAGGCTCGGTTACTCAATGAGAAGTACTTGGAAACTATTTTATTAAAAATTTTTTATATGAAAAAATGTATAGTTATCCTACACAAGCCTATAAAAAGTAAATTTTTCTTTAATGTAGTAGAAAAAATTAGAAATGCTTAAAAAATACTTTTTATGTTCAAGACTCAACTCTTTATTGAATTTTCTTAATACTTGATCCCTCAATATCTCACAGATTCTCTGATCTGTGCATCAATTTTTTTTTTAAAATACTTAGTTTAATTTAATTCTTAAGCATAATCAGGTGTTTAAATACTAAATACTAACTTTTTTGAGAACTTAAAATTTTAAAATTTTTATTTTTCTTTTCCCCAACTTAATGGACATTATCCTTAATGGAGAAGAAAAAATAAAGGATGTAATAAAGAACATGAAAGAATACACCTAACTATATTTTTGGTCCAGCACATGTCTTTGAAAATTTAAGCTCTCCCTCCAGCTTATTCAAATTATCCTAAAAAAAATTAAATAAAAAGATAAATTAAACTAAAAAATTCTAAATATTGGATTACCTCCTAACAAGCGCTAAGTTTATCATCTTTAGCCAGACACAATTCAGCTTACTATCCTATGTCGAATATTGGATTGACAAATTTTAATGATTTTGGATTGCCAATCTTAAAAAGTTGATTTATAATTTTATTATTAATATATTCATTATTAATTAGGGGAACATAGTTTGTGACCCCATTCTCAAACCCATGTTTATTAAGAATTTCTTCTATTTATTCTTCTAAAATGCTCATGAATTGAGTTTTTGTATTAGAAGTTAAGTTTGATGTGATGGGTATTGGAAGGGTGACTAAGGGCGATTTTAATTCTGAAGGTAAATTAATATAATGTTGCTTAAACAACTCCATTGACACTTCCTTACATGCCTTTTGATTTTTGTAAGAAGAACCGACTGCTAGGGTTGAAGGGAATAGGACATTAGGTTTATAAGTCTCGGGTAAATCATCTATTCTCTTTTTTTCTATGTCTATCTCATTTAAACTAGAACCAGCATCAATACTAGTATCTGGCTTGGGTTCTTCTATGTGGTTAGTCTCAGTACTAACTTGTTCCTTTAAAGTTTTATTTTGGCTAGCATCAGTACTAGCCTCTCTCACCTAATCTTGGTGTGGATCCAAAAGAATCCTATTGCTTTTAAGTTCAGAAATTACGACATTCTCGAGTTAGGGATTCTTAAGTGAGACATTAAATTGATAACTTAATCTAGATGGTTGGTGGACATTAGGTGGATTATTTGAAATTGATAGGCTCGATAGTTGATCTAGTTCTCTCCTCATGTTAGACTCAACTAAGTATCCTATTTGAGCTTCTAGCTTGACGATAGATTCTTGTTGAGTCAAGATCGATTGTTGTTGACTCAGAATTAATTATTAAAATTGGTTAAATCTATCATCGGCTAGATTGATCTGTTGAGGAGGTGGATATGATAGCTGGTTGTTATATGATAGACTGACCATTATTATAGGCATAGTTTAGGTATTGGGGCCTATTTTGATAGTTTTGGATAGGTGAAATTTGGGTCTGAGATTGAGTCTATTGGGATGTCCAAGAAAAATTATGGTGGTTGCTCCAATCTGGATTATATGAATTTGAAAGAAAATTATTAACCGACTTGGAGTAGCCTTGAGTAGTTTGAACTTGTTCCTAGATAAAATATGAAAATTGTGCAGCAACAAGATGTTCATTCACATGATAGGTTGGACTAGTACAAATAGAATAAAACTTCTGATAATTAGAAGATGATGTGAATTATGCAGGAGATTGTTGACCTACGATTAGGAGTTGATCTAATTTTTGGGCAAGAAGATCAACTTTATCTAATTTTTGGACTATTAGGTTCAGATTAGTCATTTGATTATCAGGTTTAATATGAATCAACCATTCAATTAAGTTCAACTAAATCAAAAAAAGCGATTTCCTATCGTGCATGTATTAGTGTAACCCTAATGTATGGTTCAAAATTTTTTTAGATTTTTCTAAAGAATTATATATATTATTATTTTATTATATTATTATTTTTAAAAAATAATTTTTTTAAAAAATATCTTAATTATTTTAATTATTATTTTTTTAATTTAATTTAATTATTATTTTTAATATATTTTTTAGTTAGTTTAATTTAATTTTTATTTTATTTTATTTTATTTTTGAAGAGGAAAATAAAGAAAGATCAGTTTAATTAGTGATAATGTTGGTTAGCAATCAAGTTAGTCAATTAATCCTGACTAAGGATTATCCTAAATCTAGACAGCTCCTAACTGCCAAGGTCACCTTCAAGCCCTTCAAATATAGGATAGCCAATCAACTGGCCAGGTAAGTGTAAGATCGATGGGAGTCCCCCCGTTGCTTGCCTTAGACACCAATTATGCTTGGCCAGGTAAGCTAACGAAACCAATTAGAAACTACCTTCTTTTAGGTTCAGTCATCCCTGAACCACTTTCTTAGACACCAGTCAAATTAACTAACCCTAGCTTGGTTCAACTATTAAGGTTTCTTATCCTAATGAGCTTGAGTTCCTAGGGTTGATGTCTAATTGATTTTAAAATTAAAGGCTTAGGTCAATGCAGGATGCTGGTTGGTTATTTATGGGCCAAGGAAGGGTGATCAAATTTTCATCTTATCTTGTTTAATTGGGTGTTATCCTTAATTTGATTTAATATGATATGCAAAGAAAAATTTCAATCAAAGGATTCTATGCAATTTAAACTAGATGAATGAAACCAATTGAATTCTAAAAGATTTACCTTGCCCCCAACAATCACCAAAAAAAAATAAAAATAAAAATAAAACTAATATGATGCATGCTCTAAATAGTTAGGATTTCTAATCTTATCATGAGATTTTTAATTAGATTTAAGTGGATATATATATTTTTTTTAAATTTAATTTAAAAATAAAATAAATAAATAAATAAATAAAACTAGGATTAGGATTGATCTCACCAAGCAAAACTAAACGATTGGTTCCTTACCCTAGTTCTTTTTGTTCTTTAACCTCCTTTTCTATAAAATAAAAAAAAAGTTAGCAAGCAATATTTATAAGAAAATAAAAATTTTATTTATAATTTATTTATAAAAAAATCAAAGAGATCAAAAATTTAATGTCCGTGCCTTCCTCGGCAACGGTGCCAAAATCCTACTGCATTTGCCAAAATTATTTTTAATTTATTTAAAATAAATTTAAAAAATTAAAATAAAAAATCAAGAATCTTTTCCGACAACGGTGCCTAAAAAATAATAAAAGTGAGATGTTGTCATTAAGATACCATGTTTATTAATTTAATTCAACTTCTTAAAATAATTAAAAATACATAGATAGCAGTGGGTTAGGTCGAATCTATAGGAAAGGTAATATTTTAGATTTAAAATCTTTGATTTTTTTTAAAAAAAAGAAAAGGATTTGATTTTTTAAATCAAAAGTGAAGTTAGAAAATTAAAATTATAAATTAAAAGGTGCAAAAATTTAAATTAAAAAGTATGAAAATTTAAACTTGGTACTAAGATCTACTAGTTAGATCTTAGCATCTACTTGCAATAAAATAAAAAAATAATTAAAGTATAAAAATTAAATTGCAATAAAAATAAAGAGCATGAAATTGAAGAGCATAAAAATAAATATTACATTAATTAAAAAGTTCATAATTTAAATACATAAAATTTAAAAAAAATAAAATAGGTAGATATCTGATCTTAGATCGACATTGGTAGAAAGATGGTGTAGAAGTCCAGCTCTTCTTCTCAGCATCTATTGCCTTGAAGCAGCCATTAACCTAAAGCTTGGCTTCACCCTATACCAAAGCTTCCCTCTAATCAGATCTATTCATTTTTGGAGGCCTAGGGTCTTTTTTATAGAGCTTGGAGGGCTAGAGAGTTTTCTTCTAGGCAATGTGGGACTAAGGAGCTCTTTGATCATCAAAATATAGAGAAATCTAAATAAAAATTGGATTAAAAGGAGTCGTGGTTGAATTCTGCTGCTCTGGATGAAATCTGGCCGCGCAATAGGAATCCAACGGACCAAAAATCATCAAAATTGGATGCGTATCGACCTAGATCAGGTCAGATTAAATTCTAGCCATTCGATTGAGTTAATCAGGAGAGAATCTAGTCATTGGATTGAGTTCTAGATGTTTTAATCGAGTTAGGAGCTTCCTGGTCCATTGGATCTTCATCGACCGTCGGATTGCGCTAGATCGTTGAGCACTATTCGAATCAAAAAAGGATTTGTCGTGGGCCATCGGATCTCCACCGGATCGAACATAGATCATTGGATTGTGCAATTACTGTTCCTAAAGATTGTGTAGACCAGCTGCACCACACACAGCAGCCAATTACCACTCGCTGCATTGATGCGAAATTATCTCTTTACCCTATAAACCACGATGAATTTTTCATGAACCCCTTAAGGGTCTAGATCCACCACATGTCGCTCCGTCATTCGTCAGTTTCTACTGAGCGGCAGTCCACGTCTGGATCGTGGACCAGCTGACGACTTCTGTGGCTAAGTCGGCTTTGACGGCTTGGCTTGGCTTTGTGGCTTGGCTTGCAGAGCCGAGTGAGCCATTTTTCTTTTTTTATTTAATTTTTTTTTATCTTTAGAAATTCATATCTTCTCCATTTTAGCTTCGTTTTACTTCAAACTTATTTCACTACTATCAAAAAAATGAGCTATTTCCATTGATAATAAATTTTTATTTTTTAATTTTATTATTTCTTAATTAATTTTTTAATTAATAGAAATATTAATTTTTTAAAATTATATATCAATTAATTAATAATTTTTAAAAATTAATATGAATTAATTAATAAATTAATACTTTTATTGATAAATTTATGATACTTATCAGCTTCAGACTTGTGTCTCATATGATACACATACCCATACCGAGATAAATCATCGGTAAAGATTATGAAGTAGTCAGTTGCCCCTAGCTGGCACATCAAATGGGCCGCATATATCAGTATGTACTAGGGCAAGTAGTTTTATGGCCCTTTCCTCATATCCTACAAAAGGAAGTTTAGTCATTTTACCATGAAGACAAAATTCATAAATTGGATATGACTTGAAAGTCAATGGACTTAATAGCCCGATTTTCTCCAATTTGTTAATCCTATCTTCTGCTATATGACCCAGTCTTGGTGCCATAGATATCTATCATTTGGACTATCCCTGGGTCATTTTGATTTTATGGCATTCATATTTTTCTCGATATTAAAGATAGATACATCAATATATAACTAGTAGAGATCGTTAATAAGAAAATCACTTATAATTTTATTTTTTTCATAAAGAATATTATAATAATCCTTAAGAAAACTAATTACATAGCCTTTTTATACTAAACATGAAATAGAAATTAAATTCCTGCTTGCAGTAGGTGATAAATTCAATAAAATTAATTATTAAAGTATTAATTTTTAACATGAATTATACTTATTATTTAAAAATTAATATTTTTATGCATATTTTGTAGAAATGAAAGCCGCCAACTTGAAGAGCTTGATTCCAGGAGTCCAAAGATGCAAATGGATCGCAAATCGAAGTCCAATTGGGCTCGATATCAAAGAAAACATGAAGCGCACATGCATCTTGGAGCAAAACCTTTCTTCTTCTCCTTGCTTGAGAACATTTTTTTACTGTAAGTCTTTTATTCTTCTTCCTCCTCTCACCACTCATTTCTTCCATTGATGCTTCCCCAAAGCTCCACCAAGCTACCATCCATCACCACCACCGACCACCGTGCCCACCACCTATCAGCACGATCGTCGGGGAGCTCGTCGGAGTTGATTGAAAGCTCACCAAGCCGACCGATCGAACACCCAAGCTCCATTGCTCACGGTCAAGATCCTTCGTCCTCGTCGCTCGCACAGAGTTGATGCTTATCAGAACCACCTCCCATGCCACCGGCATGCCCGAGAACACCACCCCATGGCTCCCCTCTTCATCTCTATGCCGCTGCCCAACTCCGCCACAATCATCCTCTCCTGTGCTACAGAACCCCTCTCTTTAGCCCAGCCATGCCGCCCCATCCTCGTGTCCAGATGGATTGCCTCCCAATAGCGTAGCCACCTCCCTTCTATTTGATTGTCGGGTGCTTGAGTTGTCCGAAAGAAGAAAGTTACGGATAACTCTAAGAAAATAGAAGCGGATGCGAAGCAACGATCCAGTGGATAGCTCTGAGAAAGCACAAGTCGTTGAAGCAGATTGAGATGGGAAACCAACCCTATTTTTATGTGGGGCCGACGCACTCTCCTTGGCCTATAAAAAAATAATAACTCTTCGCTCCGGGGGGGGGGAAGAATGGGGAGAAAGTGATTTTTTTTTCGAGAAGTATTTACCAACCCATCTACTTCCTTCTTCTTGTCCTTCAGAAAGAGAGAAAGCTAGAGTTATTTAGTTTATTTCTTTTGTAACTCTAAGCCCCTGTCAATGGCTTAGAAGTTAAATAGTATGTCATTAAGATTATTTAATTTTTCTAGCAATAATTTTTTATTTTTATTTTAATTCCAGCATTAGGTTAGTTTATATTCATACTATTTAAATTATGCAATTAAATTTTTGCTATTGGGCTAGTTTAAATTTCTGCATATATTAAAAAATTAAAAATATGAATTCTATCTAGTAGTGTAGGAATTTAGTTTTTACTTTTAAATTTATTTTCAAATTTTAATCTAAATAATGTCTAGTTAAGCAAACCCCTAGGGTTGGCGATGACGATAGATCCTAATTAGAAGTCTTTCTAAGGATCTGTTCTTAAGCTTTCAATTTTTAAAAAGTCATTCTTTCTTTTAAACTTCTTACCAAGAGACTTGATGAATTATTATTAGGTTTCAATCTTTTTGTAATTCATACTTGATTCAGTGCAAGAAGGATGAAGAAACAAGGCTCAACAATACTTATATTCTATGCTTTTCTTCCTTGTAAAACTTTGATGGGTTATAGTTGAGTTTTAATCTCTTCATAATCTATACTTGATTGATACAAAGGAAAAAATTTGGAGGATATCATTAGGGAGATCATTAGAAAGATTTTCTAAAACATTGGTTTAGCGGATTCAAAAACCTTAGGCCTTTACATTACTTATTTCTAAATTACTCTTTATTTAATTAACTTGTGACCGTTCTTGTTGAACCTTGCCAGAATAGGGGTTTAGACATAGTTTAAACACCATTTCCTCATGGGATCGATCCATACTCGCTAGACGTGCTACTCTACACACCGTGCGCTTGCGGTTATAACTTCAAAAGTAAACAACAAGTTTTTGGCGCCGTTGCTGGGGAAAGCTGGTTTGTTTTAAATTATGTTTTAAATTCTTACTTTAATTTGATCTATTTTAAGTTGGTGAGTGCTGGAAGCCAGGTACGTAGTTTAAATTATTCTATTATCAATTCTTTCATAATTTTAGTTTAGTTTAGTTCTTCCTTTAAATTTGTTTGATCTCTTTTCATTTGTGCATAGCATTCTTAAATCACTTTAAGGGCACAGACCTAAACAAGATAAGGTGGGGACCTCATTACCCTTCTTTAGCCCACAAACAAGACTTCTTCATTTGCATTAACCCAAGCCTCTAAATAAAATCAATTAGACACTAACTCTAGGGACATCCGAGCTCATTAGGACAAGTACACCTAAGAGTTATACCAAGCTAGATTCAATCATTGAATTGGTGTTTAGGAAAGTAGTTCAGGATTTAAGTCCCGAAGAAAGGCAGTTCTTTAATTGGTTCCGTTTGTTGACTTAGCCAATCTAATTGGTGTCTAAGAAAAGCAACGGAAGGACCCCCACCAATCTTATACTTATCTGGCCAATTTAGTGAATTGGTTGAACTTGGAGTGCTCGAAGGTTGACTTGGAATAGTTAGGAGCTGTCTAGGTCTAGGCTGATCTTAAGTTAGGATTAATTTGTTTGAAACTTATTTGTAAATAAAATTTTTACTTTAGGTAATTCCAATCTTGATTGCCCTGATATAATGTTGCCCTGGCATAATGGGAAGTTATGTTGCATGGTTGCCCTAGGGTATGAAAAGGTTGAATTAATTTAAGAAAAAAAAAAGATTGAGGACATTGAGAATATAGTGAATTCTCCAACATTTGTATGGAGAAGGATTTCAGATTGACTAGTCAGAACGGATTCAGTTCCTATTTCAGATCCCACAACCTCCTCATCCATAATGGACCTAGCAAATCAGCATTAGCCTCAAATCCTTAAGGACTTATGTTATCCAGTAGGTTCCATCCAATCCTCTTGCATCAAGCTGCCCCAACTCATAGCAAACAATTTTGAAATCAAACCTCAAATCATTAACATGCTTCCAAAATTCATGGGAACAGAGGATGCATATATATTCATGAGGAAATTTTAAGAGGTCCGTACAACCATGAAACTACAACAATTATCAGAGGATGAAATCAAACTAAGATTAATCAATTTTGCCCTTAAGGATAATGCCAAAAAGTGGCTTTATAGTCTTCTAAATCAATCTATTACGACTTGGGAGGGCTTTGTGAGAATGTTCTTAAAAAAATACTTTCCACATCATAAAACAACTAGAATTAAAAATGAAATAAACTAATTCTATCAACTAGCTGGTGAATCATTATGGAAATACTTTGATCGATTCAAGAACCTCTTGACCCAATGCCCACACCATGGAATAGAAACTTGGAGGCTATGCCAAATAATTTATGAAGGATTAGATTCAACCTCTCGAACAATGTTAGAATCCATGTGCCAGGGATAATTTGTGTACAAAGAACCAAATGAAGTCTGGCAATTTCTAGAAGACCTAGTCGAGAAAAATTTACAATGGGAAACAACTAGGAAACCAAAAAAATCTACACCTTCAAGAGGTGGAATACACAAAATTCAAACCTCCCTAGCCGTAGAAGCCAAATTTGCAACATTGACACGTAGGTTAGAGGCCTTAGAACTTTAGAGACTAGCCAAAGTAAACCAAGTGTCTGCACCCATGTGCAACTGGTGTAATGCATCAGATCATGTCCTTGAGGAATGTCCCCTCCTGATGAACCCAATAGATAATGGATGTGCACAGGTGAATGTCACATATTAGAGACCATTGAACAATCCCTATGCACCCACTTATAACCCAGGATGGAGGAATCATCCAAATTTTTCATGGTCACAAAATCCAAATATAGGCAGTCCAAGTTTAAATCAGTAGAACCCAAGGCCTAATCCTGTAATAAATACTTTGCCACCACCAGGCTTTAATGAAAAGAAACTTAATTCTTTAGAGAAAAGCCTGGAAGCCCTAGTCAAATCTAATGCTGACACCAATGCCACCTTAAGTAATTTCATGTAAACCATGGGACAACTTCTGAATTCAAATTCCTAGGCCATAGCCCATTTGGAAATGCAAGTGGGTCAGCTAGCATCCACTATAAGTGAACGTGAACAAGGTAGGCTACCTAGCCAACCTGAGACCAACCCAAAAAACCCAAATGATAGACCATCCCAAGAAAACCAAGTTAATCAAGTTAATGTTATTCATTCCTTGAGATCAGGAAAATAAGTGGACAATATGGTTGATACACCTGACACTAGAGAAGACTTAAGTACTGAGCCTATTGAGCCACCCAATGAACAATCTACCTTATGAACTCAAGCTTCTGAAACTGATTGTGTACCAAACCAGGTGCCCACAATCTCTAGAGCTCATTTTCCAAATTGATTAAGATCTAATAAACAATCAAAATATTTAGACAAAATGTTAGCGATATTTAAGCAAGTTCAGATAAACATCCCTCTACTAGACATAATTCAATAGGTTCTAACTTATGCCAAGTTCTTAAAAGACCTTTGTACTAAGAAAAAGACCACTAATGTACCAAAGAGAGCTTTCTTAGCAGCAAGTGTGAGTTTATACTTGTTAATTCATATGCCCATAAAATACAAGGACCCAGGTTCTCCAATAATTTCATGTGTCATAGGAGAAACCCACATTGAGAAGGCCTTGCTTGATTTAGGTGCTAGTGTAAATATTTTGCCCTATTTAGTTTATGAGTAATTTGGATTGGGAAAACTTCAGCCAATAGGGATAACATTACAATTAGAAGACCAATCTTTTAGGATCCCTAAGGGAATGGTAGAAGATGTGTTAATCAAGGTTGGCAATTTTATCTTTCCTGTAGATTTTATCATTTTGGAGACTGAGCCAATATCAAATCCTAAGGGTCACATCCAGTGATTTTAGGAAGACCATTCCTAGCTACTGCTAATGCTGAAATCAATTATCGGAATGGACTTATGAAGCTGTCTTTTGGAAACATGACTATCGAGCTGAATATTTTTAATTTGGAACAAGAATCTACCAAGCATGCTAATGTAAGTGTAGTCCAAGATAAAATTTATGAACCCATAGACATTAGCGATGAGGACGTCGATCTTGAATCTAGTATCTGGCCAATCGATGAATATGAGAACTTAGATAAAATACTTGGAGATAATAAAAATGGCCAAAGATGGGAGCCTCCTGCTGAACCACTCATAGAAATGACTAACCCATCACCTGAGTCATCAAAAGAGGCACCCAAGTTAGAAATGAAACCCCTCCCTGAGCATCTCAAGTATGTATATTTAGGTCCAGAGAAAGCCTTGCCTGCAATTATTGCATTAGACCTAAATCCTAACCAAGAGGAGGAATTATTAGCAGTCTTAAGAGAAAATCGAGAAGCAATAGGCTGGACCATGGCAGACATTAAAGGAATAAGTCATTCCATAGTTCAACATAGGATACACCCAGAGGAAGAGGCTAAACCAACTTGAGATACCCAAAGAAGATTAAACCCAGCCATGAAGGATGTAGTCAAGAAAGAGATTTTGAAGTTGTTGGATTATGGAATTATTTACCCCATTTCTGATAGTTGTTGGGTAAGTCCTGTAAAAGTAGTACCAAAAAAATCTGGAGTAACAGTGGTCCAAAATGAAGCTAATGAACTTATCCCAACTAGGACCCAAATGGGATGGAGGATCTGTATAGACTATAGAAAACTGAATGCTGCAACAAGAAAAGATCACTTTTCTTTGCCATTTATTGACCAAATGTTAGAAAAGTTAGCCGGACAAGAGTTTTATTATTTTTTTGATAGATATTTCGGTTATAACCAGATCTCTATAGCCCCTGAAGATCAGGAAAAGACCACATTCACCTATCCATTCAGAACCTTTGCTTATAGGCGCATGCCCTTTAGACTATGTAATGCTCCAGTAACCTTCCAGAGATGTATGATCAGCATTTTTTTCGATATGGTTGAATGATTTTTAGAAATTTTCATGGATGACTTTTTTGTATTTGGTCCTACCTTCTCCAAATATTTAAACCATCTAAGAATAGTCCTAGGAAGATGTAAGGAGAAGCATTTAGTTCTTAATTGGGAAAAATGTCAATTCATGGTTAGAGAAGGTATAGTTCTTGGCCATGTTGTCTCAAAAAGGGGAATAGAAGTTGACAAGGCCAAAGTTGATTTGATTGCAAGTCTTCCACCATCCAAGACTATTAAAAAAATTCATTCATTCTTAGGACATGCTAAATTTTATAGAAGGTTCATACCTGATTTTAGTAAAGTAGCTCATCCTTTGATGAATTTGTTAGCGAAAGAAGCAAAATTTGAGTTTACTTTTAAGTGCCTCAAATCTTTTAAATTTCTTAAAAAGGTATTCATTTCAGCTCCCATCATTCATCCACCTATCTGGACCGAACCTTTCAAACTCATGTGCGATGCATCTGATCATGCTATAGGTACAGTCTTAGGTCAAATAATCAACAAGCTGTCGAGAGTTATTTATTATGCCAGTAAAACTTTAAATGATTCACAGCCGAATTACACCACTATTGAGAAGGAGTTCTTAGCCGTTGTTTTTACCTTAGAGAAATTTAGATCCTATTTGGTTGGGTCTCATGTTATTGTCTATATTGATCACTCAGCCATTAGACATCTCCTAGCAAAGAAAGATGCTAAGGCACGATTAATTTGATGGATCTTGCTCCTTCAAGAATTTGACCTGAAAATTAAAGATAAGAAGGGTCAGAGAATGCAGTTATTGATCACTTATCTTGAATCATAGTTGCACCATCTATTGAACCACCCATCAATGAGTATTTTCCTAATGAACAACTCATGTCTGTGTTCACTGAACCTTGGTATGTTGATATTGTGAATTACTTAGTCATTGGTAAAATTTCTTCTCATTGGACTAGTCAGGATAAACATAAATTCTTTTTCCAAGTGAAGTATTTCATTTGGGATGATCCATATCTATTTAAACAGTGTCCTGATCTGATCATTAGGAGGTGTGTCCCGGATAATGAGGTTAAAAGTATTCTATCATTTTGCCATGACCAAGCATGTGGTGGTCATTTCGCATCCAAGAAGACTACTGCTAAAGTACTTCAATATGGATTTTATTGGCCTAATTTATTTAAGAATACACATGTGTACTGCAAAAGTTGTGATCGATGCCAACAAATGGGTCGAATTATAAAGAAAGATATGATGCCACTCAATCCAATCTTGGTAGTTGAAATTTTTGATGTCTGGAGAATTGATTTTATGAGACCATTTTCAAATTCCTTCAAAAATGAGTATATCTTAGTGGTTGTTGATTATGTTTCCAAGTGGGTAGAAGCTATTCCATGTAAATCTAATGATAGCAAAGTGGTCATTAAATTTCTCAAGAAAAATATTCTCTCTTGCTTTGGTATCCCTAGAGCAATCATTAGTGATCGGGGAACACATTTTTGCAATCAACCCTTTGCCACTCTAATCAAAAAATATAATGTTACCCACAAGTTGGTTACACCTTATCATCCTCAAACAAGCGGGCAAGTAGAAGTGTCCAATAGACAAATCAAATAAATCTTGAACAAAACTGTTAATGCCAATAGAAAGGATTGATCTATGAAATTAGTTGATACACTTTAAGCATACTGCACCGCCTACAAGACAAATCTAGGAATGTCTCCTTATAGGATTTTGTTTGGAAAACCATGTCACTTGTTGTTGAGTTAGAACATAAAGCCATGTGGGCAATAAAGAAATTAAATATGGACCTTGACGTAGTTGGAACCCATAGGAAGCTTCAGATAAATGAATTAGAAGAACTAAGAAATGAAGCTTACGAGAATGCCAGGGTATACAAGGAATGGATGAAAGTATTTCATGATCAAGCAATTCATAGGAAATCTTTTACTCTTGGGCAAAAAGTTTTATTGTATAATTCGAGGTTACATCTTTTCCCTAGAAAGCTTAGGTCTAGATGGACAGGACCTTTCATGGTTAAAGAAACCTTCCCATATGGGGCTGTCAAAATTAAAAACCCAAGTAATGGTGTTACTTTTAAAGTTAATGGTCAACGATCAATACCATTCTTGGAACTGCCTACTGAATCTATGGAGGAAGCCATGGTTCTTTATGAACCAACATCTCTCGGTTAGTCTGTTGTAGCTGTTTAGTTTGACTGAAGACTTTAAACTTAGTGCTTGTTGGGAGGCAACCCAACATAAATTCATCTTACTTTGCTTCCTTTTGTTGAGACTGAATTAACCAAGTCAGGGGGAGAGTGTATGATTCGGCACCTTTAAAGGAGAAAGTCAAGGATTACGAGCACAACAAATCCAGGTGGTATCCTACCTTGTAATGTATCCTTATTATTAGGGACAAGGGTAAAGAAAAATTTATTTACTCAAGTTCTCAAGTATAGTTAGGAAAATTAGTTTGTATACTGATGGTTGTCTCGAATCAAAGTTAAATAGGCACACTAACCAATGTGTGATTAATGGTTTAGATAATTTTAGAGATACTGAGGAGTAAATTATTAAGAAAACTCAATAAATGATAGGATTTAGCCTAGAAGAATTTGTCTGAGTGATTCTAGAACCTTCTGACCAATGATCTAAATGAAGAATCTACTTCATGGGAGAATGAGTGGACAAGTCGAGGTATGCATAAGTCCTCATTAGATGATGAATGCCTAGAAAGTTTGTCTCATTTTATAACTACCTTGGATTCTTACTGAGTAACCGGGCCTCTTAGCCTAAGTAAGCATTACTATTTGCGTCAAAAGATAAGAAGACCAAGAAATCTATTAAGCAATGGTACCCTACTAAGTAACCGGGCTCCTTCGCCTAAGTAAGCGATGTTGTTCGCGTCAAAAAGGTAGGGATGCTAATACTTGAGAGATGGAGACATTGCACTAGACAGCAAAAAAAAAAAAAAAAAAAAAAAAGGGACTCAATTGCAAGAAGACTCTACATCAAACTCACATCAAGTTAGAGGACTTAAAAAGTGAAGTGGGAAGTTGGTAAATGAAAAACTCTAGAAATTTCTATAGGCTCTATTCAACTATTAACTGGGTTTGATTAATGATCCAATGAAGTACCACTTTAATGGTCTGACCGAATATCCACTACCTGTAGGAATGCCTATGATAACTTTCTAATTCAAGGACAAGTTTTTTCTTACACATTACTAATCTTTTTGCTTTAATCGAGGATGAGCAAAGTTTAAGTTGGAGGGTGTGATAAATTCAATAAAATTAATTATTAAAATATTAATTTTTAACATAAATTATACATATTATTTAAAAATTAATATTTTTATGCATATCTTGTAGAAATGAAGGCTGCCAACTTGAAGAGCTTGATTCCAAGAGTCCAAAGGCGCAAATGGATCGTGAATCGGAGTCTAATTGGGCTCGATATCAAAGAAAACATGAAGCGCACATGCATCGTGGAGCAGAACCTTTCTTCTTTCCTTGCCTAAGGCCATTTTTTTACCGTAAGTCTTTTATTCTTCTTCCTCCTCCCACCACTCATTTCCTCCATTGATGCTTCCCCAAAGCTCCACCGAGCTACCATCTATCACCGCCACCGACCACCGTGCCCACCGCCTATTAGCACCATCGTCGGGGAGCTCATCGAAGTTGATTGAAAGCTCACCAAGCCAACCGATCAAACGCCCAAGCTCCATTGTTCATGGTCAAGATCCTTCGTCGTCGCCGCTCGCACAAAGTCGACACTTGCAGGAACCACCTTCCATGCCACCAGCATGCCCAAGAGCACCACCCCATGGCTCCCTTCTTCATCTCTGTGCTGCTGCCCAACTCTGCCACAGCCGTCCTCCCCTGTGCTACGGAACCCCTCTCTTCAGCCCAGCCATGCTGCCCCATCCTCATGTCCAAATGGATTGTCTCCAAATAGCATAGCCACCTCCCTTCTATTTGATTGTCGGGTGCTTGAGTTGTCCGAAAGAAGAAAGTTACGAAAAATGTTGAGAAAATAGAAGTGGGTGCCATGCGATGATCCAGCGGATAGCTCTGAGAAAATAGAAGTCGTTAAAGTAGATTGAGATGGGAAACCAACTCTATTTTTACACGGGACCGACGCGCTCTCCTTCGCCTATCAAAAAATAAAAACTCTTCGCTCCGGCGGGGAAAAAAGAATGGGGAGAAAGTGATTTTTTTTTCCAGAAGTATTTACCAACCCATCTACTTCCTTCTTCTTGTCCTTCAGAAAGAGAGAAAGCTAGAGTTGTTTAGTTTATTTCTTTTGTAACTCCAAGCCCCTGTCAATGGCTTAGGAGTTAAATAATATGTTATTAAGATTGTTTAATTTTTCTAGCAATAAATTTTTGTTTTAATTTTAATTCCAGCATTAGGTTAGTTTATATTCATGCTATTTAAATTATGCAATTAAATTTTTGCTATTGGGCTAATTTAAATTTTTGCATATATTAAAAAATTAGAAATATAAATTCTAGCTAGTAGTGTAGGAATTTAGTTTTTACTTTTAAATTTATTTTTAAATTTTAATCTAAATAATGTCTAGTTAAGCAAACCCCTAGGGTTGGCGACGAAACTAAATCTTGATTAGAAGTCTTTCTAAGGATCTTTTCTTAAGCTTTCAATTTTTAAGAAGTCATTCTTTCTTTTAAACTTCTTACCAAGACACTTGATGAATTATTATTGGGTTTCAATCCCTTCATAATTCATACTTGATTCAGTGCAAGAAGGATGAAGAGAGAAGGCTCAGCAATACTTATATTCTATGCTTTTCTTCCTTGTAAAAAATTGATGGGTTATAGTTGAGTTTTAATCTCTTTATAATCCATACTTGGTTGATACAAAGGAAGGAATTTGGAGGATATCATTAGGGAGATCATTAGAAAGATTTTCCAAAACATTGGTTTAGTGGATTCGAAAACCTTAGGCCTTTACATTACTTATTTCTAAATTACTCTTTATTTAATTAACTTGTGACCATTTTTGTTGAACCTTGCCTAAACAATGGTTTAGACATAGTTTAAACACCATTTCCTCGTGGGATCGACCTGTACTCACTGGACGTGCTACTCTACACACCGTGCGCTTGTGGTTATAACTTCAAAAGTAAACAATAATAGGTACATAATAACAATTCTTAAGTACTAAATCTAACCAAACGGTAGTCGAAGAGGGTAGGTTCCCACGGCCACAGTGAAGAAAAATTCTAATTTTTTGAGTCAGATTCGTTCAGATCTGATTGGATCGAGAGGCATATTTAAAAAATTTTCTTTTAGATCCTAATCAGATCTGACACTTTTCAGATCTGATTTTATGATTTGATAAATAAGATAATAAAATTAAATTAATTTTGAATTAATTTTACTTTAATTTTGAGTAATTTGATTATCCATTGATGATCCTGCCGAAGCCCTGAGGTTCTGGATCTAGCCATGCAAGCACCTGGCCTCTACCGGTATCCACTCAGGCTGGATCTGGAGATCTTCTCCTTCTCTTTCTTTTCTTCAAAAATTAGATCTGAATTTGATATGGAGGATCTTCAAAACTTCTTCTGAAGATCACCCATCGTCTCTGCAGCAGTGCTGCCTTCTTCCTTTTTGGTCAGCCTTTTTTTGCCTGACTCGCACTAATCTAAAAGCCCAACTTCCTTGGGCATGGAGAGGAGAGAGAGGGCCAGATGGTGGCATGGAGAAGGGAGAGGGGTAGCTTTGGGGCATAGCTAAGAGGAGGAGAGCTTAGAAGTAGGCACAGACAGGCTCTATTTATAGACTCTACTGTGCCATGCAGTGCTGCATCACCCCGACCAATCATGTTGCTTCGTGCAATCAGATCTAAATCTAATTAGTGGGATGGCATCACCTGATCCAATCAGATGAGAGACCCACAGGTTCATTCTTAGATGGTGCCTAGAATTAGTCAAAGTAGATACCCAAGGGCCACCTAAGTAGAAACCAAGAAGCAACCTGGAGTCCCATCAGTATAGGACTCCAACATCCCTATCCATGGGCGCACGCCATCCTAGGTGTGCACCCCCTTCTTTCCAATTTTTAGAGATGGGACAAGCCCCTATCTACTATGCAATAAGTATATGACACATGGGTAGATGTCCAAGGATCAAAGGTCAATGTTTGACCAAGTCAAAGTACAAGAATTAGCAGGTGATAGAAAATGACAGGTGTTATCTCAAATTTATCTCATAAATTAAGACAATCTTTTTCTGACTTGAACAAGCTCCAACCAGACTAGGTAAAGGTATCTGCATGAGCACAAACTCATTTTGCTCAATCGAGATAACTTTTATAATAGAAAAAGGAGAACGTTAGGCTCAATCGTGTGCTAGCATGATTTTCTTGAACCTAATTGAATCTTATTCAAATCAATTGAACTGGGTTAGTTCCAATTGATGATCATCCAGATCAAACCCTTATTTGTGTGACCCAGTTAGGTTCAGTTCTATATGGTAATGGGATATGTCATGATCTCTATCATCGACATCATCAAAACTCCTTTCGATGGATCAGAACTCTTCTGATTCAGACAACTTAGAATGATCGATCATCTAAATCATTCTAATTGCTCCCAAAATCCACCAGTGACACCTAGCAGTATATGGTGGCAACCCATCAAAACTAAAAACAAACCTCTTCGGTGCAGCTACCTTGTGTGATTAAGTTCTTCTATCTTGAGCCTCCGATCAGATTAGGGTTAAGGTGAACTCGTCAAACCCTAATTTCTGTCATATGATTTAATCATTCGATTCAAGTCCGATGTGAAAATCTAAATAGAAACTCTTTCTATTATTTCACTCTCTGCCATGGCCATGGGCTTCTGGACTTGATTCTCATGATCATCATAGGGCTGCTCCTCATCCACCGAGGTAGATAGATTCCATCTTGATGCAATCCAATTCCTACAATGAACATGCTATAGCCAACATACACCTCAAGGATTTTGATATGGCTAGGAGACCGAGTAATGGTGTAGTCAAACTATAACACCCTCAAGGTGAACTATCGATGCACCTCAGGATCAAAGAACCAGACACACCACTGCAGCATCGAGTCAGTCATCGACGAGAAGGTAGACTTCCTAATGACTACTCGAGGTGGTCACGCTCAGTGCCCTCGTTCTCTAACGAGTACCTGTACTCTCGCTCCGGTGTCTCCACACCGTAGACTCAAGACTCATCTACTAAAGAGAAGCGATCGTACACCAACCTTCCGGATCAATCACCATCCTCGTGATGATCCTATGGTCGGGAGCATTTTATGAGTTAATAATGATTATTCATGTCTTAAATTTTCAACTCTTGAAAATATGAATTATCATTACCATTAACTCAAAGGATGTATCACAGACACTAAATACACATATGTGATAGAAAATAACCCATTTTATTAATTATAGTCAAAATTATAATTTTGCCCCTAGAAGTGTATTACAAGTGTCAGCCAATTCTGGCTTCTAGGGCACATATATCTAACAATCTCCCACTTGATCCTAAAGCCAATTGGCTACAAATCTAAGTCCCATCTTCTCAAGGTGGGCTTCGATCTTCTGTTGGCCCAACGGCTTTGTAAGTGGGTCTGCCACATTATCTGGAGTCGACTCTCTTGACCTCGACGTAATCCTTCTCGAGGTAATCATGGATAAGGTGGTATCGCCGCTCGATGTGCTTGGATTTTTGGTGAGACCTCGGCTCCTTAGCAAGGGCTATGGTGCCATTATTGTCACAGTACAGAGGAATGGCATCTGATGGCATCACTCCGATCTCTACAGCAAACTTCTTGTACCAGAATGCCTCCTTCGTAGCTTCTGATGCAGTGATGTATTCTACTTTCATGGTGGAATCCGCTATCATAGTCTACCTGAAACTCTTCCAACTGATAGCACCATCATTACACACAAACAGACTCCTAGATGTCGACTTTCAATCATCTACATCGAACATAAAATTCGAGTCTATATACCCCTGCACTTGGAGTTCTCTATTATCAAAGGTCAACAACATATCCTTAGTTCTTCTCAAGTACCTAAGAATATATTTCATAGAAGTTCGGTGTTCTTCACTTGGATTCGACTGATATTTGCTCGTGACACTTACAGCATGGGCTATATCAGGTCGTGTACATAACATGGCATACATGAGGCTCCCTATTGCTGAAGCATAAGGAATCTTGCTCATGCATTCTATTTCCTCAGGTGTGCTAGGGCACATCTTCTTGGAAAGATGAATGCCATGTCTGAAGGGTACTAAACCCCTCTTAGAGTTTTCCATACTAAACCTCTTTAGTACTTCCTCTATGTACATCTTCTGTGAAAGTCCTAGCATCCTATTCGGTCTATCTCTATAGACCTTAATTCCTAGAATAAAGGATGCTTCTCCTAGGTCTTTCATGGAGAATTCTTTAGATAACCAATTTTAACTATGGTCAACATGGAAATATCATTTTCAATAAGAAGGATGTCATCCACGTACAATACGAGGAAGACAACAGTGCACCCACTGACTTTTTTGAAGACACATGGCTCCTCCTCATTCTTGATGAAACCAAATATTTGATCACATCATTAAAATGAGTATTCCAGCTCCGAGATGCTTGCTTAAGTCCATATATGGACCTTTGCAGCTTGCATACCTTGTGATCATCATCACTGGATGTGAAACCTAGCGCTGTTCCATATAGATATCTTCCTCAAGATATCCATTTAAGAATGCCATTTTCACGTCCATTTGCCATATTTCATA
>QRFJ01002350.1:0-68054 GCA_006176705.1 Cocos nucifera | reverse complement strand
ATGGTGGCATGGAGAAGGGAGAGGGGTAGTCTTGGGGCATGGCTAAGAAGAGGAGAGTTTAGAAGTGGGCATAAACAGGGTCTATTTATAGACTCTACTGCGCCATGCAGTGCTGCATCACCCTGGCCAATCACGTTGCTTCATGCAATCAGATCTAAATCTGATTGATGGGATGACATCACCTAATCCAATCAGATGAGATACCCATAGGTTCATTCTTAGATAGCATCAAGGACTGGTCAAAGTAGATACCTAAGGGCCACCTAAGTAGAAACCAAGAAGCAACCTGGAGTCCCATCCATATGGGACTCCAGCATTCCTATCCATGGATGCACGCCATCCTAGGCGTGTGCCCCTTCTATCCAATTTCTAGAGAGGGGTCAAGCCCTTATCTACTCTCCAATAAGTGTATGACATATGGGTAGATTTTCAAGGGTCAAAGATCAATGTTTGACCAAGTCAAAGTATAAGAATTAGTAGGTGACGAAAAATGGCAGGTGTTGTCTCAAATTTATCTCATAAATTAAGACAACCCTTTTCTGACTTGGACAAGCTCCAGTCAGATAAGTGAAGGCCTCTGATTGAGCACAAACTTCATTTGGCTCAGTCAGGACAACTATTATGATAGTAAAAGAAGAACGTTAGGTTCAATCACGAGTGCTAGCACGATTTTCTTGAACCTAATTGAATCTCATTCAGATCAATTGAACTGGATCAGTCTCAATTGAATGATCACCAGATTCAAACCCTTATTTGTGTGACCCAGTTAGGTTCAGTTCTGTATGGTAATGGGATATGTCATGATCTCTATCATCGACATCATCGAAACTCCTTTCGATGGATCAGAACTCTTCTGATTCAGAACAGCTAGAATGATCGATCATCTAAATCATTCTAATTATGCTCCCAAAATCCACTCAGTGACACCTAGCAGCATATATGGTGGCAACCCATCAAAGCTGAAAATGCGAAACCTCTTGGTGCAGCTACTTATGTGTGATTAAGTTCTTCTATCTTGAGCCCCGATCAGATTAGGGTTAAGGTGAAACTCGTCAAACCCTAGTCTCTATCATATGATGTAATCATTCGATTCAAGTCCGAATGTGAAAATCTTAAATAGAAACTCTTTCTATTATTTCACTCTACTGCATGGCCATGGACTTATGGACTTGATTCTCATGATCATCATAGGGCTGCTCCTCTATCCACCGAGGTAGATAGATTCCATCTTGATGCTATCTAATTCCTACAATGAACATGCTATAGCCAACATACACCTCAGGATTCCGATATGGCTAGGAGACCGAGTCAATGGTGTAGTCAAACTATAACACCCTCAAGGTGAACTGCCGATGCACCTCAGGTCAAAGAACCAGACACACTACTGCAGCATTTGAGTCAGTCATTGACGAGAAGGTAGACTTCCCTAATTGACTACTCGAGGTGGTCACGCTCAGTGCCCTTGTTCTCTAATGAGTATCTATACTCTCACTCTGATATCTCTACACCATAGACTCAAGACTCATCTACTATAAAGAAGCATTTGTACACTAACCTTCCGGATCAATCACCATTCTCATGATGATCCTATGGTCAGGAGCATTTTATGAGTTAATAATGAAAATTCTTGTCTTAAAGTTTCAACTCTTAAAAATAAAAATTATCATTACCATTAACTCAAAGGATGTATCACAGACACTAAATACACATATATGATAGAAAATAACCCATTTTATTATTTATAGTCAAAATTATAATTTTACCCCTAGAAGTGTATTACAAGTGTCAGTCAGTTTTGACTTCTAGGGCACACATATCTAACACATAGTAGCAACCCTTGCTCCATTTTTGACGTGTAGGATCATCTCACCATCCCTCAGTCTCCTACAATCCTCAAGACCCTGCATGGAACTGCACAAATGAGCACTAGAACTAGAGTCAAGTATCCAACTAGATGCAGAAGAAATCATAAGGTTAGATTCAATAATGAGCATACCTTTAGAAGGACCTGTCTCCTTCTTATTCTTCAGGGTGGCTAGATATGTAGGATAGTTTCACTTTCAATGGCCGTCAGTATTATAGTGAAAATACTTTTCTTTGTCAGTGGCCTGCTTCTTCAGCTCTACCTTCTTTTTCTTTCCACCTGCCACCTTCTGCCTTTTTACAGACTTCTTCTTTCTAAAAGATTTTCTCTTAGAAGAAGTTTGTTTCATAGCAAGTACTGAACCTTTAGAATCTTTCATAGAAAGCTCAGTAGTAACTAGCATATTCATAAGCTCGGCTAGAGTATTCTAAAATTTATGCATATGGTAGTTCATGATGAATTCCCCATACACATCAATCAAGGATTGTAGAATTATATTATTCTGCAGATCCTGGTCTAACTTCACTTCGAGCTTCTCATGCTCTTCCAAGTCCTTGATCATCATCAGACAATGATCTTGGACTTACTGTCCATCATCCATTTTAGTCTTAAATAGTCATTTAGTGATCTAATATTTGACTGTGCGACTTTGTTCACCAAACAACTCTTGCAGGTGAGCTAACATTTGGTGGGCAATCTTGATATCTTCATGTTGGCACTGAAGCTTATCAGACATCGAGCCCAACATGTAGTATCTGACCTTATTATCTTCATCCATCCATTTGTCAAGAAATGCTCTCTATTCAGTGGACGGACGAGTTGGTAAGAAGGGAGAATCCTGGTCCAATACATGAGTCAACCTCTCGAAATCTAAAAAAATTTTGAAGTTCTGAAGCCAATCCTAGTAATTGGGTCCAGTCAGTCTATGGGTATCTAGGATATGGGCTAGAGGGTTGGATGCAGACATTTTTCTTTTTTCTGTAGAAAGTTAAAGTTTCTAGTTAGATTTTGTAATTAATACTTGACCAATTTGTTTAGAAATTTAATTTTTAAACAAATTAGCTCCCACTATTTTCTTGGATCCCTACACTCCCTCTATAAAGATGTGAAAATCTTTATGATTACTGATTTCTAGTGGATGGTGCAGTCCCACCAACTGACTCATCACCTCACCTAACAGTTATTGGCAATGGGTTAGCCAATAAGTAAACAACTCTTGTCCAATGATTCTCTAATCATGGTGCACCCAGAGTTGGTCTCTAATTCATGAGTTTTAACATGCCCAAAATATTAATCCACTCTTTGGTTAAGTCAGACCCACCATTTGCATAGATTGGATTTCTAATTGGATCTCTTACCGTATCTGAAATATTAAGCCCAATCCATCCTTCAGTCCATAGCATCCAATGCCTAATAGATATGGTTGCATCTTTTAGGTGCAACTGAACCACTATGACCAGCTGAGAACAATCAACCTTGGGAACGGCCTGCACATCTACAATGGTGGAAGACCTTAGACTTAATATTTTCTTAGGGAGATTTGATTTAGGTCTCTTTAAACTTGACTTGACATAGCCATAACCATTATGACTAACCTAGTGGCATGGGTTAGCTCGGATTGTTAGCCACCTTAGATCAGGAGTGGGTCGATAAATATGGCCAGGTAAGTGAGACCGATGGAAGAAATTTGCCATTAACTCGACAAAAATGCATTCGAGTTGAGTAGCTCCTAATTAAAAATCCGTCGGTCGTATCTGCCTAACTTACCTTAGACACCAAATTATTGAGCCAAAACTAATTGGATTAGCCTACAATCCAAACTCTAACCACTGAGCCAAATTAGATCTTAACTTGATCGATCACTCATGTGACTTGACCTTGACCCAGACTTAATCCTATTTGACTGGTCAATTTAAGTACTCTTGACCAAAAATGGCAGGTGCTATTTTAAATTTATCTCATAAATTAAGACAATCCTTTTTTGACCTGGACAAGCTCCAGTCAGACCAAGTAAAAATTCTTGAGTGAGCCCGAACACATTTGGCTCAGTCGAGATAAGCTTTAATGATTGTTAAAGGAGAACATTAGGCTCAATCGTGTGCTAGCATGATTTCCTTGAACCTAATTGAATCTTATTCAAATTAATTGAACTGGGTTAGTCCAATTGATGACATCCAAATCTAAATCCTTGTTTGTGTGATTCAGTTAGATTCAATTTCATATGATAATGGGATATGTCATGATCTCTATCATTGACATCATCAAAACACCTTCCGATGGATCAGAACTTTTTTGATTCAGACAACTAGTATGATTGATCATCCAAATCATTCTGATTGCTCCAAAAATCTACCAGTGATACCTAACAGCATATGGTGGCAACCCATCAGAATTGAAAGCGAATCTTTCGGTGCAGTTATCTATGTGATTAAGTTCCTCTATCTTGAGCCCTGATTGGATTAGGGTTAAGGTGATCTCGAAAAATCCTAATTTTTGACATATGAATTAATCATTCGATTCAAGTCCAGTGTGAAAACCCTAATAGAAATTCTTTCTATTATTTCACTCTGCCATGGCCATGGGCTTATGGACTTGATTCTCATGATCATCATAGGGCTGCTCCTCATCTATTGAGGTAGATAGATCCTCGATTGGTGCAATCCAATTCCTACAATGAACATGCTATAGCCAACATATGCCTCAGGATTTCGAATGGCTAGGAGATCGAGTTATGGTGTAGTCAAACTATAACACCCTCAAGGTGAACTACCGATGCACCTCAAGTCAAAGAACTAGACACACCACTGCAGCTTCGAGCCAATCATCGATAAGAAGGTGGACTTCCTCATGATGGCTCGAGGTGGTCATGCTCAATGCCCTCATTCTCTAACGAGTTTCTATACTCTTGCTCTGGTGTCTCTACACCATAGACTTAAGACTCATCTATCCTAAAGAAGCGATCGTACACCAACCTTCTGGATCAATCACCAGCCTCATGATGATCCTACGATCGAAAATATTTTATGAGTTAATAATAAAAATTCATGTCTTAAATTTTCAACTATTGAAAATATGAAATATCATTACCATTAACTCAAGAGATGTAACACAGACACTTTCAAATACACATTATGATAGAAAATAATCCACTTTATTATTTATAGTCAAAATTATAATTTTGCCCTTAGTAGTGTATTACAAGTGTCAGCCAATCTAGCTTCTAGGGCATACATATCTAACAAATTAATCCTCCAAAAATATCAAACTCTCAATTGGGTGGGTGTTCGAGCAACAGAGTTCCATCAACATGAAACTCCTGAAGAGTCCTAAACCAATGGAATTCTTGAACCCAGTATCCCAAATGAATCGAACTTGCGATCATAGAGTTCCAAACTAGTGGAACTCTTGATCAGAGAGTCCCAAACAAGTAGGACTCTGACTCCCAGTCCAATGGGATCCATAAAGATAGAGTCCTAGTCCAATGGGACTTCTGGTCATAGAGTTTCAGTCTAATGGGACTCTTGACTATAGAGTCCCAAACCATTGGGACTCTTGATCAGCCATCAAATCAGGTAGAAACTCCTATTATGTATGAACCCATTGGTTTGAATTCTAAGTCGATAGCACAGGAACTAATTTTTTGTACTAATCAATGTGACCATCTAGCAATAGTATACGACGTTTGGATAGATCGAAAAGTCTCAATGCAATAATGATGAACCTGTGGCATATGATTACCATATAATTCATCCCCTTGATCTCGATGCTCAAAGAATGATCTAGGATTTACTACCAATCCTAAAATTCATCCACAGTACATTTCAAAATTCAGTATCCATCACATGGAGCCCTCCGACCGAGGTTTTGCTAAATTGAAATACAATGATGTACTTGCTCCAACACTTGGAGGGGTCAATCCCATCTTGACTCACACAACGACTTCACAAATACTTGACTGCACCTAGTTACCTTCCATCATTGAATTAGAAATTCAGGTAGTTCGATACCTAAGTGTAGTGAGTTGCTTGCAAGTCACCATGATGATCTTAGATCTAAAGGACACTTATACCCATATCCTTCGCGAGCAACTCTTGACAGTAAAGATCTCCGTAGTTGGATCACGTTCAGTGAAATATACCCCTATACTTCACCTACATGTCATAACAGTATCTTCATACTTCTTGGTTAAGAGGACAATCAATACTTATGGCATACAACGATCTCCACTCAATACATTGTCATCCTGGGTAACAATGAATCATTTGGTTGTAAACTGATTTTAAGGACTAAATGACAAATTCTTCTTTGTCGTGTCTAAATAGTCCTAAGGACTTCATCACATGAGCGTTCATTACAAGAAGATGCACAAAAATAATGAAATATCAAAATAATAATTTTATTTATTAATTATTCAAGTATAATTATATTTAGCTCAATCATCTACAATCTAGATGATTGGCTTTAGGATACATTGTCCAACAACTCCCACTTAGACTAAAGCCACTCAGAATAGCACCCATCTTCCATTTGTGATTGTCAAAATCTATGATTCCGAGACCCTTAGTAAAGGGGTCGACCATATTCTCTTTTTTGTTGATCTTCTGAAGCTCAACGTCATCTCATTCCATGATCTCTCATACAAGATGGTAGCGATGTAGAATGTACTTGGTATGGTATGCTGATGTAACTTCGGTTCTTTCACTTAAGCTATGGCTCAAGCATTGTCATAGTATAGCAGAACTAGACCATCTAAGGAAGGTGCCACTTCTAGCTCATCAATGAATTTCTACAACCATATAGCTTATTTCGCAGCATTAGATGATGCGATATACTCCATCTTGCACACAGAATCGACCATAGTGTGCTGCTTGAAACTCTTCTAGTAGACCGCTCCACCATTTAGGATAATACATAACCTAACACACTCTTACTATCATCGTAATTTGATTGAAAACTAAAATTAATGTATCCCATAACTTTCAAGTTAGTATCTCCATAGATGAGCCACTGGTTCTTGGTATTTCTCAAATACTTCAGGATTATCTTCACAACCTTCCAGTGATTCTCATCTAGGTTAGACTGATATTTGCTCACTACCCCTAGTGAGTATGCCACGTTTGATCTCGTACACATCATGGCGTACATAATAGAATCCACTGTTGAAGCATATGATATTCTACTCATACGCTCTCTCTCTTGAGGAGTTGTCGAACAATCCCCTTTCGAGAGTGAAATTCCATGGTCTATCGAAAAATAGCCCTTCTTGGAATTCTCCATGCTAAACCTCTTCAGCATGGTATCAATGTATGTGGACTAAAACAATCCAAGCAATCTTTTAAATCAATCTCTATAGATCTTCATCCCTAAGATATAGGATGCTTCTCCCAAATCCTTCATGGAGAATTGGGATGACAGCCAAATCTTTATTTTCTATAGAGCAGAGATGTCATTCTCAATCAGGAGAATATTATCGACGTACAATACAAGAAATATATTTATAGAACCATTAGCCTATTTATACGCATAGGATTTTCCTTCATTATTAACAAAGCCATACATTTTGATCATCTTGTCAAAATGCATGTTCCAACTCTGAGATGCCTACTTCAATCTATAGATAGATCTCTGAAGCCTGCACACCTTGGACTCGCCTGTGGATGAGAATCCTTCAGGCTATATCATATACCTCTCTTCATCTAGCTCTCCATTAAGGAAAGCCATCTTCACATCCATTTGCCAGATCTCATTGGCTAGGTATGCCGCTATCGCAAGCATAATCTAAATGAACTTGAGCATTGCCATCAAGAAAAATATCTCATCATAGTCAATACCATAATGCTGATGATATCCCTTAGCAACTAGATGAGTTTTATAGGTCTCCACCTCTCCATCTGTGCCCCATTTTTTCTAAAAATCAACTTACATCTAATGAATTTTACTCCTTCAAGTGGATCATCTAATGTCCATACACTGTTGATCTTCATGGACTTCATTTTCGACTTCATGGCTTCTAGCCACTTATCTAAGTCAGACATCTGCATAGCATCCATGTAGGTGATCGGATCCTCATTGTTCTCATCAAGTTCAATAGGATCACCATCCTAGACCAAGAAACTATAGTATCTATCCGACTGATGTGGTACTCTACCAGATCTCCTTGGTGCCTCTTCAATAGGCTCTTGATTTGATCTTATCAAATCCAGTTCTGTAGGTTCACTAGAATGTATCGATTCTTCCACCTATCGAACTTCATTAAGCACAACACTAGTAGCAGTTGTTCCTTCTATAAGAAACTCCTTTTCCAAAAAGATTGTCCTATTGCTGACAAACATCTTTTATTCTTCAGTAAGGTGAAGTAATAACCCCTAATTTTCTTAGGATATCCTATAAACAAGCATTTATCAAACCTAGGTTCGAGCTTTTTTGGTTGCAAATATTTTACATAAGCTGAACATCCCCAAATCCTATGGTAAGAGAGGGTCATCTTACGCCTAGTCCATATCTCATATGGAGTTTTGACGACAGACTTGCTTGAAACAATGTTCAAAACAAAACAAGCAGTCACAAGTGCATAACCCCATAACAAAATTGGCAGACTCACAAACTTCATCATGGATCGAACCATGTCTAACAGGGTCCAATTCCTCCTTTCAGACATACCATTATGTTGTAGTATTTCAGGTGTTAGATATGAGTGCCCTAGAAGCCAGAATTGGCTGACACTTATAATACACTTCTAAGGATAAAATTATAATTTTGACTATAAATAATAAAGTGGGTTATTTTCTATCACATAAGTGAATTTAGTGTCTGTGATAGATCCCTTGAGTTAATGGTAATGATAATTCATATTTTCAAGAGTTGAAAATTTAAGATAGGAATTTTCATTTATTAACTCATAAAATGCTCTTGACCGTAGGATCATCATGAGGATGATGATTGATCCAGAAGGTTAGTATACAATCGCTTCTTTATAGTAGATGAGTCTTAAGTCTATGGTGTAGAGACACCGGAGCGAGAGTATGGATACTCATTAGAGAACGAGGGCACTGAGCATGACCACCTCGAGTAGTCATAAGGAAGTCTACCTTCTCATCGATGACTGACTCGATGCTATAGTGGTGTATCTGGTTCTTTGATCTGAGGTGCATCGATAGTTCACCTTGAGAATGTTATAGTTTGACTACACCATGACTCGGTCTCCTAGCCATTCGAAACCCTGAGGTGTATGTTGGCTATAGCATATTCATTGTAGGAATTGGATTGCACCAAGATGGAATCTATCTACCTCGGTGGATGAGGAGCAGCCCTATGATGATCATGAGAATCAAGTCCATAAGCCCATGGCCATGGCAGAGAGTGAAATAATAGAAAGAGTTTCTATTAAGGTTTCACATCGAACTTGAATTGAATGATTAAATCATATGATAGAAATTAGGGTTTGACGAGTTCACCTTAACACTAATCTGATTGGGGCTCAAGATAGAAGAACTTAATCACACTAGTAGCTACACCAAGACGTTCATTTTCAATTTTGATAGGTTGCCACCATATGCTGCTAGATGTCACTGATGGATTTTGGGAGCAATTAGAATGATTTAGATGATCGATCATTCTAAGTTGTCTGAATTAGAAGAGTTTTGATCCATCGAAAGGAGTTTCGATGATATCGATAATGGAGATCATGACATATCCCATTACCATATAAAACTGAACCTAACTGGGTCATGCAAATAAGGGTTTGGATCTGGATATCATCATTAGACTAACCCAGTTCAATTGATTTGAATAAGATTCAATCAGGTTCAAGGAAATCATGCCAGCACACGATTGAGCCTAACGTTCTCCTTTTTCCATCATAAAAGTTGTCTCGATTGAGCCAAATGAGTTTGTGCTCACTCAAGTACCTTTATCTGGTCTGAATGGAGCTTGTCTAAGTTAGAAAAGGATTGTCTTAATTTATGAGATAAATTTGAGACAACACCTACCATTTTCCATCACCTGCTAATTCTTGTACTTGGTCAAACATTGACCTTTGACCCTTGGACATCTGCCCATGTGTCAAACACTTATTGGAGAGTAGATGGGGCTTGTCCCCTCTCTAGAAATTAGAAAGAAGGGGGCACATGCCTAGGATGGCATGCGCCCATGGATAGGGATGCTGGAGTCACATACGGATGGGACTCCAGGTTGCTTCTTGGTTTCTACTTAGATGGCCCTTGGGTATCTACTTTGACCAGTCTTAGGCACCATCTAAGAATGAACCTATGGGTTTCTCATCTGATTGGATCAGATGATGTCATCCCATTAATTAGATTTAGATCTTCGGTAGGATCATCAATGGGTAATCAGATTACCCAGAATCAAGATAAAATTAATTCAGAATTAATTTAGTTTTATTTTTTTATTTTTCAAATCATAAAATGAGATCTAGAAAGTGTCAGATCTAATTAGGATCTAAGAGGTAATTTTTGAAATATGCTTCTCGATCCAATCAGATCTGAACGAACCTGACCTCAGAAAATCAGGATTTTCCTTCAACTGGTATCAGAGCCAGGTTCTTATAAATTTTTTTTTTAGATCTAATTTATTCTAATTAATTAGTGATTTTAGATATCACATGAGATATGATTAGATCTAAAATCAAAAAAATAGAAAATTAAAATTAATTAACCTAGATCTAATATGTATGGGATACATAACTAGGCTAGGTATAGAATTATTCTATATGTAGTCTAGTATAATCATATTTTTTATTTGATTAAATATAATTTTTTAATCTATTTATTTTCTATTTTTTAATATTATAAATGTTATAATCAGATCTAAAAATAAAAAATAAATTAAATTTAATTTGTTCATATGAGATATGATAGTTGCATGTTTAGACAAGTTGTAGAATAGTTCTGCAAATAGGTCTAGATTAAATTTTATTTGATAAGATCAAATTTAAATTTAATTTTTTAGATGATTATGAGATAATTTAGATCTGAAAAACATGCATGCATGATATATGTGATATATACAAAATATATTTTAATTAGATCTATTTTTTTATATGAGATATATGCTTAGATCTAATTAGTTTTTGTAGATTAGTTATTTTTTTGATTAAGGTGTTTCCCTTGGCCGTCCGGTCATAAGAATAAAGTAGGGCTTAAAGATCCTCTCCTTCCATTCGATGGGGTGTTCTTATGATGTGTAGGGGTGCTGCGCATTCGTCCTTAATCAAAAATTAAAAACTTACTTTCTGCAAAACCCTAGATCCTGAAATCCTAGGATCTTATTTACATATTTTGTTTAAGAACCCTAACTTAATTAAGAATTAAGTTTATGAAATATCAATTAGGTCTAAAATTGAGAATTTCAGATCTAAGACATATTCATAAAATTGGGTTCGGGCTTGGGTAGCTCAATTAGGTCTAGCGGTTGATCAAATCGAATCAAGAGTTGGTTAGATGGGATCAACAATGCTTAAATTGACCAGCCTAATAGGATTAAGTCTGGGTCAAGATTGAGTCATGTGAGTGATCGATCAAGCTAAGACCTAATTAGGCTCAGTGGTTAGAGTCTGGATTGTAGGCTAACCCAATTGGTTCTGTCTCAATAATTTGGTGTCTAAGGTAAGTTTGGCAGATACGATCGACTGGTTTTTAATTGGAAGCTACTCGACTCAAATGCATTCTTATCGAGTTAATGGCATATCCCTTCCACCGGTCTTACTTACCTAGCCATGTTTGTTGACTCAGTTCTGATCTAAGGTGGTCAATAATCCAAGCTAACCCATGCCACTAGGTTAGTCATAATGGTTATGACTATGTCAAGTCTAGTTTAATGAGACCTAAATCAAATCTCCCTAAGAAAAGATTAAGTCTAAGGTCTCCCACCATTGTAGATGTGCGGGTTCTTCCCGGGGTTGATTGTTCTCAGCTGGTTATAGTGGCTCAGTTGCACTGAGAAGATGCAACCATGTCTATTAGGCATTGGATGCTACAGACTGGAGGATGAATTGGGCTCAATATTTTGGATACGGTGAGAGACCCAATTAGGAATTCAGTCTGTGCAAATGGTGGGTCTGACTTAACTAAGGAGTGGATCAATATTTTGGACATGGTGAGATTCATGAATTAGAGACCAAGTTTGGGTGCACCATGATTAGAGAATCATTGAACAAGAGTTGTTCACTCATTGGCTAACCCATCACCAATAACTGTTAGGTGAGGTGATGAGTCAGTTGGTGGGACTGCACCACCACTAGAAATCAGTAATCATGGAGATTTTTGCATCTCTACAAAGGGAGTGTAGGGATCCGAGAAAATAGTGAAAGCTAATTTATTTAAAAATAAAATTTCTAAATAAATTGGTTAAGTCTTAATTACAATATCTAACTAGAAACTTTGACTCTCTATAGAAAAATGTCTGCATCCAACCCACTAGCACGAATCCTGGACACCCATAGACTGATCCAGACCAAATTACAAGGATTGGCTTCGAGAACTTCAAAATTATTTTGGGATTCTGAGAAGTTAACTCATGTATTGGATCAGGACCCTCCCACCTTACCAGCTCGTCCATCCACTGAACAGAGAGCGTCTCTGGATAAGTGGACAGATGAAGATAATATGGCCAGATACTACATGTTGGGCTCGATGTCTGATGAAACTTCCAGTGCCAACATGAAGATATCAGGACTGCTCGCCAAATATTGGCTCACCTACAGGAGATGTTTGGTGAACAGAGTCATGCACAGCCAAGTATCAAGTCACTAAACGACTGTTCAAGGCTAAGATGCGTGATGGGCAGTCAGTCCAAGATCATTGTCTGAATGATGATCAAGGACTTGGAAGAGCTTGAGAAGCTCGGAGTGAGGTTGGACTTGGATCTGCAGAATGAATATAATTCTGCAATCCTTGACCGATGCATGTATGGACTGTTCATCATGAACTACCATATGTATAAACTTCAAAATTTCATGGCCGAACTTATGAACATGCTGGTTACTGCTGAGCTTTCCATGAAAGGTTCTAAAGGCTCAGTGCTTGCTATGGAATGGACTTCTTCCAAGAGAAAGTCTTTTGGAAAAGAAGAAGAAGTCTATGAAAAAGCAGAAAGATGGAAGGAGGAAAGAAGAAAAAGGCAGAGCTGAAGAAGAAGGCCGCTGACAAAGAAAACTATTTTTATTGCAACAATGACGGCCACTTGGAAAGCAGGAACTGCCCTACTTACCTGGCCACCCTAAAGAAGAAGGATGGCAGGGTCCTTCTGGAGGTATGCTCATTATTGAGTCTAACCTTATGGTTTCTTCTTACATCCAGTTGGATGCTTGACTCTGGTTCTAGTGCTCACTTGTGCACTTCTATGCAGGGTCTTGAGGATAGCAGAAGGCTGAGGGATGGTGAGATGATCCTATGCATCGAAAATGGGAGCAAGAATTGCTATCATGGCGGTGGGAACATACCCTCTTCGACTACCATCTGGTTTAGACTTAGTATTAAAAGACTGTCATTATGTGCCTAAAGCAAGCAGGAAAATTTGATTTCTATTTCTTGCCTTGCATTAGAAGGCTATGTAATTAGTTTTCTTAAGGACCATTGTAACATTCTTTATGAAAGAAATAAAATTGCAAATGGTTTCCTTATTAACAGGTCTTTATCAGTTACATGTTGATGTATCTATTTTTAACTTTGAGCAAAATATGAATGCCATAAAATCAAAATGTCCTAGGGATAGTCCTAATGATAGGTATCTATGGCACCTAAGATTAGGTCATATAGCAGAAGATAGGGTTAACAAATTGGAGAAAACTAGGCTATTGAGTCCATTGACTTTCGAGTCATATCCAATTTGTGAATCCTATCTTCATGGCAAAATGACTAAGCTCCCTTTTGTAGGACATGGGAAAAGGGCCACGGATCTTCTTGCCCTAGTACATATAGATGTGTGTGGCCCATTTGATGTAATGGCTAGAGGCAACTTAGTCTACTTCATAACCTTTATCGATGATTTATCTAGGTATGGATATGTGTATCTTATGAGACACAAGTCTGAAGCATTTGAAAAGTTCAAAGAATTCAGACATGAAGTAGAAAAGCAAATTGGAAAACCCATTAAGGTTCTTCGATCAGATCGAGGAGGTGAATACCTTAGTCAAAAATTTTTGGACTATCTCAAAGAAAATGGCATAGTCTCTCAATGGACTCCATCAGGAATACCTCAACTCAATAGAATTTTAGAATGGAGAAACCGGACCCTATTAGATATGGTCCGATCCATGATGAGCTTCACAGACCTTTTTGATTTTCTTTGGGGATACTGTTTGTTAACTGCAATATACTTACTGAATAGGGTTCCTTCTAAAACCGTTCCTACCACACCATATGAGATATGGCATGGTAAGAAATCAAGTCTGAGTCATCTCAAAATTTGGGGTTGTCCGGCTCATGTCAAAAGACAACAAGCGGACAAGTTAGACTTTAGATCCTTTAGAGCTCGATTCATAGGATATCCTAAAGAGTCATTAGGATATTATTTCTACATTCCAGAAGATCACAATGTGATTGTGAGTCGACATGCCATCTTTCTTGAAAAATAGTTTATTCAAGATAGCGGCATTGGAAAGTAGATCAAGCTCGATGAGAAAGTCTCACAAGAGCAACAAGCTAAGGACCAAATGGAACCAAATCAGGTTAAGCCAATCCATACACTACCTCCTCCACCTCGTAGATCAAAAGGATTTCCCATCCCCTTGAAAGGTACTTAGGTACTATTTCAGAAGATGTAGAGGAAATGTTCCTCATAGGTAATGGGGTTCATGGTGATGATCCCAAAACCTATAACGAGGCAATATCAGATATCGACTCCGAGAAATGGTTAGAGGCAATGAAGTCAAAAATTGATTTGATGCACTCAAACCAAGTCTGGACCTTGGTAGATCCACCAGAAGGTATAGTACCTATTGGGTGTAAATGGATCTACAAGAGAAAGATTGGTGCAGATGGAAATGTGGAGACATTCAAGGCTAGATTAGTGGCAAAAGGTTATAGTCAATGCAAAAGCATTGACTATCAGGATACCTTTTCGCCAGTAGCTATGCTAAAATCCATCCGCACATTGCTTGCTATTGCAGCCTATTTTGATTATGAAATATGACAAATGGACGTGAAAATGGCATTCTTAAATGGATATCTTGAGGAAGATATCTATATGGAATAGCCACTAGGTTTCACATCCAGTGATGATGATCACAAGGTATGCAAGCTACAAAGGTCCATATATAGACTTAAGCAAGCATCTCAGAGCTGGAACACTCATTTTAATGATGTGATCAAAATGTTTGATTTCATCAAAAATGAGGAGGAGCCATGTGACTTCAAAAAGGTCAGTAGGAGCGCTATTGTCTTCCTCATATTGTACGTAGATGACATCCTCCTTATCGAGAATGACATTCCCATATTGACCACAGTTAAAATGTGGTTATCTAAAGAATTCTCCATGAGAGACCTAGAAAAAGCATCCTTTATTTTAGAAATTAAGGTCTATAGATATAGATCGAATAAGATGCTAGGACTTTCACAGAAGATGTACATAGAGGAAGTACTAAAGAGGTTTAGTATGGAAAACTTTAAGAGAGGTTTAGTACCCTGCAGGCATGGCATTCATCTTTCCAAGAAGATGTGCCCTAGCACACCTAAGAAAATAGAACGCAAGAGCAAGATCCCTTATGCTTCAGTAATAGGGAGCCTCATGTATGCCATGTTATGTACATGACCTGATATAGCACATGCCGTGAGTGTCACGAGCAGATATCAGTCGAATCCAGGTGAAGAACACTAGACTTCTGTGAAATGTATCCTTAAGTACTTGAGAAGAACTAAGGATATGTTGTTGGTCTTTGGTAATAGAGAACTCCAAGTCCAGGGGTATACAGACTCGGACTTATGCCTAATGTAGATGATCGAAAGTCGACATCTGGAAGTCTGTTTTTGTGTAATGGTGGAGTTGTCAGTTGAAAAAGTTTCAAACAGACAGTGATAGTAGATTCCACCATGGAAGTAGAATATATCGCTACGTTAGAAGCTACGAAGGAAGCATTCTGGTACAATAAGTTTGCCGTGGAGATAGAGTGATGCCATCAGATGCCATTCCACTATGCTACGACAATAATGGTGCCATAGCCCTTGCTAAGGAACCGAGGTCTCATCAAAAATCCAAGTACATCGAGCGGCGATACCACCTCATCCATGATTACCTCGAGAAGGATTACATTGAGGTCAAAAGAGTCAACTCCGCAGACAATGCGGTGGACTAGCTTACAAAGCCATTGGGCCAGCAGAAGATCGAAGCTCATCTTGAGAAGATGGGACTTAGATTTGTAGCCAATTGGCTTTAGGTTAAATGGGAGTTTGTTAGATATAAGTGCCCTAGAAGTCAGAATTGGCTGACACTTGTAATACACTTCTAAGGATAAAATTATAATTTTGACTATAAATAATAAAGTGGATTATTTTCTATCACATAAGTATATTTAGTGTCTGTGATACATCCCTTGAGTTAATGGTAATGATAATTCATATTTTCAAGAGTTGAAAATTTAAGACATGAATTTTCATTTATTAACTCATAAAATACTCCTGACCATAGAATCATCAATAGGATAGTGATTGATCCGGAAGGTTAGTATACAATCACTTCTTTGTAGTAGATGAGTCTTAAGTCTATGGTGTAGAAACATCAGAGCGAGAGTATAGGTACTCGTTAGAGAATGAGGGCACTAAGCATGACCACCTCGAGTAGTCATAAGGAAGTCTACCTTCTCGTCGATGACTGACTCGATGCTGCAGTGGTGTGTCTGGTTCTTTGACCTAAGGTGCATCGACAGTTCACCTTGAGGGTGTTATAGTTTGACTACACCATGACTCGAGTCTCCTAGCCATTCGGAAACCCTAAGGTGTATGTTGGCTATAGCATGTTCATTGTAGGAATTGGATTGCACCAAGATGGAATCTATCTACCTCGGTGGATGAGGAGCAGCCCTATGATGATGATCATGAGAATCAAGTCCATAAGCCCATGGCCATGGTAGAGAGTGAAATAATAGAAAGAGTTTCTATTAATGTTTTCACATCGGACTTGAATCGAATGATTAAATCATATGATAGAAATTAGGGTTTGACAAGTTCACCTTAACCCTAATCTGATCGGAGCTCAAGATAGAAGAAGTAGCTGCACCGAGAGGTTCATTTTCAGTTTTGATGGGTTGCCACCATATGTTGCTAGGTGTCACTGGTGGATTTTGGAAGCAATTAGAATGATTTAGATGATCGATCATTCTAAGTTGTCTGAATTAGAAGAGTTTTGATCCATTGAAAGAAGTTTTGATGATGTCGATGATGGAGATCATGACATATCCCATTACCATACAGAACTGAATCTAACTGGGTTACACAAAAAAAAGGTTTGGATCTGAATATCATCAATTGGACTAATCTGGTTCAATTAATTTGAATAAGACTCAATTAGGTTCAAGAAAATCATGCTAGCACATGATTGAGCCTAACGTTCTCCTTTTTCCATCATAAAAGTTGTCTCGACTGAGCCAAATGAGTTTGTGCTCACTCATGTACCTTTACCTGGTCTGACTAGAGCTTGTCCAAGTTAGAAAAGGGTTGTCTTAATTTATGAGATAAATTTGAGACAACACCTGCCATTTTCCATCACCTACTAATTCTTGTACTTTGGTCAAATGTTGACCTTTGACCCTTGGACATATGCCCATGTGTCATGCACTTATTGGAGAGCAGATAGGGGCTTGTCTCCTCTCTTGAAATTAGAAAGAAGGGGGTGCATGCCTAGGATGGCATGCGCCCATGGATAGGGATGCTGGAGTCCCATACGGATGGGACTCCAGGTTGCTTCTTGGTTTCTACTTAGGTGGCCCTTCGGTGTCTACTTTGACCAATCTTAGGTGCCATCTAAGAATGAACCTATGGGTCTCTCATCTGATTGGATCAGGTGATGTTATCCCACCAATCAAATTTATATCTGATTTCACGAAGCAACGTGATTGGTCGGGATGATGCAGCACTGCATGGCGCAGTAGAGTCTATAAAAAGACCCTGTCTACGCCCACTTTTGTAAACTCTTCCCAGCTGACAGCACCACCATTGCACACAAACAGACTGCCAGATGTCGACTTTCGATCATCTATATTAGACATGAAATCTGAGTCTGTGTATCCCTAGACTTGGAGTTCTCCATTACCAAAGACCAACATTATATCCTTAGTTCTTCTCAAGTACTTAAGGATACATTTCATAGAAGTCCAATGTTCTTCACCTGGATTTGACTGATATCTGCTTGTGACACTCACAGCATGGGCTATATCAGGTCGCGTATATGGCATGGCATACATGAGGCTCCCTATTGCAGAAGCATAAGGGATCTTGCTCATGCGTTCTATTTTCTCAGGTGTGCTAGGGCACATCTTCTTGGAAAGATGAATACCATGTCTGAAGGGTATTAATCCGCTCTTAGAGTTTTCATACTAAACCTCTTTAGTACTTCCTCTATGTACATCTTCTGTGAAAGTCCTAGCATCCTATTCGGTCTATCCCTATAGACCTTAATTCCTAGAATAAAGGATGCTTCACCTAGGTCTTTCATGGAGAATTCCTTGGACAACCACATTTTGACTGTCGTCAACATGGGAATATCATTCCCAATAAGGAGGATGTCATCCACGTACAATACGAGGAAGACAACAGCGCTCCCACTGACCTTTTTGAAAACACACGATTCCTCTTCATTTTTGATGAAACCAAACTTTTTGATCACATCATTGAAATGAGTGTTCCAGCTCCGAGATGCTTGCTTAAGTCCATATATGGACCTTTGTAGCTTGCAAACCTTATGATCAGTATCACTGGATGTGAAACCTAATGGTTGTTCCATATAGATATCTTCCTCAAGATATCCATTTAGGAATGTCGTTTTCACATCCATTTGCCATATTTCATAATCGAAATAGGCTGCAACGGCAAGCAATGTGCGGATGGATTTTAGCATAGACACTGGAAAAAAGGTATCCTGATAGTCAATGCCTTCGCGTTGACTATAACCTTTTGCCACTAGTGTAGCCTTGAATGTCTCCACATTCTCATCTGCACCGATCTTTCTCTTGAAGATCCATTTACATCCAATAGGTACTATACCTTCTGGTGGATCTACCAAGGTCCAGACTTGGTTTGAGTGCATTGAGTCAATTTCTGACTGCATTGCCTCTAGCCATTTCTCGAAGTCGATATCTGATATCGCCTCGTTGTAGATTTTGGGATCATCACCATGAGCACCATTACCTACGAGGAACATTTTCTTTACTTTCTCTGAAATAATACCTAAGTATCTTTTAGGGGGACAGGAAACTCTTTTCGATCTACGAGGTGGAAGAGGTAGTATTCTTATTGGCTCAAACTGATTAGGTTCCACTTGGTCCTTAGCTTGTTCCACTTGTGAGACTTTCTCATCAAGCTTGATCTATTTTCCAATGCCACTGTCTTGAATAAACTATTTTCAAGAAAGATGGCATGTCGGCTCACAATCATATTGTGGTCTTCTGGAATGTAAAAATAGTATCCTAATGACTCTTTAGGATATCTTATGAATCGAGCTCTAAAGGACCTAAACTCTAACTTATCCGCTTGTTGTCTTTTGACATGAGCCGAACAACCCCAAATTCTGAGATGACTCAGACTTGATTTCTTACCATGCCATATCCCATACGGTGTGGTAGGAATGGTTTTAGAGAGAACCCTATTCGTGATTGGCCGGGGTGATGCAGCACTGCATGGCACAGTAGAGTCTATAAATAGACCCTATTTGCGCCCACTTTTTAATCTCTCCTCCTCCAAGCCACGCCCCAAGGCTGCCCCTCTCCCTTCTCCATACCACCATCTGGCCCTCTCCCTCCTCTCCACGCCCAAGGAAGTTGGGCCTTCAGATTAGTGTGAGTCAGGTAAGGAAAGGCTGACGAAGAAGGAAGAAGGTAGCACTACTGCAGAGACGATGGGCGATCTTCAGAAGAAGTTTTGAAGACTCTCCAAATTAGTTCCAAATCTAATTTTTGAAGAAAAGAAAGAGAAGGAGAAGATCTCCAGATCCAGCCTGAGTGGATACCAGTAGAGGCCAGGTGCTTACGTGGCTAGATCCAGAACCCTCAGGGCTTCGGTAGGATCATCAACGGATAATCAGATTACCTAGAATCAAGGTAAAATTAATTTAAAATTAATTTAGTTTTATTTTTTTATTTATCAGATCATAAAATTAGATCTAAAAAATGTCAAATCTGATTAGGATCTAAGAGATGATTTTTGAAATATGCCTCTCGATCCAATTAGATATGAACGAACCTGACCCCACAAAATCAGGATTTTCCTTTACCAGGAGGGGTCCATTGTGAGAGAATTCTATTCTCTCCTAGATATGTTAGAAATTTGTTGGAATGGTATTCACCTCCTCGATCATATCGAAGAGTTTTAATACTTTTCTCAAGTTATTTTTCTACCTCATTTCGATATCGTTTGAATATTTCAAACGAATCGGATTCACTCTTCATAAGATAGACGTACCCATATCTAGATAGGTCATCAGTAAATGTAATGAAGTAGTAATATCCAACTCTAGCACATGTGTTCATAGGTTCCCATACATCAATATATACTAGACCTAGAAGCTCAGAGGCTCATTCACCTTTTTCAGTAAAGAATGATTTTGTCATCTTACCTAGAAGGTAGAACTCACAAGTATTCAATAATTCACAATCATGGATACTAAGGATATATTCCTTGACTAACCAGTTGATCCTATTCTTGTTTATATGACAAAGCCTACAGTGCCAAAGATAAGCATCAATGATATTATCTAGTTTTAGTCATTTATTTGACGTGTACATTATACTAATAGGTTGTGATAAAACATAAATGTCATTTCTTAATTGTCCTTGCATTATTATGACATCGTTCATAATGATATCACAATAATGTTCCTTTACTGATAAACCATAACCATCCTGGGCCAAAAGCTCAATAGATATTATGTTCATCATAAAAGATGGACAATAGTGACAATCACTTAAAACGATATTATTATTTTTGAAAATAAGCTCAATAGTTTCAAATGCTAGGACTAGAACATTCCTTCCATCCCCAATATTAAGAAATCTTTCATGGTCCTCAAATTTTTTACCAATTTGAAGTCCATGCAACGAATTGCAAATGTGAACTAGACTCCCGATATCTAATATCTAGGTAGATGTATCACAAATAGTGAAATTGTAAGGTGTTATCATATAACATCCTTGTCCAGCAATATCTTGCTGATTATCCCTGTTCAGCCTATTCAAGTCAAGAGGATCATTCCTCTCTGGGTTTGTCTGATTAAGGTCAACACTAGACTTCTTATAATTAGGTTCTAAATGCTTGCCACTATCCAACAATGAATGAAGCGGACTTACACTAGCCATTCTATTTTTCTAAAAGAAAAACATGTAACCTTATTAGTACTCAAATTATTTAAATCCTAAAGATTTGGACCTTAGTCTAAAGGTTCTTCCACCATTTTTAACAAATTGATAGCCTCTACCTCCAATTCGAGAAATTACACTAACTCCTTAGTGGGTACTGTAATCCACATAGACTACAAACGAGCCCAAGAAAAGATATGGCTAATCCATGTGCATCTATAGGTAGGTTCACAACCAATTATTTCTCTAAAAAAATTTTACTAATTAGGTTTTACCTTAGAAGCCAATTCAACAGGCTATGGCCATCACTAAAAAGGTCTGGTTAGGTCCAACCATTAATGTGATTGACTTTGGTGCATCAAACCAATGATAATTAGGCCCAAAAAAAGCTCTGGCTAACCTGATCACAATTAAGAGAGTGCAATCTAATCATCATATGATGGATAGTAATTCCAATATCCAAATGAACACCAGATATAAAGCACCTCCAATGTCCATCCAGAAAATTGCTCATTACTATGAAGGGAAAAACCTATTTTCCAAGTCAGGTTCGTTCAGATCTGATTGGATCAGAAGTGATATTTCAAAAATTTTTTCTCTAAGATTTTAATTAGATCTGAGACTTCTCAAATCTAATCTCATTGATCTGATAATAAAAATAAAAATAAAAAAATTAAATCTAATTTAATTATACCTTTATTTTGGGTAATCCAATTGTCCTGTGATGATCCTGATGTTTACCTGAGATTCTCGATTTAGCCACGTAAGTACCTGACCTCTATCGATATCCACTTAGGCAAGATTTGAAGATCCTCACCTTCTCAATCAATCCTCCAAAAATTAGATCTAGATCTGATCTTGAAGGTCTTCAAAACTGCTGTAGTGCTGCCTCTATCGATATCCATTGTCACTTGCAGTAGTGCTGCCTTCTTCCTTTCCTAGCGCCTTTCACTTGCTTGGATCGCACCTTGTTCATGCCCAAAAGCCCTTGGTCATGGAGAGGAGAGAGAAGACTAGAGGGTGGCATGGAGAAGGAGGGAGAGAGGCTATGTGGCATGGGCTAAAGGCAAAAGCCTTAAATTCTAGGCGTAGATAGGATTTATGTAGACCCTACTGTGCCATGCAGTGCCACATCATCCTGGCAAATCATGGCCTTTTATGCAACCAGATCTAAATCAGATTGGTGGGATGACATCATCTGATCCAATTAGATGGAAGACCCTCAAAACCCTCCTAAGGTGGCACCAAGACTGGGTCAAATAAGACTTCTTGGCGCCACAGTTTAATCTCCTAAAGCAATCTGAAGTACCATCTATATGGGACTCCATCTTTTATCCTTATAGAGCGCACGCCTCCCGAGGCATGCACCCCCTTCCTATCTATTTTTTAGGAGGACAAGTCTTTAGGTACTCTCCTATGGGTGCATGACACATGGACAGATGTCTAAGTGTCCAGGGTTAATATTTGACCAATGTCCGAAAATAAAAATTAGTAGGTGACCAAAAATAGCAGGTGTTATTTTAAATTTATCTCATAAATTAGGACAATCCTTTTTAAATCTGGACAAGCTCCAATCAGACCAAGTAAAGATTCTTGAGTGAGCCCAAACACATTTGGCTCAATCAAGACAAGCTTTAATGATTGTTAAAGGAGAACATTAGGTTGAATCTATGCTAGCATGATTTCCTTGAACCTAATTGAATCTTATTTAAATCAATTGAACTGGATTAGTCCAATTGATGACATCCAGATCCAAACCCTTATTTGTATGATCCAATTAAGTTCAGTTTCATGTGGTAATGGGATATGTCATAATCTCTATCATCGACATCATCGAAATAGCTTCTGATGGATCAGAACTTTTTTGATTTAGACAACTAGTATGATCGATCATCCAAATCATTCTAAGTACTCCTAAAATCCACCAGTGACACCTAGCAGCATATGGTGGCAACCTATCAGAGCTGAAAGCAAACCACTCAGTGTAGTTACCTATGTGATTAAGTTCCTCTATCTTGAGCCTCGATCGGATTAGGGTTAAAGTGATCATGTCAAATCCTAATTTTCGTCATATGAATTAATTATTCGATTCAAGTCCAATATGAATACCCTAATAGAAACTCTTTCTATTATTTCACTCTGCCATGGCCATGGGCTTATGAACTTGATTCTCATGATCATCATAGGGTTGCTCCTCATCTACCAAGGTAGATAGATCCCCTATTGGTGCAATCTAATTCCTACAATGAACATTCTATAGCCAACATACACCTCAAGGTTCTGAATGGCTAGTGAAGGAAAATCCTGAATTTTCGAGGTCAGATTCGTTCAGATCTGATTGGATCGAGAGGCATATTTCAAAAATTTTCTCTTAGATTCTAATTAGATCTGACATTTTTTAGATCTAATTTTATGATTTGATAAATAAAAAAATTAAATTAAATTAAATCTAAATTAATTTTTACCTTGATTCTGGATAATCTGATTATCCGTTGACGATCCTGCTGAAGCCTTGAGGTTCTGGATCTAGCCATGCAAGTGCCTGGCCTCTACCGATATCCACTCGGACTAGATCTAGAGATCTTCTTCTTTTCTTTTTTTTTTCCAAAAATCAGATTTGGATCTAATTTGGAGGATCTTCGAAACTCCTTTCGAAGATCTGCTGTCATCTTTGCAGCAGTGCTACCTTCTTCCTTTCTCGTCAGCATTTTCTTGCTTGAATTGCACTAATTTGAAGGGCCCAACTTCGTTGGGTGTAGAGAGGAGAGAGAGGATCAGAAAGGTGGCATGGAGGAGGGAGAGGGGCAGCCTTGGGGCATGGCAAAGAAAAAAAGAGTCTCTAAAAGTTGGGTGCAGAAACAGGGTCTATTATATAGACTCTACTGCTACTCCATGTAGTGCCACATCACCCCAGCCAATCATGTTGCTTCGTTCAATCAGATCTAAATCTGATTGGTGGGATGATATCACCTGATCCAATTAGATGAAAGATCCACAAATTCATTCTTAGGTGGCGCCTAAGGACTGGTCAAAGTCTATAGGTGAAGGGTCACACCTAAGTTTGAATCCAAGAAGCAACCTGGAGTTCCCATCCGTATGGGACTCCAGCATTCCTATCCATGGATGCACGCCATCCTAGGCGTGTGCCCCTTCTATCCAATTTCTAGAGAGGGGTCAAGCCCTTATCTACTCTCCAATAAGTGTATGACACATGGGCAAATGTCCAAGGGTCAAAGGTCAACATTTGACCAAAGTCAAAGGATAAGAATTAGTAGGTGATGGAAAATGGTAGGTGTTATCTCAAATTTATCTCGTAAATTAAGACAATCCTTTTCTAACCTAGACAAGCTTCAGTCAGACTAGGTAAAGGTACTTGAGTGAGCACAAACTCATTTGGCTCAGTTGAGATAACTTTTAATAATAGAAAAAAGAAGAATGTTTGGCTCAATCATGTGCTAGCATGATTTTCTTGAACCTAATTGAATATTTATTCAAATCAATTAAACTAGATTTGTCCAATTGATGATATCCAGATCCAAACCCTTATTTGTGTGATCCAGTTAGGTTCAGTTCTGTATGGTAATGGGATATGTTATGATCTCTATCATCGACATTATTGAAACTCCTTTTGATAGATCAGAACTCTTCTGATTCAGACAACTAGAATGATCGATCAACTAAATCATTCTAATTGCTCCCAAAATCCACCAATGACACCTAACAGTATATGGTGGCAACCCATCAAAAACTAAAAATGAACCTCTCGGTGCAGCTGCTTGTGTGATTAAGTTCTTCAATCTTGAGCCTCGATCAGATTAGGGTTAAGGTGAACTTATCAAACCCTAGTTTCTATCATATGATTTAATCATTTGATTCAAGTCCGATGTGAAAACCTTAATAGAAACTCTTTCTATTATTTCACTCTCTCTGCCATGGCCATGGGCTTATGGACTTGATTCTCATGATTATCATAGGACTGCTCCTCATCCACCGAGGGGAGATAGATCATCCTTGGCAATCCAATTCCTTACAATGAACATGCTATAGCAACATACACCTCAGGTTTCGAATGGCTAGAAGATCGAGTCATGGTGTAGTCAAACTATAACACCCTCAAGATGAACTGCCGATGCACCTCAGGTCAAAGAACCGATACACCACTGCAATTTTGAGTCAGTCATCGATGAGAAGGTAGACTTTCTTATGACTACTCGAGGTGGTCATGCTCAGTGCCCTCATTCTCTAATGAGTACTTATACTCTCGCTCTAGTGTCTCTACACCGTAGACTCAAGACTCATCTACTATAAAGAAGTGATTGTGTACTAACCTTCCGTATCAATCACCATCCTCATGATGATCCTACGGTCAGGAGCATTTTATTAGTTAATAATGAAAATACTTATCTTAAATTTTCAACTTTTAAAAATAAGAATTATCATTACCATTAACTCAAGGATTGTATCATAGATACTAAATACACATATGTGATAGAAAATAATCCATTTTATTATTTATAATCAAAATTATAATTTTGCTCCTAGAAGTGTATTACAAGTGTCAGCCAATTCTGGCTTCTAGGGCACACATATCTAATAGCTAGGAGATCGAGTTATGATATAGTCAAACTATAACACCCTCAAGGTGAACTATCGATGCACCTTAGGTCAAAGAACCAAACACACAACTATAGCTTCGAGCCGGTCATCGATGAGAAGGTAGACTTCCTCATGACGGCTCGAGATGGTCACAATCAGTGCCCTCGTTCTCTAATGAGTACCTATACTCTTACTCTGATGTCTCTACATCATAGATTCAAGACTCATCTATCCAAAAGAAGCAATCGTACACCAACCTTCTGGATCACTCACCATTCGCATGATGATCCTACGGTTGGTAGCATTTTATGAGTTAATAATAAAAATTCATGTCTTAAATTTTCAACTCCTGAAAATATGAACTATCATTACCATTAACTCAAAGGATGTATCACAGACACTTTCAAATACACACTGTGATAGAAAATAATCTATTTTATTATTTATAGTTACAATTATAATTTTGTCCTTAGAAGTATATTACAAGTGTCAGCCTATTTGGCTTCTAGAGCACACATATCTAACAAACTCCCATTTGATCTAAAGTTAATTGGCTACAAATCTATGTCCCATCTTCTCAAGGTAGGCTTCGATCTTTTGCTAGCTAAACAGCTTTGAAAGTGGGTCTACTGCAACTATCTATGAAGTCGACTCTCTTGACCTCAACGTAACCTTTCTCAAGGTAATCACGGATGAGGTGGTATGGCCGCTCGACGTGCTTGAATTTTTGGTAAGACCTTGGCTCCTTAGCAAGGGCTTTCATGTCATTATTATCGTAGTATAGAGGAATGGCATCCAATGGTATCATTCTGATCTCTACGATGAACTTCTTGTATCAAAATGCCTCTTTCACAGCTTTTGATGTAGTGACGTACTCTGCTTCCATGGTGGAATCTGCTATCACTATCTACTTGAAACTCTTCCAACTGACAGCACCACCATTACATACAAATAGACTTCCAAATGTCGACTTTCAATCATCTACATCGGACATAAAATCTGAGTCTATATACCCCTAGACTTGGAATTCTCCATTACCAAAAATCAACATCATATCTTTAGTTCTTCTCAAGTACTTAAGGATACATTTCACAAAAGTTTAGTGTTCTTCACCTAGATTCAACTGATATCTGCTCGTGACACTCACAGCATGGGTTATATCAGGTCGTGTGCATAACATGGCATACATGAGGCTCCTTATTGCTGAAGCATATTGCTCATACATTCAATCTTCTTAAGTGTGTTGGGACACATTTTCTTAAGGAGATGAATGCCATGTCTGAAGGATACCAATCCCCTCTTGGAGTTTTCTATGCTAAACCTCTTTAGCACTTCTTCTATGTACATCTTCTATGAAAGACTTAGCATCGTATTCGATCTATCTCTATAGACCTTAATTCCAAGAATAAAGGATGCTTCTCCTAGGTCTTTCTGAAGGAAAATCCTGATTTCTCGGTCCAGGTTCGTTCAGATCTGATCAGATCAAGAGATATATTTCAAAAATTATCTCTTTGATCTATATTAGATTTAGGATGTTTCAGATCTAATTAATATTATTTTAATAAATAAAATAAATAAAGATAAATTAAATAAAATTTAATTTATCTGATTTGGGTAATCCTATTATCCTGTTGATGATCCTGTATGCATGCGGAAGGTTCTGGATCTAGCATGCAAGCGCCTGGCCTCTACGGTATCCACTTGGGCTGGATCTGAAGATCCTCTTCTTCTCTATCATGTCTCCAAAAATTAGATCTGGATTTGATCTGGAGGATCTTCAAAACTCTTTTTGAAGATCAGCAGTCGTCCTTTGCAGCAGCGCAACTTCTTGTTTTGATCGCCTTTCTCTTGCTTGAATCGCACCAACAAAAAATCCAAAACTCCTTTTTGGATGTGAGAGCAAGGGAGAAGGTGGTTGCATGGAGAAGAGGGGAGAGGCAGCCTTGGGGCAATAGAAACTCTTAGCTTCAATCTCATTATATCTGAGTTGGGTACAGGGTCTTATTATAGACTATCTGTGATCCAACTCCCCTTCTTCCAACCAATCACAACCTTTGTGAAATCAGATCTAAATCTGATTGTGGGAATAGAGTCCCTTGATTCCTCCATTAGAGGTGCCTAAGACCAGTCAAAGTTGGTTCTTAGAAGAAACTCTAATTGAATCCAAAAAGGTGATGGAGTCCTGTCCAACAAGGACTCCTAGGCGCCTCCAACTTGGGCACGCACCTAGGGTGGCGTGCGTCCTTCTCCTTGCCAGGTTCTGGTAGGGGGACAGCCCCACCAATCTCCATAGTGCATGACATGAGGTAAAAGTCAAAGTATCAATGGTCAACGTTTGACCAGTCAAAGGTAGACGTTTGACAAACCAAAGTCAAAGAAAAGAAATGGCAGGTGACCAAAAATGGCAGAATGTCTTACAAAATAAGACATCCTATTCTGACTTGGAACTACTCACGTCAGACCATATGAAGCCTCTGATTGAGCACAAACTCTTTGGCTCAGAATAGGACAACTTATTTATGATAGAAAAAGGAGAACTTAGGTTCAATCGAGTGCTAGCAGATTTCCTTGAACCTAATTGAATCTCATTCAGATCAATTGAACTGGTCAGTTCAATGATGATTATAGATTCAAACCCTTATTTGTGTGACCCATTAGGTTCAGTTCTTATGGTAATGGAATATGTCATGATCTCTATCATCGACATCATCGAAACTCCTTTCGATGGATCAAATCTTCTGATTCGAACAGCTAGAATGATTGATCATCTAAATCATTCTAATTGCTCCAAAATCCACAGTGACACCTAGCAGTATATGGTGGCAACCCTCAGAGCTGAAGCGAACCTTTGTGCAGCTACCTTTGTGATTCAGTTCTTCTATCTGAGCCCCGATCAGATTAGGTTAAGGTAAACTCGTCAAACCCTAGTTTCTGTCATATGATGTAATCATTCGATTCTGAGTCCAATGTAAAATCTAAATAGAAACTCTTTCTATTATTTCACTCTGCCATGGCCATGGGCTTCTGGACTTGTTCTCATGATTATCATAGGGCTGCTTCTCTCACCAGAGTAAGATAGATTCCATCTTGATGCCATCAGTTCCTACAATGAACATGCTATAGCCAACATACACCTCAGGGTTCCATATGGCTAGGAGACCGAGTAATGGTGTAGTCAAACTATAACACCCTCAAGGTGAACTGCCGATGCACCTTAGGTCAAAGAACCAGACACACTACTGCAGCATCGAGTCAGTCATTGACGAGAAGGTAGATCCCTAATGACTACTCGAGGTGGTCACGCTTAGTGCCCTCATTCTCTAACGAGTTCCTGTACTCTCGTCTGTGTCTCCACACCATAGACTCAAGACTCATCTACTAAAGAGAAGCGATTGTACGCCAACCTTCCGGATCAATCACCATCCTCGTGATGATCCTATGGTCGGGAGCAATTTATGAGTTAATAATGATTATTCATGTCTTAAATTTTCAACTCTTGAAAATATGAATTATCATTGCCATTAACTCAAAGGATGTATCACAGACACTAAATATACATATGTGATAGAAAATAATCCATTTATTTATTTTAGTCAAAATTATAATTTTGCCCCTAGAAGTGTATTACAAGTGTCAGCCATTTCTGGCTTCTAGGGCACATATATCTAACAATTCCCACTTGCCTAAAGCCAATTGGCTTACAAGTCTAAGTCCCATCTTCTCAAGTGGGCTTTCGAATTCTGCTTTCGTTCCAACGGCTTGTAAGTGGGTCTATCCACATTATCTATTTGAGTTGACTTCTTTGACCTCGACGATAATCCTTTTCGAGGTAAATCGTGGATGGTTGGAGTATCACCATTTGCTTGAAACTTCTTCACAGTCTGACAGCACTCACCATGACACAAACAGACTGCCAGATGTCGACTTTCGATCATCTATATTAGACATAGAAATCTAGAGTCTTGTATCCCTAGACTTGGAGTTCTCCATTACCAAAGACAACATTATATCCTTAGTTTTCTCAAGTACTTAAGGATACATTTCATAGAAGTTCAATGTTCTTCACCTGTGATTGATTGATATCTGCTTGTGACACTACAGCATGGCGTATATCAGGTCGCGTATAATTACATGGCATACATGAGGCTCCCTATTGCAGAGCATAAGGGTCTTGCTCATGCGTTCTATTTCTCAGGGTGTGCTAGGGCACATCTTCTTGGAAAGATGAATACCATGGTCTGAAGGGTAATTAATCCGCTCTTTAAGATTTTTCATACTAAACCTCTTTAGTACTTCCTTATGTACATCTTCTGTGAAAGTCCTAGCATCCTACGGTCTATCCTATAGACCTTAATTCTTAAATATAAGGATGCTTCACCTAGGTCTTTCATGGAGAAATTCCTTGATAACCACATTTTGACTGTCGTCCAACATGGGAATATCATTTCCTAAGGAGGATGTCATCCACGTACAATATCGAGGAAGACACAAGCGCTCCCACTGACCTTTTTGAAATCACACATCCTCTTCATTTTTTGATGAAACAAACTTTTGATCACATCATTGAAATGAGTGTTCCAGCTCCCGAGATGCTGTTAAGTCTATATATGGACCTTTGTAGCTTGCAAACCTTATGATCATATCACTGTGAATGTGAAACCTAATGGTTGTTTCCATATAGATATCTTCCTCAAGATATCCATTTAGGAAATGTCGTTTCACATCCATTTCTCGATATTTTCATAATCGGATGAATAGGCTGCAACCGGCAGCCAATGTGCGGAAATGGATTTAGCATAGACATGAAAAAAGGTTATCCTGAATAGTCAATGCCTTCGCACTTGACTATAACCTTTTGCCACTAATCTAGCTTTGAATATCTCCACATTCCCATTTGCTCCAATCTTTCTCTTGTAAATTCATTTACACCCAATAGGTACTATACCTTTAGGGGGATCTACCAAGGTCCAGACTTGGTTTGAGTGCAACAAGTCAATTTCTAAATTCATTGCTTTTAACTATTTCTTGGAGTCAATATCCGATATCATCTCATCATAGGTTTTGGGATCATCACCATGAACCCCATTACCTACGAGGAACATTTTCTTTACTTCCTTTGAAATAGTACCCAAGTACCTCTCAGGAGGAAGGAAAACCCATTCTGATCTACGAGGTGGAGAAGGTAGTGATTGTATTGGCTCAACATGATTTGGTTCCATACGGTCCTTAGCTCATTGCTCTTGTGAGATTTTCTCCTCGAGCTTGATCCGCTTTCCAATGCCACCATCTTGAATAAACTATTTTTCAAGAAAGATGGCATGACGACTCACAATCACATTATGGTTTTCTAGAATGTAGAAATAATAACTTAATGACTCTTTGGGATATCCTATGAACCGAGCTCTAAAGGACCTATAGTCTAACTTGTTTGCTTGTTGTCTTTTGACATGAGCCGGACAACCCCAAATTCTTAGATGACTCAGACATGGTTTCTTACCATGCCATATCTCATACGGTATGGTAGGAATGATTTTAGAGAAAATCATATTCAGTAAATATATAGCAGTTAACAGACTATATCTCCAAAGAAAATCAGGAAGGTCTGTGAAGCTCATCATGGATCAGACCATATCTAATAGGATCCGGTTCCTCCATTCTAAAATTCCTTTGAGTTGAGGTATTCTAAGTGGAGTCCATTAAGAGACTATGCCATTTTGCTTGAGATAGTCCAAAAATTTCCGACTAAGGTATTCACCTCCTCGATCTGATCGAAGAATCTTAATAGGTTTTTCAGTTTACTTTTTAACTTCATGTCTAAATTTCTTAAACTTTTCAAAGGCTTCAGACTTATGTCTCATAAGATACACATACCCAAACCGAGATAAATCATCAATAAAGGTTATGAAGTAGACAAAGTTGCCTCTAGCCGGCACATCAAATGGGCCGCACACATTAGTATGTACTAGGACAAGTAGTTCTGTAGCCCTTTTCCTATGTCCTACAAAAGGAAGCTTAGTCATTTTGCCATGAAGACATGATTCACAAATTGGATATGACTTGAAAGTCAATGGACTCAATAGCCCGATTTTCTTCAATTTGTTAATCATATTTTTTACTATATGACCTAGCCTTAGGTGCCATAGATACCTATTATTTGGACTATCCCTGGGTCATTTTGATCTTATGGCATTCATATTTTGCTCGATATTAAAGATAGATACATCAATATGTAACTGGTAGAGACCGTTAATAAGAAAATCATTCGCAATTTTATTTCTTTCATAAAGAATATTATAATGATCCTTAAGAAAACTAACTGTATAGCCTTCTTGTGCTAAACATGAAATAGAAATCAAATTCCTATTTGCAGCAAGCACATAATAACAATCCTTAAGTACTAAATCTAAGCCAGATGATAGTCGAAGATGGTAGGTTCGCATGGCCACAGCAGCAACTCTTACTCCATTTCCGATGCATTGAATCATCTCACCATTTCTCAGCCTCCTACAATCCTCAAGATCCTGCATAGAAGTGCACAAATGAGCACTAGAACTAGAGTCAAGCACCCAACTGGATGCAGAAGAAACCATAAGATTAGATTCAATAATGAGCATACCTCCAGAAGGACCTATCTCCTTCTTATTCTTCAAGGTGGCCAGATATGTAGGATAGTTCTACTTTCAGTGACCATCTGTATTACAATAAAAATACTTTTCTTTGTTAGCAGCCTTCTTCTTTAGCTCTGTCTTCTTTTTCTTTCCACCTTCTATCTTCTGCTTTTTCATAGATTTTTTCTTCTTTTCAAAAGACTTTCTCTTGGAAAATGTCTATTCTATAGCATGTACTGAGCATTTAAAATCTTTCATAGAAAGCTCAGCAGTAACTAGCATATTCATAAGCTCGGCCAGAGTATTTTAAAATTTATGTATATAGTAGTTCATGATGAATTTCCCATACGCATCAGCCAAGGATTGTAGAATTATATCATTCTACAGATCCTAATCTAACTTCACTCCGAGCTTCTCAAGTTCTTCCAAATCCTTGATCATCATCAGATAATGATCTTAGACTGACTACCCATCATGCATTTTAGCCTCAAATAGTCGTTTAGTGATCTGATATTTGGCTGTGCGACTCTGTTCACCAAACAACTCTTGCAGATGAGCCAACATTTGATGGGCAATCTTAATATCTTCATGTTGGCACTGAAGCTCATCAGACATTGAGCCCAACTATAGTATCTGATCTTATTATCTTCGTCCATCCATTTGTCAAGAGATGCTCTCTATTCAATGGACAGACAAGTTGATAAGGTGGGGGGATCCTGGTCCAATACATGAGTCAACTTCTTGAAATCCAAAATAATTTTGAAGTTTCATAGCCAATCCTTATAATTGAGTCCGATCAGTCTATGGGTGTCCGAGATATGGGCTAGTGGATTGGATGCAGAGATTTTTCTTTTTTCTGTAGAGAGTCAAAGTATCTAGTTAGATTTTATAATTAAGACTAGACCAATTTATTTAAAAGTTTAATTTTTAAATAAATTAGCTTCCACTATTTTCTTGGATCCCTACACTCCCTCTATAGAGACATGAAAATCTTCATGATTACTGATTTTTAGTGGATGGTGCAGTCCCACCAACTAACTCATCACCTCACCTAATAGTTATTAGTGATGGGTTAGTCAATGAGTGAACAACTCTTGTCCAATGATTCACTAATCATGATGCACCTAGACTTGATCTCTAATTCATTAATCTCACCATGCTCAAAATATTGATCCACTCCTTAGTTAAGTCAGACCCACCATTTGCATAGATTGGATTCCTAAATGGATCTCTCATCGTATCAAAATATTGAGCCAATCCATCCTCCAGCCCGTAGCATCTGATGCCTAATAAACATGGTTGCATCTTTCCGATGCAACTGAACCACTATGACCAGTCAAGAATAATCAACCTCCGAAAGGGCCCGCACATCTACAATGGTGGAAGACCTTAGACTAAATCTTTCATTAGGGAGATTTGATTTAGGTCTCTTTAAACTTGACTTGACATAGTCATAACTATTATGACTAATCTAGTGGCATGGGTTAGCTCGGATTGTTAGCCACCTTAGATCTAGACTGGCCGACAAATATGATCAGGTAAGTGAGACTGGTAGAAGGGATATGCCATTAACTCGATAAGAATGCATTCGAGTCGAGTAGCTCCCAATTAAAAATCAGCTGGTCGTATCTGCCAAACTTACCTTAGACACTAAATGGTTGAGTCAGAACCAATTAGGTTAGCCTACAATCCAGACTCTAACCACTGAGCCTAAGTATGTCTTAACTTAATCGATCACTCATATGACTCGATCTTGACCTAGACTTAATCCTATTAGGCTGGTCAATTTAAGTACTCTTGATCCCACCTAACCAACTCTTGACTCGATTTGACCAACTACTAGACCTAATTGAGCTATCCAAGCCCGAACTCAATTTTATGAATATGTCTTAGATCTAAAAATTCTTAATTTTAGATCTAATATATTTCATAATCTTAATTCTCAATTAAGTTTAGGGTTCATAAACAAAATATATATAAAATCCTAGGATTTTAGGATCTAGGGTTTTGCAGAAAATAAGTTTTTGATTTCTAATTAAGGACGAATGCGCAGCACCCCTACACACCATAAGAACACCCCATCAAATGAAAGGAGAGAGCTTTTAAATCCTACTTCATTCTTATGACTGGATGGCCAAGGAGAAAGCCTTAATCAAAAACATGATAAATCTATAAAACTAGTTAGATCTACATCATATATCATATATATAAAAATTGATCTAACTAAAAAACATGTTTTACATATATCTCATGCATCGTATCATGCATATTTTTAGATCTAAATTATCTCATAAACATCTAAAAAATAAGATTTAAATTTGATCATATCAAATTAAAATTTATTCTAGATAATTTTGTAGAACTATTCTACAACTAGTCTAAACATGCATCTATCATATCTCAAATGAACAAATTAAATAAATTTATTTTTTATTTTTTAGATCTAATTATAATATTTATAATATCAAAAAATAGTAAATAAATAGATCTAAAAAATTATAATTAATCAAATTAAAATTATGATCATGCTAGACTACACATAAAATAATTCTATTCCTAGTCTAGTCATGCATCTCATACATCTTAGATCTGGATTATTTAATTTTTAATTTTTTGATTTTAGATCTAATCACATCTAATGTGATATCTAAAATCATCTAATTATTAGATCAAAAATAAATTAAAATTAGATCTAATAAATTATAAAATCTTGTTCTAATACCAATTTAAGGAAAAACTTATTTTTTGGATCAGGTTCGTTCATATCTGATTAGATTAGGAGAAATATTTTAAATTTTTTTTTTAAGATTCTAATTAGATCAAAAACTCTTCAAATATAATCTTATTAATTTAATAATAAAAATAAAAATAAAAAATTAAATCTAATTTAATTACATCTTTATTTTGGATAATCCAATTATCCTGTGATAATCCCGATGTTTGCCTGATGTTCTGGATGTAGCCACGCAAGTGCCTGGCCTCTACCGATATCCACTCAAGCAAGATTTGAAGATTTTCTCCTTCTCAATCAATCTTTCAAAAATCAGATCTAGATCTGATCTTGAAGATCTTCAAAACTAATTTTGAAGAACAATTGTTGTCTCTTGCAGTAGTGTTGCATTCTTCCTTTTCTAGCGCCTTTCACTTGCTTGGATTGCACCTTGTCCATGCCCAAAAGCCCTTGGGCATGGAGAGAAGAGAGAAGACTAGAGGGTGGCATGGAGAAGGAGAGATAGAGGCTATGTAGCATGGGCTAAAGGCTGAAGCCTTAAATTCTAAGCGCAGATAGGGTTTATACAGACCCTGCTGCACCATGCAGTACCACATCATCCTGGCCAATCACGATCCTTTGTGTAATTAGATCTAAATCTGATTGATGGGATCACATCATCTGATCTAATTAGATGAGTGACCCTCAAAACCCTCCTAAGGTGGTCGTAAGACTGAGTCAAACAAGACTTCTTGGTGCCACACAGTTTAATCCCCTGAAGCAACCTAGAGTCCAATCTGTACGGGACTGCATCTTTTATCCTCATGGGGTGCATGGCATGCACCCCCTTCTTATTTGCTTTTTAGTAGGAGGACAAGTCCCCGGGTACTCTCCTATGGGTGCATGACATATTGGCAGATGTCTAAGTATCCAAGGTTAACATTTGACCAATATCCGAAAATAGGAATTAGTAGGTGATCGAAAATGGTAAGTATTATTTTAAATTTATCTCATAAATTAAGACAACCCTTTTTTAATCTGAACAAGCTCCAGTTAGACCAAGTAAAGGTTCTTGAGTGAGCCCAAATACATTTGGCTCAGTCGAGACAAGCTTTAATGATTGTTAAAGAAGAACATTAGGCTCAATCGTGTGCTAGCATGATTTTTTTGAACCTAATTGAATCTTATTCAAATCAATTGAACTGGGTTAGTCCAATTGATGACATCTAGATCTAAATCCTTATTTGTGTGACCTAGTTAGATTCAATTTCATATGGTAATGGGATATGTCTCGATCTCTATCATCGACATCATCAAAACACCTTTCGATGGATCAGAATTTTTCTGATTTAGACAACTAGTATGATCGATCATCCAAATCATTCTTATTGCATCCAAAATCCATCAGTGATACCTAGCAGTATATGGTGGTAACCCATCAGAACTAAAAGCAAACCTCTCGATGTAGTTACCTATGTGATTAAATTCCTCTATCTTGAGCCCCGATTGGATTAAGGTTAAGGTGATCTCATCAAATCCTAATTTCCATCATATGAATTAATCATTCAATTCAAGTCCAATATGAAAACCCTAATAGAAACTCTTTCTATTATTTTACTCTGCCATAGCCATGGGCTTATGGACTTGATTTTTATGGTCATCGTAGGGCTGCTCCACATCTATCGAGGTAGATAATCTCCTATTGGTATAATTCAATTCCTACAATGAACATGCTATAGCCAACATACACCTCAGAATTTTGAATAGCTAGAAGATCGAGTTATGGTATAGTCAAACTATAACACTCTTAAGGTGAACTACCGATGCACCTTAGGTCAAAGAACCAGACACACCACTGCAGCTTCGAGCCAAAGAACCAGACACACCACTGTAGCTTTGAGCCAATCATTGATGAGAAGGTAGGCTTCCTCATGACTGCTCGAGATGATCACGCTCAGTGCTCTCGTTCTCTAACGAGTACCTATACTCTCGCTTCAGTGTCTCTACACCATAGATTCAAGACTCATCTATCCAAAAGAAGCGATCGTACATCAACCTTCTGAATCAATCACCATCCTCATGATGATCCTATGATCCGAAGCATTTTATGAGTTAATAATGAAAATTCATGTCTTAAATTTTCAACTCTTGGAAATATGAACTATCATTACCATTAACTCAAGGGATGTATCATAGACACTTTCAAATACACACTGTGATAGAAAATAATTCATTTTATTATTTACAGTTAAAATTATAATTTTGCCCTTAGAAGTGTATTACAAGTGTCAGTCAATCTGGCTTCTAGGGCACACATATCTAACATACTATTCGTCTTAGTGAAAGGCTATATCTTGGTTATCTTCATAATTTAGTTATTTTGAGAATCTAATAATTTAGAGAATTTAGGTTACTTGTGATTCAAGGGTAAAAAGGACATGAACCAAATTTATCCTGCTAACTTCACCAAGTCATGTCCTCCCACTGACTTCATCAAGTCTATAGGTTAGAACTAGGATAAATTTAGGTCCATGGGCATCTTATTCAGTCTTACTGATTGAAATTAGTCAAACTGATTCCTAATGACATAAGTCAGTCCGAATCACCAAGTAATCTAATCAAATTTCAATCGACCATGTCGACCAGGTAAGTGAGATCAGTGGAAGGAATATGCCATTAATTCGTCAAAAATTAAATCAGTGCGAGTAGCTCCCAATTAAAATTACTGATCTAGAGTGCCAAACTTATTTTAGACACCAATCAATTAATTAGATTTAATCTGATCAACCTAGTAATTTCAAGCTAGACCACTTAGCCATGAATTAAATCCATCTTTGTCTCATTAAAAACATGGACTCAACCAACTATAATTATTGAAGTTGATTTTAGAGTGTCCTTGACCTAATCTAATTCAACACTTGATTAGATTTGATTAATTACTCAAGATTAATCCAGTTTTTAACTAACCTTAAGTCTAACCCAATTAATAGACCTAATTCATCTAACCCTTTAACCCACTGTCTTATGATTTTATCTTAGAATCTTTAATTCATAATTCTAGATTCTATAAATAATACTTAATTCTTTTAATTAAGTTTTGAACCGATGGGTTGGGATTCAGTATTTAAAAAATAATTTTTAAATTTTAAAAAAAAATTATTTTTTATTTTCCAAATGGATCGACTCATTTCAGAAATGGATCGGCTCATTTCTCAAATAGCAACCTATTGCTAGTTTTAAATAGAAAATAAAATATACTAAAAATTAAATTAGGAATTACCTTTTAGATCTTATCTAAACACATTCTTATTTAACTTTTAAATTAAAATAATTTTAATCATAAAAATTTTTTCACTGTTCATCTTAATGAATAAGTTCATGGTGGCACTCCTATCGTCATAAGGGATCTTCACTGAATGAAAGGAAATGGCCTTTTAACCATACTTATTTCTTATGATCGGATAGCTTGGTGGCTGATAGGAGCACGATGTTGTCGTTAAGACACCATGTTTATCAGTTTAATCTAATGTTTTAAAATAATTAAAAATATGTAGATAGCAATGAGTTGGATCGAATCCATAAAGAATGTAGTACTTTTAGATTTTAAATCTTTGATTTCTAAAAAGAAAAAAAAAGATTTGAGTTTTGGGATCAAAAGTGAAGTCAAAAAATAAAAATTAAAAATTAAAAGATGCAAAAATTTAAACTTGGTATTAAGATCTACTAGTTAGATCTTAGCATCTACTTGCAATAAAATAAAGAGTAATAATTAAAGTATAAAAATTAAATTATAATAAAAATAAAGAGCATGAATTTAAATAATATAAAATAAAATTTATATTAATTAAAATTTTAGAATTTAAATATATAAAATTTAAAAGAAAAAAAATAAAATAAAATAGCCTGATCTCTGATCTTGCATCGGCATGGGTGGAAAGATGGTGTCGAAGCCCAGCTTTTTCTCTCAACACCAGTTGCCTTGAAGCAACCATTAACCTAGAGCTTGGCTTCACCCTGTACCAAAGCTTCACCTTGATCGAAGACAATGAACTCTGGAGGCCTGGGGTCTTATTTATAGAACTAGGAGTGCTGGAGAGTTTTCTTCTAGGCAATATGGGACTAAGAAGCTCTTTGATCATTAAAATATGGAGAAATCCAAATGAAAATTGGATTAAAAAGAGTCTTGGTTGAATTCTGCTACTTTGGATGAAATCTGGCCATTCATTAGAAATCCAAAGGATCAAAAATCATCAAAATTGCATGCGTATCGGTCTAAATCAGATCGGATTAAATTCTCACCATTAATCACGTTAATCAGAAGAAAATCTGGCCATTGGATCGAATTCTGGATGTTTTAATCAACTCGAGAGCTTCCTAGACCGTTGGGTCTTCATCGGCTGGTTTTTTGGCCATTGGATCGCACTAGATCACTGATGGAATTCGAATCAAACCTAAAAATAACCACCATCGTCCGATCTTAACCGCAATCAATCGGATCCATCCAATCGCACCCTTACTATTGCCATGGACTGCATGGACTGGCTGCACCATACACCACAATCAATTAGCACCTCCTATCATCAAGTGAAAAGTCCAAAATGCCCTATGAACCATGATAGATTTTCTATGAACCCTTTAAGAGTCTAGGTCCACCACATGTCGCTCCATGATTTAACGATTTCTGTTAAGCTAGCGATCCATTCCTGGATCGTGGACTGGCTGATGGCTTTCATGGCTAAGTTGGCTAACGTGTCTGGCTTGGCTTATGGAGCTGGTTGAGCTATTTTCCTCTTTTTTATTTAATTTTTATTTAATTTATTTCTTTAGAACTTCATATCTTCTCCATTTGAGCTCCATTTTGTGTGAAACTTATATCGTTGTGATCAAAAAAATGAGATCTTTTCACTTATAATAAAATTTTATTTTTTAATTTTTATTATTTTTTAATTAATATTTTAATTAATAAAAATATTAAGTAAAGAATATTAAATTTTTTTAAACTTTTTCTAAATTATCCCATCTTTATCTTTGAATTATCTAAACTTTCATATAGACAAGTGTATTGTAACTTTCGCCCTTTATTTATTAATTTTTATTTTTATATTGTCCACTTTTTGATACGAATATCATTGCTTACTTAGGTAACGGAACCTAATTACTTGGTGAGAAATCAATACTTTTTTTTTAAAATATTGTACCACTATTGAGTGTCTTAACTTCTTAAGCTTTCTATTTGATCCATGTAGCGAGTCTTGGGCCAATGACTCCCAAATTAGTTGGCTTTAGGGCACTAGGTATAGAATACCCTTTGGGCTTACTAGCTCGAATCAAACAGGCTACGAGTTAAGACTAGCTTTACAATGAGCTTCTTTGCCCTTCCCATCTTTTGATGCGAAACTCAATGCTTGCTGAGGCAAAGAGGCCCAGTTACTCAGTGAGAAGTACTTAGAAACTATTTTATTAAAATAAATTTTTTGTATGAAGAAATGCATAGTTATCCTACACAAGCTCATAAAAAGTAGACTTTTCTGTGATGCTAGTAGAAAAAATTAGAAATACTCAAAGAAAAAACTTTTTATGTTCTAGACTTAACTCTTTATTGAATTTTCTTAATACTTGATTCCTCAATATCTCATAGATTCTTTGATCTGTGCATCAATTTTCTTTTAAAAATGCATAGTTTAATTCAATTCTTAAGCATAATCAAGTGTCTAAATACTAAATACTAACTTTTTAAGGACTTAAAATTTTTAATTTTTTTATTTTCCTCCCTCCTAACTTAATCAACATTGTCCTCAATGGAGAAGAAAAATAAAGGATATAATAAAGAAAATAAAAGAATATGACTCAGTATATTTTTGGTCCAGCACATGCCTTTGAAAATTTGAGCTCTTTTTTATTCAAATTATCCTAAAAAAAATCAACTAAAAAGATAAATTAAACTAAAGAAAACTAAATATTGGGTTGCCTCCAAATAAGTGCTAAGTTTATCATCTTCAGCCAGACACAATGCAGCTTACTATCCTATGTTGAATATTGGATTGATAAATTTCAATGGTTTTGGATTGCCAATCTCAGCAAGTTGATTTATAATCCCATTATTAATATAATCATTATTAATTTTAGGTACATAATTTGTGACCCCATTCTCAAACCCATGTTTATTAAGAATCTCCTATTTGTTCTTCTAAAATGCTCATGAATGTAGTTTTTGTATTAGGAGTTAAGTTTGATTCAATGGGTGCTGGAAGGGTGACTAAAGGTGGTTTTAATTCTGGAGGTAAATTAGTATGATCTTGCTTAAACAACTACATTGACTCTTCATTACATGCCTCTTAATTTTTATAAGAAGAACCGACTTCAATGGTTGAAGCGAATAGGACATTAGGTTTATAAGTCTTAAGTAAATCATCTATTCTCTTTTTTCATATGTCTATCTCATTTAAACTGGAATCGGCATCAGCACTAGTTTCTCTCACCTGATCTTGGTATGGATCCATAAGAATCCTATAGATTTTCAGTTCAGGAAATACTTTGGCATTCTCAAATTGAGGATTCTTAAGTGAGACATTAAATTGATAACTTGGTCCAGGTAGTTGGTGGACATTAGGTGGATTGTTTGAAATTGGTAGGCTCGACAATCGACCTAGGTCTCTCCTCATGTTAGATTCAGCTAGTTGTCCAATTTGAGCTTCTAGTCTGACGATAGATTGTTGTTGAGTTAGTCAATTGTTGAAGTTGGTTAAATCTATCGTCAGCCAGATTGGTTTATTGAGGAGGTGGGTATGATAGCTGGTTGTAATATGATGGCTGGGCAAATTGACTAGGCTGACCATTATTATAGGCATAATTTTGGTATTGGGGCCTATTTTGATAGTTTTGGATAGGTGAAATTTGGGTCTGAGCTTGAGTCTATTGGGATGTCCAAGAAAAATTATGGTGGTTGCTCCAATCTAGATTATATAATTTGAAAATAGGTCATTAATCAATTTGGAGTAACCTTGAGCAGCTTGAACTTATTCTTGGATGAAATGTGGAAATTGTGCAGTAGGACATTCATTCAAATGATGGGTTGGGCTAGCATAGATTGAATAAATCTCTTGATAATTAGAAGATGATGTGAATTGTGTAGGAGATTGTTATCCTAGGGTTAGGACTTGATCTAATTTCTGAGCAAAAAGATCGATTTTATCTAATTTCTAAGCTAATTGGTTCAAGTCAGACTTAGAACTAGAGTCTGGATCATAAATCGCTGCCCACTTTTGGTAGAAGGATAACGAAGTATGGTTGATCGAGTTTTCACTCAAGAGTTTTAAATAAGGCATAGGCTTCATCCTCACTTTTGTTCATGAATACACCTCCACAAGATGCATCTACCATCTATCTGTATTGGTCTCCTAAACCCTTATAGAAAGCTTGAACTATTTACCACTTAGACAGACCATGGTGTGGGCATTTTCTAAGAAGTTTCTTAAGTCTCTCCCATGACTCGTGAATCTGTTTCCCTGGAAGCTGAGCAAATCCAGTGATAGCTCACCTCATAATGTTGGTTTGACCTATGGGATAATTTTTTTTAAGAAATTTACTTTGCAAGTCAGTCCAAATTTTAATTGGTCTCCCTATTGTGCCAAGCTAGTACTTGGCTTTGTTTTTTAATGATAAGAAAAATAAAATTAGTCTGAGGGCATCATTAGTTAAATTTTAAATTCTCACCGTAGAATAGATTTCTAAAAATTCATCCAGATATTTATAAGAATCTTCATTGGTGTTCCCATAGAAAGATGGAAGCATCTGGATTGTAGTTGGCTTGATCTCATAGTGGGTAGCATGAATTTTAGGTAATTGGATACAAGTCGATGGGTTATAAGTAGAAGAAATAAAATATTTCTTCATCTTCTTTGGTGGTTCTCTAAAATTTTCAGCCATCAGGTTTAATACGGTTCAGCCTTTCAATATTATGGTTGGGTTCAACTAGATCAGGTAAAGTGATTTTCTACCGTGCATGCACTAGTGCAACCCTAACGTGTGGTTCAAAAAAATTTTAAAATTTTTTATATTTTTTATTATTTTATTATATTAAAATTATTTTTTTAATTATTTTATTTATTAGTTTAATTTAATTTAATTTAATTATTATTTTTAATATTTTTTTAGTTAATTTAATTTAATTTTTATTTTATTTTATTTTATTTTATTTTTAGAGGAGAAAGGAGAAGAAAGAAGAGTTCTAAAGAAGAGGTCCTAAGGAGTCCTAGAACTAAGAAGAGAGAGAAGAATTAAGTTTGATTAGGTTTGATGTTGGTTGGCAATCAAGTTGGTCAATCAATCCTGAATAAGAGTTATCCTAGATCTAGACAGCTCCTAGCTACCAAGGTCACCTTCAAGTCCTCTAAATGTAGGATCAGCCAATTAATTAGCTAGGTAAGTGTAAGATCGGTGGGAGTCCCCCCATTGCTTGTCTTAGACACCAATTATGCTTGGCCAAGTAAGCTAACGGAACCAATTAGAAACCACATTCCTTCGGGCCTAGTGGTCCCTAAACCACTTTCCTAGACACCAATCAAATTGACTAACCCTAATCTAGTTCAACTCTTAGGATTCCTTGTCCTATTGAGCTCAAGTTCCTAGGGCTGATGTCTAATTGATTTTAAAATTAAAGGTTTAGGTCAATGTAGGATGCTGGTTGATTGTTTGTGGACCAAGGAAGGGTGATCAAATCTCTATCTTATCTTGTTTAATTGGATTATGCCCTTAATTTGGTTTAATATGAATATGCATAAAAAATTTTTAATTAAAGATTTTTATGTAATTTAAACTAGATGCATGCAACTAATTGAATTCTGAAAGGCTTACATTACCTCCAGCAATCACCAAAGAAAATAAAACTAATATGATGCATGCTCTAAATAGTTAGGATTTCTAATCTTATCATGAGATTTTTAATTAGATTTAAGTGGATATATTTTTTTAAAAAATTTAATTTAAAATAAAATAAATAAATAAATAAATAAAAAGACTAGGGTTAGGATTGATCTCACCAAGCAAAACTAAATGATTTGTTCCTTGCCCTAGTTCTTTTTGTTCTTTAACATCTTTTACTACAAAATAAAAAAAAATTAGCAAGCAATATTTATAAGAAAATAAAAATTTTATTTATAATTTATTTATAAAAAATCAAAGAGATCAAAAATTTAATGTCCGTACCTTCTCTGGCAACGGTGCCAAAAACTTGATAAGAGCGCGATGTTGTTGTTAAGATGCCGTGTTTATCAATTTAATCTAATTTTTTAAAATAATTAAAAATATGTAGATAGCAGTGAGTTGGATCGAATCCATAAGGAAGGTAGCATTTTTAGATTTAAAATCTTTAATTTTTTTTAAAAAGAAGGGATTTGAGTTTTGGGAACAAAAGTAAAGTTGAAAAATAAAAAGCAAAAATTAAAAGGTGTAGGAATTTAAACTTGGTACTAAGATCTACTAGTTAGATCTTAGCATCTACTTGCAATAAAATAAAGAATAATAATTAAAGTATAATAATTAAATTACAATAAAAATAAAAAGTATGAATTTAAAGAACATAAAATAAAATTTATATTAATTAAAATTTTAGAATTTAAATACATTAAATTTAAAAATAAAATAAAATAAAATAGTCTAATCTTTGATCTTGGATCGATATGGGTGGAAAGATAGTGTAGAAGCCCACCTTTTTCTCTCGGCACCAGTTTCCTTGAAGCAGCCATTAACCCAGATGTTGGCTTCACCCTGTACTAAAGCTTCATCTTGATCGAAGACAATGAACTCTGGAGGCCTGAGGTCTTATTTATAGAGCTAGGAGGGCTGGAGAGTTTTGTTCTAGGCAATGTGGGACCAAGAAGCTTTTTAATCATCAAAATATGGAGAAATCCAAATGATAATTGAATTAAAAGGAGTCTTAGTTGAATTATGCTACTCTGGATGAAATCTGGCCATTTATTAGAATCCAACAGATCAAAAATCATCAAAATTGGATGCATATCAGCCTAGATCAGGTCGGATTAAATTCTGACCATTGATCGCATTAATTAAGAGAAAATCTGACTGTTGGATTGAGTTCTCAATGTTTTAATCAACTTGGGAGCTTCTTGGACCATTGGGTCTTCATCGGCTGGTTTTTTGGCCGTCGGATCGTGCCAGATCGTTGATGGAATTCGAATCAAACCTAAAAATAACCACCATCGTCCGATCTTGACCGCAATCAACCAGATCCATCCGATCGCACCTTTACTATTGCCATGGACTGCATGGACCAACTACATGGTACACCACAACCAATTAGCACCTCCTATCATCGAGTGAAAAGTCCAAAATGCCCTATGAGCCGTGATAGATTTTCTGTGAACCCTTTAAGGGTCTAGGTCCACTACGTGTCGCTTCGTGATTTACCGATTTTTGCTGAGCTAGCGGTCCATGCCTGGATCATGGATCGATTGATGACTTTCATGGCTAAGTCGGCTAACATGGCTAGCTTGGTTTGGTGGCTTGGCTTGCGGAGCCGGCTGAGCCGTTTCCCTTTTTTTATTTAATTTTTATTTATTTTATTTCCTTAGAACTTCATATCTACTCCATTTTAGCTCTGTTTTATGTGAAACTTATATCGTTGTGATAAAAAAAATGAGCTCTTTTTATTTATAGTAAAATTTTATTTTTTAATTTTTATTATTTTTTAATTAATAAAAATATTAATTTCTTAAAAATTATATATAAATTAATCATTAATTATTAAAAATTAATATAAATTAATTAATAAATTAATATTTTTATTGATGAATTTATGATACTTATCACACCCCCAACTTAAGCTTTGCTCATCCTCGAGTAAAGAAAGAATTTAGTTTTAAATATTTTTTAACTTTAGAGTTTTGAATTTTACCTGAGCAGTTTTCAAAATGGCCATTGATATTCAATAAAGCTTAAGTGAGACATATCATTAGGGTATTAATACTTATCAATAGAAAAATTAAGTAAAGAACATTAAATTTTTCTAAATTTTTTCTAAATTATCCCATATTTATCTTTGAATTGTCTAAACTTTCATATAGGCAAGTATATTACTACTTTCACCCTTTATTTATTGATTTTTATTTTTATATTGCTCACTTTTTGATGCAAATATCATTGCTTACTTAGGCAATGGGACCCGATTACTCCATAGAAAACCAATATTTTTTTTTCTAACATTGTACCACTATTGAGTGTCTTAACTTCTTAAGCTTTCTATTTGATCCATGTAGCGAGTCTTAGGCAAATGACTTTCAAACCAGTTAGCTTTAGGGCACTAAGTATAGAATACCCCTCAGGCTTACCAGCTCGAATCAAACAGGCTACGAGTTAAGACTAGCTTTACAATGAGCTTCTTTGCCCTTCCCATCTTTTGATATGAAACTCAATGCTTGCTTAGGCAAAGAGGTCCGATTGCTCAGTGAGAAGTACTTGAAAACTATTTTATTAAAATAAATTTTTTATACAAAAAAATGTATAGTTATCCTACACAAGCTCATAAAAAGTAGACTTTTCTTTGATGCTGGTAGAAAAAATTAGAAATGCTCAAAAAAAAAAAAAATTTATGTTCTAGACTTAACTCTTTATTAAATTTATGTTCTACTTTCTCTGAAATAATACCTAAGTATCTCTCAGGGGTATGGAAAACTCTTTCCGATCTACGAGGTGGAGGAGGTAGTGTTCTTATTGGCTCAACCTGATTTCGTTCCAATTGGTCCTTAGCTCGTTGTACTTGTGAGACTTTCTCATCAAGCTTGATCTGCTCTCCAATGCCGCTATCTTGAATAAACTATTTTTCAAGAAAGATGGCATGTCGACTCACAATCACATTGTGGTCTTCTGGAATGTAGAAATAGTATCCTAATGACTCTTTAGGATATCCTATGAATCGAGCTCTGAAGGACCTAAACTCTAACTTGTCCGCTTGTTGTCTTTTGACATGAGCTAGGACAACCCCAAATTCTGAGATGACTCAGACTTGGTTTCTTACCGTGCCATATCTCATACGGTGTGGTAGGAACGGTTTTAGAGGAAACCCTATTCAGTAGATAAATTGAAGTTAACAATGAATGTCCCCAAAGAAAATCAGGGAAGGTCTGTGAAGCTCATCATGGATCGAACCATATCCAATAGGATCCGATTTCTCCATTCTGAAATCCCATTGAGTTGAGGTGTTCCTGGTGGAGTCCATTGAGAGACTATGCCATTTTTCTTGAGATAGTCTAGGAATTTTCGGCTAAGGTATTCACCTCCTCGATCTGATCGAAGAACCTTAATGGGTTTTTTAGTTTATTTTTCTACTTCATGTCTGAATTCTTTGAACTTTTCAAAAGCTTCAGACTTGTGTCTCATAAGATACACATACCCATACCTAGACAGATCATCGGTAAAGGTAATGAAGTAGACAAAATTGCCTCTAGCCGGCACATCAAATGGGCCGCACACATCTGTATGTACTAGGGCAAGGAGATCTGTGGCCCTCTCCCCATGTCCAACAAAAGGGAGTTTAGTCATTTTGCCTTGAAGACAAGATTCACAAGTTGGATATGACTCGAAAGTCAATGGACTCAATAGCCCATTTTTCTCCAATTTGTTGATCCTATCTTCTGCTATATGACCTAATCTCAGGTGCCATAGATATCTATCGTTTGGACTATCCCTAGGTCGTTTGGCATTCACGTTTTGCTCGATAGTTAGAATAGGTACATCAATATGTAGCTGATAAAGACCATTAATAAGGAAACCATTTGCAATTTTATTTCTTTCATAAAGAATGTTACAATGGTCCTTAAAGAAGGTAATCACATAGCCTTCTAGTGCTAAGCATGAAACAGAAATCAAATTTCCTGCTAGCTGCAGGCACATAATAACAGTCTTTCAAAACTAAGTCTAAACCAGATGGTAATCGAAGAGGGTATGTTCCCACGGCTACTGCAGCAACTCTTGCTCCATTACCGATGCGTAGGATCATGTCTCCATCCCTCAGCCTCCTGCTATCCTCAAGACCCTGCATGGAAGTGCACAGATGAGCACTAGAACCAGAGTCAAGCACCCAACTGGATGCAGAAGAAACCGTAAGGTTAGACTCAATAACGAGCATACCTCCAGAAGGACCTTCCTTCTTGTTCTTCAGGGTGGCCAGGTAAGTAGGGCAGTTCCGCTTCCAATGGCCGTCGCTGTTGCAATGGAAACACTTTCCTTTGACATCGATCCTTTTCTTCGGTTCTGCCTTCTTCTTCTTTGCTCCTTCCACCTTTTGCTTTTTCACAGACTTCTTTTTCTTTCCATAAGACTTTCTTTTGGAAGAAGTCCGTTCCATAGCAAGAACTGAGCCTTTAGAACCTTTCATAGAAAGCTCAGCGGTAACCAGCATATTCATTAATTCGGCCAAGGAATTTTGAAGTTTATGCATGTGGTAATTCATGATGAATTGCCCATATGCATCAGTCAAGGATTGCAGAATAATATCATTCTGCAAATCCAAGTCCAACTTCACACCGAGCTTCTCAAGCTCTTCCATGTCCTTGATCATTGTCAGACAGTGATCTTGGACTGACTGCCCATCACGCATCTTAGCCTTAAAAAGTCATTTCGTGACTTGATACTTGGCTGCGCGACTCTGTTCACCAAACATCTCCTGTAGGTGAGCCAACATTTGGCGAGCAGTCCCGATATCTTCATGTTGGCACTGGAGCTCATCAGACATCGAGCCCAACATGTAATATCTGGCCTTATTATCTTCGTCTAATCCATTTTTTCCAGAGACGCTCTCTGTTTCAGTGGATGGATGGGCTGGTAAGGTGGGAGGGTCCTGGTCCAAAATACATGGGTTAACTTCTCGGAACCCAAAATAATTTTGTAGTTCCTGAGCCAATCTTTATAATTGAGGTCCAGTCAGTCTATGTGTGTCCAGGATACGTGCCAATGGGTTGGACGCAGACATTTTTTCTGTAGAGAGTCAAAGATTCTAGTTAGATACTGTAATTATTGACTTGACCAATTTATTTAGGGATTTTATTTTTAAACAAATTAGCTCCCACTATTTTCTCGGATCCCTACACTCCCTCTGTAGAGATGCAAAAATCTCCATGATTAATGATTTCTAGTGGGTGGTGCGGTCTCACCAACTGACTCATCACCTCACCTAACAGTTATTGGTGATGGGTTAGCCAATGAGTGAACAACTCTTGTTCAATGATTCTCTAATCATGGTGCACCCAAACTTGGTCTCTAATTCATGAATCTCACCGTATCCGAAATATTGATCCACTCCTTAGTTAAGTCAGACCCACCATTTGCATAGACTGGGTTCCTAATTGAGTCTCTCACCGTATCCAGAATATTGAGCCCAACTCATCCTCCAGCCCATAGCATCCAATGCCTAATAGACATGGTTGCATCTTCCCGGTGCAACTGAGCCACTGTATCCAGCCGAGAACAATCAACCCCGAAAAGGGCCCGCACATCTACAATGGTGGAAGACCTCAGACTTAATCTTTTCTTAGGGAGAATTGATTCAGGTCTCATTAAACTAGACTTGGCTTAGTCATAACAATTATGACTAACCTAGTGGCATGGGTTAGCTCGGATTATTGACCACCTCAGATCAGAACTGTGTCAACAGATATGGCCAGGTAAGTGAGACCGGTGGAAGGAATATGCCATTAACTCGTACAAGAATGCATTCAGGTCGAGTAGCTTCCAATTAAAAACCAAAACTTACCTTAACACCAAATTGTTGAGTCAGAACCAATTGGGTTAGCCTACAATCCAGACTCTAATCTGAGCCTATAATAATCTTGAGTTTCCTATTAGATTTAAGCATTGATCCCATCTAACCAACTCTTGATTCATATCATCTACATATATAAATAGATTAGATCTAAACTCTTAATTAAGGCATAAACAAAATATTAAATGGGTTTCAGGATCTAGGGTTTCAGAAAGTAACTGATTAAGGACGAACATACACATCATAAGAACACCCCATCGAATGGCCTTTAAACCCTGCATATTTCTAGATCTAATCATTATCTCATAATAATCTAATCATGGCAATTTTGCATACATTTAAATTGATCTAAATCAAAAATAAATTCTAATCTAGATAATTATGTAGAACTATTCTACAACTAGTCTAGACATGCATCTAATCATATCTCATATGATATTTAAAATTAAATAATTTTTATTTGCTATTTTTTAGATGTTATTATAATCATTATAATATCAAAAAATAGTAAATAAATAGATCTAAAATATGATTTAATCAAATTAAATCAAAAATATGCAAGACTATTCTATAGAACTATTCTATTTTAGAACTAGTCATGCATATTTTCTAATCTTAGATCCAAATCATTTAATTTTAATTTTTTTTGATTTCAGATCTGATCACATCTCATGTGACATCTGAAATCACTTATTTTTTAATTAAAATAAATTTAAAATTAGATCTAAATACTTTTAGAACCTTGGCTCTGATACCAGTTGAAGGGAAATCCTGATTTTCCGGACCAGGTTCGTTCAGATCTGATCAGATCAAGAGATATATTTCAAAAAAATTTTCTCTTGATCTAATCAGATCTTGATATTTTTAGATCTGATTCTTATTATTTTAATAAATAAAATAAAATTAAGATAAATTAAATCAAATTTAATTTACCTTGATTGGGTAATCCTATTACCCATTGATGATCCTGTATTGCAGCGGAAGGTTCTGGATCTAGCCACGCAAGTGCCTGGCCTCTACCGGTATCCACTCAGGGTTGGATCTGGAGATCCTCTTCTTCTCTATCACATCCTCCAAAAATTAGATCTGGATCTGATCTGGAGGATCTTCAAAACTCCTTTTGAAGATCAGCAGTCGTCCTTTGCAGCAGTGCAGCCTTCTTGCTTTTGATCGCCTTTCTTTGATCTGGATCGCACCAACCAAAAATCCAAAACTCCTTTTGGACGTGGAGAGCAAGAGGGAGAAGATGGTTTGGCATGGAGGAAGAGGGGAGAGGCAGCCTTGGGACATGGGGTTTTAATTTCTCAAACTTTTAATCACTCTTTTGAGTTGGGTGCAGGGTCTTATTTATAGACTAAGCTGTGATCCAACTCCTCTTCTTCCCAACCAATCACAACCCTTTGTGAAATCAGATCTAAATCTGATTGGTGGAAATAGAGTCCCCTGGATTCCTCCTTAGAGGGTGCCTAAGACCAGTCAAAGTTGGTTCTTAGGAGAACTCTAATTGGAATCCAAAAAGGAGATGGAGTCCTTGTCCAACAAGGACTCCTAGGCGCCTCCAACTTGGGCACACGCCAAGGGTGGCGTGCGCCCTCCTCCTTGCCAGGTTCTGGCAGGGGGACAGGCCCCCACCAGCTCTCCAATAGGTGCATGACATGTGGTCAAAAGTCAAAGTGTCAATGGTCAACATTTGACCAGTCAAAGGTAGACTTTTGACCAAAGTCAAAGAACAAGAAATGGCAGGTGACCAAAAATGGCAGGTAATGTCTTACAAAATAAGACAACCTTTTCTGACTTGGACAACCTCCAGTCAGACCATATGAAGGCCTCTGATTGAGCACAAACTCCTTTGGCTCAGACAGGACAACTTATTTATGATAGCAAAAGAAAGAACGTTAGGTTCAATCGAGTGCTAGCACGATTTCCTTGAACCTAATTGAATCTCATTCAGATCAATTGAACTAGATCAGTTCAATTGATGATCACCAGATTCAAACCCTTGTTTGTGTGACCCAGTTAGGTTCAGTTCTGTATGGTAATGGGATATGTCATGATCTCTATCATCGACATCATCGAAACTCCTTTCGATGGATCAGAACTCTTCTGATTCGAACAGCTAGAATGATCGATCATCTAAATCATTCTAATTGCTCCCAAAATCCACCAGTGACACCTAGCAGTATATGGTGGCAACCCATCAGAGCTGAATGCGAACCTCTTGGTGCAGCTACCTGTGTGATTAAGTTCTTCTATCTTGAGCCCCGATCAGATTAGGGTTAAGGTAAACTCGTCAAACCCTAGTCTCTGTCATATGATGTAATCATTCGATTCGAGTCCAATGTGAAAATCTAAATAGAAACTCTTTCTATTATTTCACTCTGCCATGGCCATGGACTTCTGGACTTGATTCTCATGATCATCATAGGGCTGCTCCTCTACCACCGAGGTAGATAGATTCCATCTTGATGCAATCCAGTTCCTACAATGAACATGCTATAGCCAACATACACCTCAGGGTTCCATATGGCTAGGAGACCGAGTAATGGTGTAGTCAAACTATAACACCCTCAAGGTGAACTGCCGATGCACCTCAGGTCAAAGAACCAGACACACTACTGCAGCATCGAGTCAGTCATTGACGAGAAGGTAGACTCCCTAATGACTACTCGAGGTGGTCACGCTCAGTGCCCTCGTTCTCTAACGAGTACCTGTACTCTCGCTCCGGTGTCTCCACACCATAGACTCAAGATTCATCTACTAAAGAAAAGCGATTGTACACCAACCTTTCGGATCAATCACCATCTTCGTGATGATCCTATGGTTGGGAGCATTTTATGAGTTAACAATGATTATTCATGTCTTAAATTTTCAACTCTTAAAAATATGAATTATCATTACCATTAACTCAAAGGATGTATCATAGACACTAAATACACATATGTGATAGAAAATAACCCATTTTATTGATATTAGTCAAAATTACAATTTTGCCCCTAGAAGTGTATTATAAGTATCAGCCAATTCTGGCTTCTAAGGCACATATATCTAACACTTAGCTAGGGTTATGGAGCCAGTATTGTTGCAGTATAGAGGGATGGCATCTAATGGCATCATTCTGAGTTCTACAGCAAACTTCTTATGCCAGAACGTCTCCTTTGCAGCCTCCAACGTGCGATGTATTCTGCTTTCATGGTGAAATCTGCTATCACCATCTACTTGAAACTCTTTTAACTAACAGTACCACCATTATGAATAAACAAAATTTTAGATATCAACTTTCGATCATCTATGTTGGATATGAAATCCGAGTCTGTATACCCCTGGATCCGAAGTTCTCCATTACCAAAAATTCGAAACACATCCTTAGTCCTTCTCAAGTACTTAAAAATACATTTCATAGAAGTTCAGTGCTCTCCATTAGGATTCGACTGATACCTGCTCGTGACATACAGCATGAGCAATATCAGGTCATGTACATAGCATGGCATACAAGAGGCTCCCTATTGCCGAAGCATAAGGCATCTTACTCATGCGTTCAATCTCCTCAGGTGTTCTATTGGCACATCTTCTTGAAAAGATGAATGCCATGTCTGAAAGGTACTAAAATCCTCTTGGAGTTTTCTATGCTAAACCTCTTCACCACCTCCTCTATGTACATTTTCTATGAGAGACCCGGCATCCTATTCGGTCTATCCCTATAGATCTTAATTTCTAGAATAAAGGATGCCTCTCCTAGATCTTCATAGAGAACTTCTTAGACAACCACATTTTGACTATAGTCAACATGAAAATATTATTCTCAATTAGGAGGATGTCATCCACATATAGTACGAGAAAGACAATAGCGCTTTCACTGATCTTTTTGAAAATATAGGATGACTCCTTATTCTTGATGAATCTAAATGATTTGATTACATCATTGAAATGAGCATTCCAGCTCCGAGATGCTTGCTTAAGTCTATATATGGACCTTTGTAGCTTACATACTTTGTGATCATTATCACTGGATGTGAAATCCAGTGGCTGTTCCATATAGATTTCTTTCTCAAGATATCTATTTAAGAATGTCGTTTTCACATCCATCTATCATATTTCATAATCAAAAAAGACTGCAACTGCTGGAAATATGTTCCAAAGCTAATTATCAACCTATTGATGGTTGTGCTACTTATTGTACTTATATATAAATTATTAATTAATAAAAGTTATTTTAATATTTTTCATCATAAATTTTGTTATCTTTTAATGAACTCCTGTGTTATGATGAAGTCCTTAGGACTATCTAGATTCGACAAAGAAAGATTTATCATTTAGTCTTTAAATTATTCACGACCAAAAGATACGTTATTACTTAGGATGACAATGTTTATCATGTATAAGTTGTTGTGTGCCTTATAGGTTGGTTTTCCTCATAACCAAAAAGTGTTGAGATACTAGTATGGCATGCAAGTGAGATGTATGGGTACATCTGCACTAAATGTGACCAACTTTGGAGTCAAGCATTGTGTTGGAAGGTTTCTGGGATCTGAGATCCCTTACTAAATGTGACCAACTCCTTAAGTACTAGTCTAATGGAATATGAGTATAACTGTCCCTCCAATTTGAGATCACTATGGTGACTTTCAAGCAACTCACAGTGCTTTGGTGTTGGACTACCTAAATTTTTAATTCAGTAATGAAAGGTTTCTGGGCATAGTCAAATACTTAAGGAGTCAGTGCATGTATTAAGATGGGATTGACCACTCCTAATTTCAGGAGCTGTGTTCAATTATGTTTCAATTTAGCAAAGCCTTGGCTAAGGTAGTCTTAGTGAGAAGTCATGGGACTAATTGCATTGAGACACAATATAGATGTATTTTCTAGGATTGACAGTCAAACCCTGAATCATCTATTACATGAGGTCATAGAGATGAATTATATGGTAACCATATACATGTAGGTTCTGAATGTTGCAATTGTAACTATTTGATCTATCTAGATGTTGGGTACCATTGCTAGATGGTCACTTCGATTAGTATAAAAATTAATTTTTGTGCTACCGACTTAGGTTCGAACCTGCAGAGTTACACACACTAGAGTTTTCTACCTGATCTAATGGCTGGTGAAAAGTCCCACTTGACTGAAACTCTATGATGAAGAGTTCCACTCGACTGAAACTCTATGGTCAAGAGTCTCACTAGATTGGGACTCTTCGACTAGGAGTCCTACTGGATTGGGACATTGAGTCTCAATGTCTGGGAGTTTGTGGTCAAGAGTCCCACTGGACTGGAACTCTTCAACCAAGAGTTCCACAGCTCTAGGACTCTAAGTCCTACATGTCTAGGACTCTATGATTGAGAGTTGGGACTCTACAATCATGAGTTCCATTTATTTTGGACATCGAGATCAAGAGTCCAACTAGTTTGGAACTTTTCGATCATGAGTTTTATTTTGATGGAACTCTATTGTCTGGACACCCATCAAATTTGGACTCTGAATTTATGAGAGATTTTATTAGTAATTTGATCGCTAATTAACTCAATTTGATTGAGTAATTATTTTTGGATCAAGTCCAATTGAATTGGGTTTAGTTAGGTTTGACCCAATTAGGTCACGGTTTGACCTAATCGTCGAGGAGGTTCGAACACTGACTTGATTAGAGGTTGGGCTTGATCAATTCTTAATTTTTATTAAAATTTAATTAAGCCTAATTATGTTTGATTTAATTTGAGCTAATTGGGCCTAACCAATATTGATTGGGTTGGTTCAATTGGTTGAAGTTTAAATTCAAAGACTAGTTTGACTAGTCTTCTCTTCCCATGCACCACATATGTCCCACGCCTCTTTGAATTCAATTTTCTTCTCTTGTAAAGATTTCCATGCTGATTAGAGGTCTCTCACCCAGGTCCCCCATGTTCCAAATGGATTGGGATGGTTGGTTTCATTCAAAGATTCAACGGAGTTTGAATTTTAAAGGCTAACTACCCATGCACCACCTCACTTTTATGCGCCCACTTTTCTTCATGAGAAAAGGTTCTCATGCTTCATTCTCCATGAACAAAAAATTCCATGCCTTCCTTTCTTTTGCCACTTTTTTGTTTGAAATAAATTGGTTGGCATTTGAATTCAAAACAAGTTTGAATTCAAATTGACAACCAACTCGTTCTAATCCTCCCACACGTACTCTTTTGGCAAAAAATAAAAGGAAGAGTTTTTTGGACATGTGACATAGATCTAAAAAAAAAAGGAGAGGACTACCATAATCCTCTATGTGCATGAAAAAAATATTTAAAAAATCAAGAGAAAGAAAAAAACAAAGAGAGTTGGGCATAAGTTCTTTTTCTGAGTGCTACCTAGGGTTTTAGAACCTGGGATTCAGAAAGCAATTGCATGAGCTACGAGAGTCGTAAGCCCATGAAACTTTAGAGAGAACCTCCTCTGCCTCTCTACTATGTCTACTAGTAATCTAGATTATCCATGAAGCCCATAAATGAAGATCAAAGTCATTCAATCAAAATAGCCCCTGAAAGACTCCGGTATCGAGCTAGCACTCGTGGGAAGCCGATCAGGATTAGGAGCCTTGTGTGGATGATCCATGGAGGCCAAAAATTTAAGTGGTTGTTTTGCAACTAGAGGACCTCCTCAATGATGATTAGATCACAGTGATCTACTATCCGCACAAGGTATAGTGTTCAGAACACTTAGATATAGTAAATAGCTTACTACACTATTTTATTTTTTAGATCTGATATGTATGCATTTATGTCATGTTTAAATCCTTAATGTAGGATTTATTTTTGATATGATCAGTAACTAATTAATTAGGTTAATTAATTTTTTACTATAATTTAGCTATTTTTGAAAAAGTTTTCGAAAGTAGCACTGTTAACCCTGCACTGGTTCCTTCAAATGTTATCAGAGCAAGGTTCGCTAAACATGATATGCTTGCATATTTTAAATTGATAATTTAGATTTAGTCTAAATATTAATTTAATATTCTAAATAATTAAATCTAAAATATTAAAATCAAGATCGCACGGACTGCAGGTTGTCCTACTGTAGGATTTACCCCTATAGTGAAAAGATTATCCTGGTGCGTTACTGATTTAAATTGTTAATCATAAAATCTTAGATTTAATCTAATATTTTTATGATCTGATTAAATTAGACTTTAATTTAATATTTGATCATGAATGCATGTTTAGATAACATCTAAAATTTGATTCATGATTTAGTATTATGTAATGTACATAGCTTTAGATTAAATCCTACAACTAGTACTATTTGTGAATTGAGTTGATTCAATTTTAAAGTGAGTCGACTCGATTGGTGAATAATACTAAGTTATAAAGAACCTTTCAAAATTTGAAAAGTATTTTTGAAATGCCGAACCCTACCCCTCAGCCCATAAACTTAAATAAAAATTAAGTATAATGATTTAGTATCTAGAATTATGAATTAAGACTCTAAATCATTAATTATGAAACATGGGTTATTGGGTTAGTTGAATTAGGTCGATAAATTAGATTAGACCTAAGGTTAGTTAAAGAGTGAACTAAATTAGAGTAATTGATCAAATCTAATTAAATGTTACTTAAAATTAGGTCAAGAACTCCATAGATACAATTACAATAGTTGTAGTTGATCATGTCCATGCCTTTAATGAGGACCAAATGGACTTGATTCATGGCTATGTGGTCGAACCAAAATTACTAGGTTGGTCAAATTAAAACTAATAAACTGGATGGTGTCTAAGGTAAGTCTGGCAGTTTGATCAGTGATTTTTAATTGGAAGCTACTCGCACTGATTCGATCATTGATGAGTTAATGGCATATCTCTTCCACTGATCTCACTTACATGGCCATCCTACTGACTTAAGTTTTGATTGGATCACTTAGTGATTTGGGCTCACCCATGTCAATTAGGTAAATCAGTCTGATTGATTTAGGTGCTCCTAATAGTGGCTTAGATTAGATTCTTTTTATCTGACTTGGTGAAGTCAGTGGGAGGATGGAAATTGGCTCACTAAATTTCTTTCTTTTCTTAAATATGTTAACTAAATCCTCTAAAATTATTAGATTCTTAAAAATGACATAGTTATATAGATAAGTAAATCACTGCCTCCCATTAAGTTGAGTGATAATGGGTTCATTAATTTGATAATCACTGAAGGCCCAAAGGTCTGATGCTTATTGATTAATAAAATTATCATTTATAAAATGATTATTTGGTTAAGTCTTTCTTATGGTGGTTAGGTTGGCCGACCAAAGTCAGGCCTGATCATTTATTGGTTAGATAAGACCAAATGTAGTCATGTTAATGGTTGGATTTAATTAGACTTTTTCAATGGAGGCCAAAGCCTACTGATTAGGTCTCAAGGGCAAAATTGATATTACTAGAAATTATTTAAAAAAATAATTGATTTTGAACCTACCCATAGGTGCCCATGGGTTGACCAACCAAAGTTAGGCTCATGTGTAGTCTATGTGGATTTTAGTACCCACTAAGAATTTAAAGTAACTCCTCGAATTGGAGGTAGAGGCTACCAATTCGTATAAAAGAGTGGAAGAACCTTCAGACTAAAGTCCAAGTCTTTAGGATAATTAATTCATATACTAATTAGGTTTGGTTTTCCTTATTATGCAGAAATGGCCACTAACCTATCGCTCCAGTCATTGTTAGACAATGACAAATTAATGGGATCCAACTATGATAGCTGGTATCGTAAGTTGAAAATCGTCCTGGAGCATGAGCGGATCCTTTATGTCATAACGGATCCAACACCTGAGGAGCCAGCTCCAAATGCTAGAGGAGCAGTCTGAGACACTTATTAGAAGTGGCTCAATGATCGTACCATCATTCGTTGTATAATGCTGGTGGCAAGAAACGATGAGTTTAGCATAGGTTTGAAAATACCCAACCATAGAAGATGCTTCAAATGTTGAACGACTCCTTTGGCATGCCTGACGATATTGAAAAGCACAAAATAATTTATGCTATTTTTAATGCTCGGATGAGAGATGGGGCCTCAGTCATCGATCATGTATTGTACATGACTGAGATGATTAAGCGCCTTAGCAACCTAGGCTTTTTCCTGCATGAACAGCTCGGTAAGGATGCGATCCTTAATTCCTTGCCCAAGTCTTTCCTCCCTTTCCTAACTTATTTCAGAATGACAAAGCCTACAGTCAACTATCATGGCTTGTTGGGATTGCTACAGAACTTTGAGAAGGATCACCAACTCCACAAGAAGATGGTGAATATAGTGGGAGGGTTTTCTTCTGGTCGTCGATCCTTTAAGAAAGAGAAGAAGAACAAGAAGGTGCAGCCATATGCTGGGATGACTGCATAGGATTGGACCAAGAAGCACAAGCCCGACCAGAGCTAGGCGGAGTGCTTCTTCTATAAGAAGCAGGGGCACTGAAAGAGAAATTATCCTCTATACATTGCCTTTCCAAACCCGAACAGGCCGAGGAGGAAGCAAGTAGTTACTGGGCAAGATAATTATATGATAACACCTTGCAATTCTTTTCTTATTTGATTTTACTACCTGGGTATTAGATACTAAAAGCCCTTATCATATTTGTAATTCTATGTAGAGCTTGTAGGTCAGTAGAAGATTTGATCAAGACAAGAGGTTCCTGAACATTGGAGATGAAAGATAAGTTCCAATTCTAGCTTTAGAAATCAAGAACCTTGTAATCAATTCAAATAAAGTTATTCTCAATGAATGTCATTTTTGTCCAACCTTCTTATTGAATGTCATTTATGTAGGCCTTTTGGCTATGAATGATTTTGAAATATCAATAAAAAAAAATTATAATATCATTTTGAATGGTGTTACAATTTTTATTAAACAAATGAATAATAAAATTTATTTACTTTCTATGCCTGTTAACATGGTTCAATCCTCCGATAAACATCCTAGAATTGATGATGTATCTGATGTCTACCTTTGGCACTGTAGGCTAGGTCATATTAACAAGAATAGAATTAATAGGTTAGTTCAAGAAGAAATTCTTAAGGTAAGTGATTGTAAATCACTTCTGACCTATGAGTCCTATCTTTTTGGTAAGATGATCAGGTCACCTTTTACTGAAAAAGATGAATGAGCCACTGAACTCCTAAGTCTAGTACATTCGGATGTATGTGGACCCATGAGCTCAAGTGCCAGAGGTGGATACTTCTACTTCATAACCTTCATAGATGACCTATCGAGGTATTGGTACGTCTACTTAATGAAATATAAGTCAGATTCATTTGAAATGCTCAAACTATTTCAAAATGAGATAGAAAAATAAACTAAAAAGAGTATTAAAACTCTTCGATTTGACCAAGGGGGTGAGTATCTTTCTAATGAGTTTCTAACATGTCTTAGGGAGAATGGAATTCTCTCTCAATGGATCCCTCCTGGAACACCACAACATAATGGAGTGTTTAAGAGGAGAAATCGGACACTATTGGATATGATTCGATCCATGATGGATTTGCTGGTCTATCGATCTCTCTATGGGGATAAGCACTTGAGTCAGCTTATTATATTCTTAATAGGGTTCCGAGTAAATCTATTAAAAAAATACCATATGAGATATGGACAGGATGTAAGCTAGTACTCTCACATCTTAGGGTTTGAGGGTGTTTGGCTTATGTCAAACATTTAATGACAGATAATCTTGGACCTAGGTCTGCTAAGAGTAGTTTTATAGGTTACCCAAAAGAATCAAAGGGTACTACTTCTATCTTGCTGATAAGCAAAAAGTGTTTGTCAGCCTTAAGGCAGTCCTTTTAGAAAAGAAGTTTCTTAGTGAAGGAACTAATGCCTCTAAGGTCGAACTTGATGAAGTACGATAGGTGGAAGAACAAATATAAGTTGTTAAACCTAAGTTGTATTTGATTAGATCAGATCCAGAACCCATTGTAAATGCATTCTTAAGGCAATCTGGTAGAGTACCATGTCAACTGGACAGATACTACAGTTTTTTGATCCGGGATGGAGATCCTATCAAACTCGATGAGAACGATTAGGATCCGATCACCTATATAAATGCAATGCAGAGACCTGACTCTGAGAAATGTCTTGAGACCATGAAATCCAAAATGAAATCCATGAAGGTCAATGATATATAGACATTGGTTGACCCACATGAAGGAGTGAAATCCATAGGGTGTTAGTGGATCTTCAAAAGAAAAAGCGGTGCAGACGAAAAGATGGAGATCTATAAAGCCCATCTGATTATCAAGGGGTATCGTTAATGTTATGGTATTGACTATGATGAGATATTTTCTTCTGTGGCAATGCTCAAATGTATTCAGATTATGTTTGCCATCGTTGTCCATCTCGATTATGAAATCTGGCAGATGGATGTGAAAATGGCCTTCCTAAATGGAGAGCTAGATGAAGAGGTGTATATGATATAGTCTGAAGGATTCACATCCACAGATGAGCCTAAGGTGTGTAAGCTTCAAAGATCCATTTATGGACTAAAGCAGGCATCTTAGAGCTAGAACATACAATTTGATAGAACAATCAAAATATATGACTTCGTTAAGAATGAAGAGGAGTCCTGCATAAACAAATGGGCTAATGATCCAGCAATAGTATTCCTAGTGTTGTATGTAGATGACATTCTCTTAATTGAGAATGATATCCCTCCATTACAAGAAATAAAAATCTGGCTATCATCACAGTTCTCCATGAAAGATCTGAGAGAAACTTTCTACATTCTAGGAATGAAGATCTATAGAGATAGATCTAAAAGATTGCTTGGATTGTTCCGGTCTACGTACATTGACACTGTGCTGAAATGGTTCAATATGGAGAATTTTAAGAAAGGCTATCTACCGATAGACCATAGAATTTCTCTCTCAAAGAGGGATTATTTGACAACATTTCTAGAAAGAGAGCGTTGAGTAACATACCATATACTTTGGCAGTGGGTTCTATAAAGTACGCCATGACATGTACATGACCAAATGTGGCATACTCACTAGGGATAGTGAGTAGATACTAATCTGATCCAGGGAAGAACCACTGGACGATTGTTAAAACTATCCTAAAATATTTGAGAAATACTATGAACTAGTGGCTTGTATATAGTGAATCAAACTTGAAGCTTGTGGGGTTCACAGACTCTAGTTTTCAGTATAATCATGATGATAGCAAGAGTGGGTTGGGATATATATTCACCCTTAATAATGGGGCTGTCTACTAAAAAAGTTTCAAGCAGCACACTATGGCCGATTTAGTTTGCGAGGCGGAGTATCTCACTGCATCAGATGCTACCAAAGAAGCGGTGTGGCTGAGAAAATTTATCACCAAGCTCAAAGTAGCATCCTTCCTTGATGGCTAAGACACACCAGTGGATGAAGCATATTCTATGCCGCTTCCATCTTATCCAAAAAATTATAGATCGAGGTGATGTCGACCTTCAGAGGATCGATGGAAAGGAGAACCTAGCTGATCCATTCACTAAAGCTATTACGGTGAAGAAGTTCAACGACTTCAAATCGAAGATAGGTATTAGATACTGCATCGATTAGCTTTAGTTCAAGTGGGAATTTGTTGAGAATATGTCTCAAAGTCAATGATGAGCATCATAAATTCACCAATAAAAGTATTAATTTATCAATTAATTAATATTAATTTTTAAGAATTAATAATCAATTTATATATAATTTTTAAAAAATTCATATTTTTATTAATTAAAAAATTAATTAAAAAATAATAAAAATTAAAAAATAAAATTTTATTATCAATAGAAAGAGCTCATTTTTTTTATCACAATAAAATAAATTTCAAGTAAAACAGAGCTAAAACAGAAAAGATATAAATTTTTAAAGATATAAAATAAATAAAAATTAAATTAAAAAAAAAAGAGAAAATGGCTCAGCTGGCTCCATAAGCCGAGCCACCAAGCCAAGCCAAGCCATCAAAGCCAACTCGATCGTTGAAGCCATCAGCCGGTCTACGATCAAGGCGTGGACCACCAGCTCAGCAGAAACCGACGAATCAGAGATCGCCACGTGGCGGACCTAGATCCTTAAAGGGTCTACAAAAATTTATCGCAGCTCACAAGGCAATCTGGTCATTTCACTCGGTGATAAAAGCATTGATTGGTTGCGGTGTGCGGTGCGGCCCTCTACGCGGTCCATGGGAATAGTGATTGCGTGATCGGACGGCTGCGGTTGATTGCGGTTAAGATCGGACGGTCAGCATTTTTTTCGGTTGCCAATTTCACTCGGATCACCATCGGATGGCAGCGCCTGATTCCAGCTTCGATCCGACGGTCCAGAATGCTCCCGACGGTGATCAGGACTCCCGAAGCGCGATTTGCGGCCAGATTTCCTCGATCAAGCATGATCGGACGGCCAGAATTTAATTCGAGCTGATCTGGGCTGATAGGCATCCGATTTTGATGATTTTTGAACCGTTCGATTTCCTATCGAATAGCCAGATTTTACCAAATTTACCAGAGTCATAACAGAGTTTATTTTTATTCAAATTTTATTCAGATTTTTATGATTACAAAGGCAATTAGTCCCATATTGCTTTTAGAAATAAATATCTACCTCTTCTAGCTCTATAAAAAGGATCCTAAGCCTCTAAGAAAGGGAGGAGGGTTGGAAGGGAAGCTAAGGTATAGGGTGGAAGTCAAGCTCTGGATTAAAGGTTGCTTCAAAGCTGCGGTGCTAAGAAGAAGAGCCGATCTTCTACGGCATCTTCATGCCTATGCTGATCTGCGATCTCCATCTAGTCTTTTTTCTTTAATTTCTTGTATTAAAATTTTAAATTTTCTTTAATTTCTTGTATTTAAATTCTGCATCTTAGGTTTAAATTTAATAAAGAAAGTTTCATTATTCTTTTCAATTCTAGCTCTTTAAATTATTTGTTCTTTATTGCTTTTTTAATTTTACTATAAGTAGTTGCTAAGATCTAAATAGTAGATCTTAGTATCAAATTTATTTTTGCATAATTTAAATTCTATTTTTATTTATAGATCTATTTTTTGACTTTAATTTTTAAAAAAAATCCTTTCTTTCTTTTCTTAAAAAAAAAAGAATCAAAGATTTTAGAAATAAATCATTGCCTCTCTGTGGATTCGACCCGACTCACCACTTTCTTCATAATTTTTAGTTAATTTAAAAAGTAAAGAGTCGGATTTAAATTGATAAACACGGTGTCTTAACGACAGCATCGTGTCCCTATCAAGTTTTTGGCGCCGTTGCCGGGGAGGCATAAAAATTAAAATTTCTTTATTTCTTTGATTTTTTTTTACTGCCTACTCATTATTTTTTTATTTATTTTGCAGAAAAGAAAAAAAAAAAAAAAAGGAACAAGGAAGATTAGGGCACGAACAAAACTCTCAATCCTATTCGGTGAGATCATTCCTAAACCCTAAATCTCTTTCTTTATTTTTAATATTTGCTTTATTTTAAATTAATTAAAAATATTACCTACGTAAACCTAATTAAAAATCTCATCACAAGATTAGAAACCCTAATTATTTAGAGCATCCATCATATTAGTTTTTATTCTTATTTTTGGTGATTGCTGGAGTCAAGGTAAGCCTTTTTATAATTTAATTAGTTAGTTTAAATTGCATAGAACTCTTTGATTGGAATTTTTTTTTTTTTTGCATATTTCATATTAAACCAAATTAAGGGCACAACCCATTAAACAAGATAAGGTGGGGATTTGATCACCCTTCCTTAGCCCACAAACAACCAACCAGCATCCTGCATTAACCCAAACCTTAACTCTTAAAATCAATTAGACATTAACCTTTAAGGATATTCGAGCTCAATAGGACAAGAAATCCTAAGAGTTGAACCAAGTTAGGGTTAATCAATTTGACTGGTGTCTAGGAAAGTGGTTCAGGGACGACTGGGCCCGAAAGAAGGTGGTTACTTAATTGGTTCTGTTCGCTTACCTGGCCAAGCACAATTGGTGTCTAAGGCAAGCAACGGAGGGACTCCCACCGACTTTACACTTACCTGGCCAGTTGATTGGCTAATCCTCTATTTGGAGGGCTTGAAGGTGATCTTGGCAGTTAGGAGCTGTCTAGATCTAGGATAACTCTTAGTCAGGATTGATTGCCTAACTTGTTTGCCAAATAATATCTAACATAAACCACAAATTAACTCCTCCCTATCTTCTCCAGATTTAAGACTCTTTAGGATTTTTCCTCTTCTTTCTTTCTCTCTTCTTTTCTTAAAAAAAATAAATAAATAAATAAAATAATTAAAAAAAAAAAAAAAAAAAATTGAACCATATATCAAATTGCACTAGTACATGCACGGTAGAAGATCACTTTTACCTGACCTAGTTAAACCAGATCCTGAAATTGAAAGACTAATTCATTTAAGACCAGATAATCAAATGGCTGGAAATCGTGAAGAACCACCTAGGCAGATGAAGGAATACTTTATTCCTTCCACCTACAACCCATCGACTTGCATCCACATACCTGATATCCCTGCTAGCCACTATGAGATTAAGTCGAACCACAATCCAGATGCTCCCATCTTTTTATGGGAATGCCAATGAAGACCCTTACAAACATCTGGATGAGTTCTTAGAAATCTGCTCTACGGTAAAAATTCAGAATTTTTCTGATGATGCCCTTAGACTGACCTTGTTCCCTTTCTCATTAAAAGATAAAGCCAAGTACTGGCTTGGCACATTAGGAAGAACAATTCAAACATGGGCAGAGATGCAACATGAATTTCTTAAGAAATTTTATCCCATAGGACGAACCAATACCATGAGGCGAGCCATCACGGGATTTGCTCAGCTTCCAGGGGAACAAATTCATGAATCATGGGAAAGACTTAAGGAACTCCTTAGAAAATGCCCACACCATGGTCTATCTAAGTGGCAAATTGTACAAGCTTTCTATGAAGGTTTAGGAGATCAATATAAGCAGATGGTTGATGCATCCTGTGGAGGTGCATTCATGAGCAAAAGTGAGGATGAAGCTTATACCTTGTTTGAAACTTTAAGTGAAAACTCTATTAACCATGCTTCATTATCTTCTTATGAAAGATCAATTTCTCAACAAAAACGGGCAGGAATTTATGAGATCAAAACTCCAGAACTCAATTCTAAGGCAGATTTGAACATAATAGCACAAAAATTAGATAAAGTCGACCTTATTGCACAGAAATTAGATCAATTCCTAAACTTAGGTCAACAATCCCCTGCACAATACACACCAGCTTCTAATTATCAAGTGATTTGCTCTATTTGTGCTAGCCCAACACATCATGTAAGTGAATGTCCCACGGTTGCACAATTACCACCTCTTATCCAAGAACAAGTCCAAGCTGCTCAAGGTTACTCAAAACCACTTAATGACCCATATTCAAATTCATATAATCCTGGTTGGAGAAACCATCCTAATTTCTCTTGGAAACCACAACAAACTCAGGCTCAGACCCAAATCCCACCAGTTCAGAAATTATCAAAATAGGCCCCAATACCAGAACTATGCCTATAATAAGGGTCAGCCTAGTCAGTCTTCTCAACCACTACATTATAATCAACCCTCATACCCACCTCCTCAACAGACCAATCTAGCCGACGATAAATTCAATCAACTTCAACAATTAATTCTAAGCCAACAACAATCAATCGCCAGACTAGAAGCTCAAATAGGACAAATAGCTGAGTCTAGCATGAGGAGAGAACCGGGTCAATTACCAAGCCAACCAATTGCAAATCCTAAAAATAATCCATCCAATGTCTATCAACCACCTGGATTTACTCATCCATCTAACATTCCACCTAAGAACCCCCAATTAGAAAATGCCAAAGCAATATCTGAACTTAGAAGTGGTAGGATTCTTAAGGACCCATATCAAGACCAGGTGATAGAGGCCAATACTGATGTTAGCCAAGATGAGAAATTTGAAGAAGAGGATAATCATATAGAAGAACTTGAGCTTAAGACTGGTACTGACACTGATAAGATGGATAAAGAAAAGAAGAGAACAGATGAATTAGCTGAGACATATAAACCCAAAGCCCCGTTCCCTTCGGCCTTAGAAGCAGGCTCTTCTCGCAAAAAGCAAGAAACACGCAACAAGGAGCTAATGGAACTATTTAAACAAGTTCATATTAATTTACCCCTCCTCGATGCAATTCAGCATGTTCCAGCCTATGCTAAATTTCTTAAAGAACTCTGTACCCAAAAGCGTGAGCCACGAACCACCAAAAGAGTTATGCTATCCGAGGATGTAAGTGCGGTCCTGTTAAATCCAATACCTCAAAAGATGAAAGATCCTGGTGCACCCTTAATTTCATGTGTTATTGGAGGTATAACCTTTGACCGAGCATTACTAGACTTAGGAGCTAGTGTAAACCTCCTTCCAACCTCGGTTTATGAAAAATTTGGGATTGGAGAATTAAAACCCACGTCAGTCATTTTGCAATTAGCTGATAGATCTATAAAAACACCGCGTGGTTTAATTGAGGATGTTCTAGTTAGAGTAGATAAATGTTATTTTCCTGTAGACTTTCTCATACTTGACATGGAACCATCCCAAGAGCTGAACCAAAATCCCATAATTTTAGGACGTCCATTCTTAGCAACCGCGAATGCCAATATCAACTGTAAAATGGGAGCTATGGATATTTCTTTTGGGAATCAAAAAGTAAGAATTAATATTTTTAATACCCCAAAGTACACCCAAGAGGAGGAAGACTGCTTTGTAATCAATCAGATAGATGAAATAGTTGAATCTAATTCCTCCTTAGATTTACTACAAGATGATGAACCCACTGAAGAAACTCAAACCCAGGAAGTAAATACCCTGCTTAATTTACCTCAACCATCACATTCATTACCTTGGTCAGTGAAAATTGAGCCCTTACCTGAGCGAAAAATTGAACCACTACGTCCTTCAATTCAGGCCCCACCACAACTTGAACTAAAACCTTTACCTGAATCACTTAAGTATGTATTTTTAGGATCAAAGAAAACCCTACCAGTAATAATTGCTTCCA